>ML681996.1:46822809-47292180 GCA_007922195.1 Podocnemis expansa
TCTCCTCACTCCAGCCCCAGCCCCCACCGACTGCCCAAGATGGCCACCCCGCAGCACTGGAGCTCCAGCCTGCCGCATGGTCTGGGAAACTCCGGTAGACAGCCCCTCCCAGTATTCTCTTGAGTATAAGCCGAGAGCCTGTTTTGAAGCCAATTTTCGGGCACAAAATTTTCGGCTTACATGTGATGATATACGGTAAATGCCGGCATGTTATGCTTTGCAGTAACAGGAGTGATATTCAGGTATGCACAACCACTCACCACCAGATTTTAGTGGCAGGCTTTGGAGTTAGCTTTCCTCTCCTTTCACAACCCATTTCCACTCCAAAAAATAAGCCCAAAGCTAACCGTTATGGACACAGATTTTTCACTCTTGTATCAGTAATAAAACAGATTCTAACCAAAAGGACAGACGTTTAGCCCTAGTCTACATTTGCTGCACTTCTCAGGGCAGTTGACGGGAGATACGCAAGGTACATAAAATACCTTGCATATCTCCAGTCACCTTACTAATTCCCACTTACCTCCCTGTACACACTGCACTAAGGTGACCAGAAATGCTGTCCATTCACCTTAGCACTAATCTACTTCTGGGGCTGGAGTAATTATTGCGAACTCAAAAGCAACTGAACCGTCTATTGCAGCCAAGAAGAGCGTGTTGACAACAGCGATTGACATAGCCTTAGACCTATCTACCATACAGCACATAAGTTTCAGTGTGACCAGCCTGGATCTCCCAACACTGAACTAGCTCTGGTGTTTCATAACGCCACAGCTGAAGACACCAGTGGCCTCATCCAACATCCTAACTTGACAAACTATAAAGGAAAACTATCTAGTAAATTATTCTAATAGTAGAAAATCTTGTTAAACTAAACTATTCAGTGGGAGGGCTAATAAAAAAGTTTCCTTTGGGTAGCCAGCAGGATAGCTAAAAGGTTATGATGTGATTTGTGCATCTGTTCCCATTTGTTCACAGCATAACACAACACCTGCTAGACGCAGGGGGAAGATTAAAATTTGGTACCTCTTTGTTATTCCAAACGCAGGGGCTGGCATCAGAACAGAGGCGCCAAACAATGGTGACAGCTTAACTGGTGTTTTCTTTTCCTTTACAATAACATTTTTGCTGCTATGTCATCTTTCTGCTCAGCCAAGCAGACACTCTGGCTCAAATTGGCTGCATCAGCCATCAGCAGATTTTTCTAGCCTTTCACAAGATCTTCCAGTTTCTTAAGAAGGCACCATGGTGCAGCCAAGCTGATGAAAAAATGAACCTCGATTAGCCGCCTACACGTTAACCAGTCAAAAGTTCACATGACTGTGAAATCATCAGCATTTTTTCAGTGAGATGTTGCAGTTTTAAACTAGCAAGCTGGCTTCATGCTCCCTGGATAAGTGTGTGGTTTCTGAAAAGGGCTAAAGCCAGAGTAATTAATACAGGATGACAGCTTCAAAATTCCTAAGATCTCTGGTAGGAATATTTCATAAAAGGGTAGGCTCTTCCTTGGGGCCCAACATCAACCAAACAGCCTGGAGTGGGGAACACTCGGGAGAATCTCATTTACAGGACTGTTATGTTTTCACTAAAAGAATGGCTGGATTCTGATGCAAGCACCTTTATCCATTTGAGTGCTGCTTAGAAGACACAGTCTGCCCTCTCCCGAGAAGTATTAGATATTGGGGCCTTGCAAGTCAGTCTCCATTAGAAAGGAAAGTAGTGCTATGAAGTCTGTATATTTTCATAGTGTGATTAATTTACTTACACTATACTCCAGTCCTCAGACAGGGAGGGACATGTAGGGCATCCCCTGTCCTGGAAGACTAAGCCCAAATGCCGCTAGCTCCTAGGAAGCACCATGCACCAACACATGTACGCATGCTAGCTATCATCAAGCAAGTGTGAATGTAAATAGTTGGGTAAAAGTAGGCGTCCAGGCAGCAGCAACAGCACACACTAGCAGTGTTGGGCACATACCCACTGGTTTCATGGCTAAGCCATGACTTGGCTGCCGCTGCCCATGTTACCACAGCTACGCTACTATTTATACATGCACTACTTCGATCAGAGATGGCAGGAGTGTGCATACATGATATAGGAACAGCTCTCTCAGAGGAGTCCACATCATGCACTAACACCACAGCTCTTCTTTAAAGACTGCGCACACAGTCCTATTCAATAAAAAGAACCTGTAAGGACATGGTCTGAGAAGGAAACTGAGCCTCTAACTGCAGATATGCAATAGGAGATGAAGACTGTCTGGGTAAGAATACCAAGACTGGGGTGAGAAGCAAGATTGGAACTGGGTAGGCAAGGAGAATGCAACTGGGATGAGGAGCCAGCAGTGCAGAAAGGACAAAGCTAGGACAGGCTGGCAGAGATAGGGTTGAAAAGAGTCAGAAGGGGAAACAGGCAGAGAAGTCTGTGCTCACTAGAGCACACTCTCTCTCCAGAGCTTGGAAAGGAAACCAAAATTTCTGAGTCACACCATTCCTCTGCTGTCAGCAAATATCTGTGAAACCCACCAGCATACTATTCACCTTATCCTTGGTTAGTCTTAGCCCACAAAGAGGATGACAGAATACACTGCTATTAGTTCCTCCATTAGCTCAAGTGGACGAGGTCTCTGCAACTAATCTAAATGGCCCAACCTTGCTGATGACCTCTGCCACATGATGGACTTTTCTAACTTCATTTTTAAAAAATTAGGAAATCTCTCTCTAAAGTTAGGGTATGCCAGAATTAAGGTTGTCTGTGCAACCTTTAATTCAGCCCTTTTGTGCACACAATTACATATACTCTGGGTGAGTATTTCAGAGATGTCACATAATTCCAAGACAAGGAAGTATGAAGAGCCTAGATTAATATAACCCTTAGGACTTAATTCTGAACTCACACCAGTGGCTTGCATCATTTTAACACCATCGACTTCAGTGAGTTATTTCTGATTTATGCTAGCGTGAAATAAGAATCAGACCTTTTATCGGCTGTTTCACACAACTGCTGGAGATTCTGGAAAAGACCTCATCTGCTTGTGTCAGCAGACTGAAACAGCAGGAAAGGAGATTCTGCCTTCCATTATACCAGAGAAGTTACTGAGTAAATGCTGGTACAACAGAGCGTAGATGCTGATTCTTAATCAATGTGATTGCTAAATTGCTAGGAAAAATCAATTAAGATCAATTCTGTCCTCCTGAGAGAAGCAGAGAGCGTTTCAGTCCAGAATTTAGTTTGAACGCCTGCACACAACACAGGCCATTAAGTCACACCCAGTCAGCCCTGTATTGAGTCCAGTAAACTGGAATTAGATTTAGGAATTACAGACCTGAAGAGACTAAGCCATTGCGGGCCAGGGGGCACAGACTCAGAAGGACTGAAGGGTACCAGTGCTAAAGGCCCTGGCAACACAAGGCATTGTTAGGGGAGATATATACCCAACTGACCCATGCTAGTCACTCACACCCTCTACTGCCAATCTGACCTGGGGAATAATTCCTTCCCAACCCGCAAATCCATCAATTGAATTCTGAGCATGTGAACAAGATACACCAACCAAGCTTCTAAGAAAGAAATTCTCTGTCATCCCTCAGAGCACCTGCCCACCCCATTTTGATGTCTACTCATTGCATCTCTGATGGTTCAAAGAAAGGAGAGAACAACAACAAAAACCACAGAATAACCTACTGGAGAGGGAATTTTTTCTTGGCCCCTACAAGCAACTAGCTCTAGCATATGATACACATTTGGCGTTCACAATCAGTTAAATTCTGGCTCTAACACTAGTCTCCTTGGACATCTTCTATCCAAGTATGGACCAAATTCTGCTAAGCTTGCTAGATCTAGCAAAAAATACACACAGAGCTATAGTGAGCCAATAGCCCCTAAACAAATGATAGCTTGCAAGGGCTACAAATTTGTATGCAATCAGCTGGTACTGCTTCCAAAGTAGAATTATGTAACACAAAAGAGAATTTTTGCAAAATAAATAAAATTAACCTGCCTGGTTTAACACAATGATACCGTTTGTATTGAAATTCATCAGGATCTCTGTTACATGCCAATTAATCTATAACACAGCCACTGAAACAAACAAGGAGTCCAGTGACACTTTTAAAGACTAACAAATTTATTTATCGCATGAGCTTTCATGGGAGAAAATCCACTGAAGTGATCATTAGAAAACACTAAGTGACGGAAGTTGATACTACCTTCCTTCATTGCTTGTGGGATGTTAAGACGCAAGTATTTCAAATTTCTGCATTCTGTGCTACCCGCTGGAGTGCTAACTTCCTGAGAGTTGGCACTGCAGCGAAGGGA
Source organism: Podocnemis expansa (assembly GCA_007922195.1). Lineage (NCBI taxonomy): Eukaryota > Metazoa > Chordata > Testudines > Podocnemididae > Podocnemis > Podocnemis expansa. Next base: position 46,827,127 of record ML681996.1, read on the forward strand.
TGATAAGATCATTTTAAAAGTGAGCCTGAGAGCAGAAATGCAAACTGAAGAAGGTAAAAGTTAGAAAGGGGTCTCCATGCAAATTCTCTAGGTTATCAGTTCTTTACCTGCCTTGCAATCAATCCTGGTCCCCGATCAATTTCACAGGATGGACATAATGTTAGAACAAAGGCTCTTTATTCTCTCTGCTCATGCTGTGACTTTATGATAAAGCCTAATTCGCTGGGAAGGGCAAGGTGGAGCTGGACGTAGAGCCTATCAGGTAACGTTAATGTTCAGCCAAGATATGGACCTTGTGTTTGACTGAGACAGACAGTCTTTGAAGAACATAATGTATGCTGCCACAATGGATGAAGTAAAAGAAGCTGCTCTAGTTACTTTATAGGATGGACTGGTAAAGCATAGCTGGAATCTTATCAAGATGTTGGGGGAGGTTTATTGATTCATATGGTAATGGCTGAGAATACAAAAAGCCAGGCCTTCAAAGGGGAAGAAACAAGAGAAAGGGTTAGATTTCCCTGGTTCACGTTAAGGTTGCACATATTTTTGTTCAGGCGGGGTTTCTCTGTCCCCAGAAAAGAAACCCACTCTCCTTGCAGCAGCAAGTCATAGATAGCTCTTTTAAGACTCTCTACAACTCTAGTCAGATATAGACTCACAGAGGAGGGGGAGAAGCAGAATTTCTTCCCGGGTGTTATGTTTTCCAGCTTCACCCTGACAAATAAGAACGCCTTGTTCCCACTGCTTAATTCCGTTTCATTCACTGGTCTTACAGTTTGCAATGCTCGTTCTCAAAATAGAGTGACTATTCTGACCATGGGACCTTCAGGTCTAAACACTGCGGAGATGGCCACAAGATCAGATCCCTGGTTTCTGTTAGAGATTAGAATTATACGTGTTTTTATAAACTGTGGGCCAGATGCCTGGATCCAGCCAAGCTCCAGGACACCCAACAGATGGTGCTTCACATCTCCTTTGCCCTGAATCAGTAGTTTAAGGCATGTCATGCTAATGTCGTCTCCTTGCATGCATGACAGCACTGCACACTGGGCCACACGGTGCCTGTTACGTCACTGGCCCACATCACTTTATGGGGATCATGCCTGTCTCTGGTTCTCTCTGGGCCCAGTCTTCAGACACGCTGAGCACCATCAACTCTCATAAGCTTTAACAAGAGCTCAGTGAGCTCAACACCGTGCAGCAGGTGTTCAAGAACCTTACAGGATCAAACTCTTGGTGTGCACATCTCTATGCAATGAAAACTCATTTTCAGGGGGCTGTGTGGTGCGGTAGGATGAGCTCTCTGCACACACATGTGCACCACTTACAGAAGGGTAACGGGCCTCGTAACAGAAGATGCACACACTGCGGTGTGAGAAAAACCTAAAGAGAATAGAATTCTGTATTACAGTAACGTAACAATAAGAATGGTAGCCAAACCTGCTGATCCTGAAAACTTGAGAAAATGAGAGAACATCAACTCCTTTGAACGTCATTTTAAGAAATACTGAAACAAAACTGCACCTAACTAGACAGCACGCCATCTCTCCATCCCCCAACTGCCAGAGAAACATAACAAGAAACTAACCAGGAGTAAATAATAAGTCCTAGAATGGGCTTAGTGACTCAGAGGATTGGTAATGAGATATGCAGCTGTTCACCTCGGCATGACTGTCTCAACTCTGGACCCTCGTCAAGGGCTGCCAAAAGGTGATCATATGACCTGAGATGGTGGGTATCAACCGCATCATTCCTGGAAGACAAGCGTCTACATCACAGAAATCACCACTGCAACCAGCATTAATGGGCATCCTCGCCCACAGTCACAGTAAACACCCCATAGATTGAAAGGGTCCCAGAAACAGCTTCTCACAGCACTGATTCTACCAGAACAGGGATTAAGGAAGCTGGAAGAGCATTTATTACTCCCCATCTCATTCACGGACAGATGAAGTCAGTGCCTAGGGCCATCCACACACCCCCTTCCAGACACACTGAACATTAATTCAATGACAGTACTTTATTAAATGGGAGTAATTAGTAAACCTCTGTAAAGACAATATAAACTCCCTGTAATTAGGGGTGTGCCTAACCTTTCAGGCACACAGTCCAGACACACTTTCAACACTGCCAAAGAGGAGGGGAAAACAGTTCCCCTGATGTTACTATAGGAGGAATGAGGATATCCTGAGACGGATTGTTTTCGGAAGTTGTAAAATAGCATTTGACCAGAGCACACAGTGAAGCACTTGCAGAAGCTACAGTAGCTCCAAACCAGTTGTTTTTAAACTTGTTTTCTCGGGACCCAGTTGAAAAATGTATTTATGCCCACGACCCAACAATTACACCCTTCAGCAATGCATTCCAGTCTTTTGACAGTGGCAGAGGGTGCAGTGACCAGGTCTGGGTCCTGACCCGTAATTTGAAACCCACTGCTCTAGACAACCTCTAGGTCCATTTCTTACAGCACCTGCAGTCCCTATTTTAACAAAAGTGGAACAATAATAAATGTGGGAAAAGTCAAAGGAATTTGTAACTTCTGCATTTCATTGATGGTTCATGATGTTATTTCCAAAACACCCTATTGATCTTTTCATGTGAATGACCATAAAAGTTTCTCAAGCAGGGCATTTCTGGCTGCTGGTCTTTGTTTGTTTGGCATTATTTAACTATTGGGTTTTGTTTTGTTTACTTTAGGCCTTGGATAGACACAGAAACTGCTGTCCTGGATCGTACTAGCCCTTCAGAAATGGGACACTAGACTACAGGAAGTGGCCAGCACCACATGGTTCAGAGCACGGTGGAGGAAACTGCTTTTAGGGGAAGTTTCTTTCTACCTCAGCCAAGCTTCTGCCTTGAAGCATGAGGCTGTATATTCTTTCCACACACACAAGGAACCTATCTACTGTGTCAGTGGATATTTCTATTATCCACATAAGTGTCTAAATCCTTTTTGTATCCTACTAAGCACTTGGCCTTAGCAATACTTTGAGCAGTAGCTTTCACAGGTTAATGCATGCATGGCTAAAAAAAAGAGTATTGTCTTTCATCACTTTTAAATTTGCTGCCTTTGAATTTCACTGAATGTCCCCTTGTTCTTCCACTGTGAAGATCCTGCTGCTTTTGGCTTGCTGAACTGCACACGCTCAACCATCCTGGAAGGTAACCGATCACGCAGACACAAAGCAAAATGTCTATCTAGAAAAAGGCCTATGATGCTCTTCGTAATGCTGAGAAAATCTCTGTTCCATATGCAACAGAACACTGAACTGTACAGGTCCACTTGGCGCTGGAGAAACAGTCCGATCTTTTACCTGGTACTTTCATGAGGTGCTGCCCAGTAACCTAATGTCATTAGCTTATAGAAGAAAATTTATTCAACAGGATTACTATTACTATTATATAAGTTGTGATAGTCGAGAGCCCCAGTCTAGGCCTTGCTGTGCTAGGCACTGAAAAAGCATAAAACACAAACAATGGTCCTTGCCCTCAGAGCAGTCAAGTGGCTTACGTGAAGAATCTGAGGTCTGCTGCCATTAGCAGGGGATTGATAGGCTGGATTCCTGGAACCTGACTCTCACTTATACTGAGGCCCCTTTTTGAGGCTCTGTCAGCATAAATGGGCCCCTGAGTAGGTAGAAATGTCCCCTGGAAATTGCAGCCGCATGGGTAGGAGGCCTCTTTGGCTAGCTGCTGTAATGGTGCAATGCCCAGCTTGCTTTCAGCCTCAGCAGAGAGAGCAGATTGGGGACACAGCTAGAGACCACAGCATTACTGCTACTCGCTGCTTCCCAGGGCCCAAAGGTATATGTGGGGAAGGTGTGCAAGCTGGAGTCAGCCACATCAGCTCTCACTTACACTGGGGTGTGTGGAAGCTCATGCATGGCTCCCGAACAGAGAATGCAAAAGTGTCTTAAATACGCTCTTCCACACTTCCATCACCTCCCCAAAACACAAGAACAGAGGAAGCGAGTCCTTCTCTATGGCATTCTTACAGCTATTTCTACTATCACACTGAGCACCTCCAATCTTTACTAAATTATATATCCTCACAACAAGGAACCTGTGATCTCAAGTCACCACTATTTTACAGATGGGGAGTATGGCATGGGGAAAACAACACACAAGGAGCCCTGTGGCACTTCTAAAAACTAAATGGATTTATTTATTGCATGAGTTTTTGTGGGAGAAAATCCCACTTCATCAGATACTCTGAAGCATCTTTAGGTGTCTGAAGAAGTGGGATTTTTCTCCCACATAAGCTCATGCAATAAATAAATTTGTTAGTCTTTAAAAATGCCACAGGACTTTGTTTTGCTGAACTAGACTAACACAGCTATCCCTTTGGAACAGGGAAGATAAGCGACTTATCCAAGGTCATCCAGGATGCCCATAATATAGCAGGGATTTTAACCCAGGCTTCCCAAATCTTACAGTGGTACCTTCTTGCTGATGTTCAGGCCTTAGGGTATGTCTATACTGATGGCAGCAAATTCGCCACCGTCAGTTTGCCTTTCCAGGAACAGATCGCGGCGAGCATGAACTCACCATGCCACTCCCAGAAGCCAACCCCAGAAGTCCTGGGGGTCAGGGGGTGCAGGGGAAAGCTGACCACAAAAGATTTGCAGTCAGCATTCCCCTAATATGTAACGGCAGCTGAGAATTTTATGTTCCTTGCGTAAACGGCGATTGACTGCTGCCTAAAAAGGCCCAAGTATAGACTAGGGCTTAGGATTCTATACCTGGCTTTGCAACTCTGGGCAACTGACCATCAATCTGTAACATAACTGTACTGCTCTTCACAGGGACATACTGAAGCTTAACCAGCATTTACAATCTGCTTTGAGATCCTCCTTCAATGAAAGTTGTGGGAAAAAAAGGTAAGACCATTTTAAAAAAAATAATGATTTTTTTCACAACTGGAAGGTGCCTGAACTATATTTAGGACAAGAAAACAATAAAATATACATTTAAACTTCCTCTGTTCACCTTGAAGAAGAAAATTAACAGGGGAAGCAAGCTGAAATCAGTGCTGGTCTCTAGCTTCCTGCAAACTCTTCTTGATTTTATGGTTAGAGTTCATTTAGAAGCAAAGATTGCCCTATTTTTAGAGTGAAACTAAAAGTGTCTCTGCCTTTTTTTTCTTTGCTTTTTTAACAGACCACAGCCACTAAATTTAGCAGTAAAGAAACAGGAGCATTCTTCGAAAAAACATAAAATTTGTGGTAACTGTAAGTATGAAGCGGATGAAAAAGCCCAGAGGGACAACCCACCCCTGGAGTTGAACTTTGGTCCACACAAAAAATTTGATGGATGCATTATAAAATAATGACGTCGTTGTGTTTAAAGTCAAGGTGAAGGAGGCACAGTCCTATTTACTCTCTGTCTGCCAGGGGAGAAGTTGTAGAGGGCATCTGCACCAGCCCCACCATTATGTGGAGGGTACGCCATCCTACAGATGGTTTTGCAACAACAAGAAGAAAGTTTATCATAATCCTTCTAGGAGTTACAGCCCCGGCTGGCTGTAAAGTTTAATTCACTTACCAAAAACTCCTTTGGGGAAGTGATTTTGAGCTGTTTGGGACTACAGGAATAAGAGAATCCAACTGCTCTAGAGGTGCATGGAGATGGGGGGGGTGATTCTTTCGTTTGAGATACACACATTTTCCATCAGCCTGTTTCTCTGGGGACAAATGAAATGTTATCTTCATGAGAGTCACTCTCTAGAGCTCCAAGGGTTATTGCTAGCATTCTCTGGGGACTCTTCCTGACATGTCAGCCAAGAAGCGATCAACCACAACATAAATATCACCAAATTACTCTTCCCTCCCCCCCACAAATGTGAGAAAAATACATTATAAAAGAAAGTTGCCAGGTTTTGACCTCCTCTTATGTTACCAACTGTATCCTGGCCTGTGAATGGTTTCACAGAGGCCAGATCTCATGGCAGCCCGTTAAAAGCACAACACGACCGTCACTCCAAAAAGCATGAGGAGGAATAGTAGTTCAGTGATAATGGGCTAGATCAGTGGTTCTCAACCACCGTGTCACCACACAGTGGTAAGTATGTCATGGAGAACTGGAGAGATGGCTGGATTCAGCCTGCGGGGGTGGACCAGCACATCCTGTAGGATTGCAATATGCTGCCAAGTGCGTTGTGACCCACAAAAGGTTGAGAATCACTAGGCTAGATTAATAGTAATGGGATAAATCATTAGTAACAATGATAGCAGACTAGGGAGGAAGGCTGGGTGATGAGCGGGTTATTCATCTTGTGCAATAACCGAGGTTCTTTGATACATGTGACCCTGTGCGTGATCCACTCCAGGTGTTGGCATGCCCCTGATTGCAGATTTTAATGAGCAGTGCTTGTTTGGGCTGCACATGCACCATCCCTATCTTGCAGTTCTGTTGGCACCCTTTCCAGCATGCACAACCTGACTCCCTCTTTTCCTTCTCTACTGTAGAGTCCTAACACTTCTCTCCAAAGTAAAGGAGAAGGGGGGGGGTTAATAGAGCACTCCCAGGAACACACACCTTGAAGACATTGTTAACACACAAGGTGACAAACTCTTCTTTGAGTAGTATCCTTGTGGGTGCTCCACTCTAAGTGAGTCTCACCCAGTATGCTCAGTTGGAGGAACAGACTTCAGAGCTGTAAGGCTGCCAAGAGGACAGTATTAAGAAGTCCAAGGGTAAACAGACTAACTTTGCACAGAAAATTTAACGATTAAAAGTTTGTTGAATGAGCTAAGATGAACTGTTGTCTGTCTTGAACCATGGAGGGTTGAGAAGGAACTGAGGGGATGTGGTCACGCACACCAAAAAGGGTTCCAAAAGCACCATGAGGAAGGTTCCCTCTAAGCTGCACAGGTGCGCAGCCACACAGCAGCCATTGCACGTCCACACAGGTATCACAGATGCCCATGCAGCAGGGAGCTGCAGCCAGGCTGGGGGAGTTTTCAAATCTCCCACCCTGAGCATGCTCAGATGTGTGCTCAGGGCACGAGCAGCCTGGCCAGGGAGCAGCTCCAGCCGGGTAAGGAGGAAGGGGCCCTGGGGGTCAGGGACAGGGAGCCAGCCGGGAAAGGGCAGGGGGTCAGGGTCAGCAGGGAAGGCACCGGAGATCGAGGAGTCAGTGGGCAGGTCAAGGAGAAGGTCAGGAAGAGGATCAAAGGAGCCAGCAGGTGGGTCAGGGAAGGAGTCGGGGGAGCTGGTGGCCGGGCGGGGAAGGTGCCTGGAAGTCGGGGAGCCAGTGGCAAGCGCGCAGCAGGGAAGGGATCTGGGGAGTCAGGGAACTGGCAGGGAAGAGCTCGAGAGATCGGAAAACCATCTGGCGGGCAAGTCAGGGAAGCACATCGAGGAGCTGGCAGTGGGCAGGGAAGGCAACTGGGATCAGGGAGCTGGTGGCAAGCACAGAACGCGCCCGGGGCTCAGGGAGCCAGCGGTGGGCAGGAAAGGTGCCAGGGCTTGAGGAGCCAGTAGGTGAATGAACAAGCAGCGGGAACAGGTCCTGGGAGGGGGGTGTCAGCGGACCACCAGGGAAGGGCTGGGGGATCGGGGAGCCAGCAGGTGGGCCTGCAGCAGAGAAGGGGCCTGGGGGTGTGGGGGGGGGCAAGCCAGTGGGGTAGGGTCCCAGTTCCTAGTCTCTAATCTCTGCACCACACTCTGCTCTTGCAGTGCAGACTTGCAATGCACTTCACCTCCTCTGCAGCAATGGATCACTGTTCCTCATGGAAGGGACAGATCAAAACACACCAGGGTTACCAAACTGCCCTGCAGGTGGATTGCCTTCTGACGAGGGGGGCGGGGGGCAACCAACACACTGGACAGCAGGGAACAAGATGGGGGGAAAGAAATAACAGATCGAAAAACGCATTCAGAGGAACCAGAGCTCAGTTCACTCAATACATTTGAACAAATCTTAAGCCATAACTATGCATCTTGTATTTTCAAAAGAATCTTCTCCACACGCACACGCACCCTGTTACCACTGATTTATAGCAGGCTTTCCTCTGCCAAGATGGCGCTTTCCTTTTACACAGCCACAGGTTCCCTTCCACAAAAATCTCCTCTCCCCCTGCACCCCCTTAATTGATCCAAAGTGATCATACAGTCAACATTTCAATTTATGTTTTGCAACTGTTTCAAATTTCCCTCCTTGTTGAGCTTCACACTGAAACCACAGGCCAGGTTTCCAGCTGGTGTAAATGAGCGTAAATGCACTGATTCACATCAGCTGAAGCTCTGGGCCCAGGAGTTAGCTTGGCTTTCTCCCCCAGCCCCAACCAATCCTTCTCTAAAAAGTTTATGGGAAAAAACTTACAGTGCTTCCTCCCCAGCACCCGGCTATTCCTGGGATTTAAGGAATGTGTGCATTATATTGTTATGAAAGGGGCACTGTGCTGTATTTATACAAACGGCCGGTCGCTGATGTGAGAGCCAGCATGTAGCAGCCTCACATCTGTGACAATGTTACAGGGGTGACAACAGCAAAAAAAACTTTGATCCACCCCAGAGTACAAACGCAGGTTTATATTCTTGCCATCTGGCAGGGTATCATGTTAAGAGCTCCGCAGACAACAGTGGCTGCTATTACATAGTGTACTATATACACCAATAAAAGCTGAATGGATCGACAATAAAACAAGACTTTGAAATAGCTGTGAAAGGAAAATCTGTGCCACCGAGTGCCCTAATGGGGGATGTCCTTACATCCCCTTCTCCTCACCAACCGTTCTCTTTTGCCTCACTATTGCTTTCGGGGTGTTCTTCTGCCCTTTTCCCAGCCCTGTGGCTGCCCACACCACTATCAAGTGAAGCGCTGCACCTAAACTAGAGGTTGTGTTCAGTTAAAGAGCATAAATCAACAGTCACAAAAGGCAGGCGAGCAGCTGCCTCCACAGCTGATGCCAATCCCACTCCACTAATGGTGGATAGCAGCCTTCATGAACGGAGGAAACAGCTACAGTCTTTTCTTCCCTGACAAATCCTTCCCCTAGCCAGAAAACATGAACTCCGCTTTCACACCATGTGCATCTTTTTTGCTGAATTATGGACCCAGGATAAAACCCTGGACTAACAACCATTCATAATTAGCATGTATTGGTATGTCCTATTCATATCATCACAGTCCTAGGATTCCTGGCACGTACAAACACAAAACCAACAGTCTGTGCCCCACAGAGCTTACAGTCTGAGTATTCATGAAAGCTCCATCAGACATAATCGAACTGAACTAGACATACCGCTTGAGAATACACCAAAGGGAATATTCCTGCATTGGCATGGACTAGATGACCCAAAAGTTCTTATTCCATCTTTGATTTCTATAAATTGTTTGTCACATCAACAAGTTCTTCCACTCAGATGTCACGTTTCACTTATTATGGGCCAGATTTTCTGCATATTCAAACCGCACTGCGATTCCCATAACCACCTTTTTATCAAACAAAGGAGTCTGGCAGCACTTTTAAAACAACAAGGAATTGTGTGGCACTTTAAGACTAACAGATTTATTTTTTGCATGAGCTTTCGTGGGAGAAGATCCCACTTCCTCAGATGCTTCGAAGATGGGTGAACTTACAGAAAGGAATGAAACTAAATGCAAGGGGGTGTAAAACATAGGATCAGGTCATAAAGTAACAGCAAATTGCATGAGCTTTCATGGGATCAGGTCGTACTGTAACAGCAAATCAAAGCAGTTGTTGAGATTCAAACGGTGGGAAACAGCACACAGAGGAAGGCGAGATCAAATCACTCATTGTAATGGGAAAAAATCCACTGCCCATTCCTGTGTGTGTTGTTTCCCAGCATTTGAATCTTAACAACTGCTTAGATTTGCTGTTACAGCATGACCCTGATGCCATGACTTTCATTTCCATGCATTTATTTCCTCCCATTCTGTAAGTTCCCCCATCTTCAAAGCATCTGGCGAAGTGGGATTCTCTCCCATGAAAGCCCATGTGATAAATAAATGAGTTAGTCTTGAAAAGTGCCACCAGACTCCTTGTTTGTTTCGCGTGACTAGACTAACAGGGCTACCCCTTTGGAACTTGGCACCTTCTTACCTGTCGTCCCACGCTGTCTGAATCAAAAACAACTTGTTTTATTTGCTGCAATAATATGAACTGATCTTGTGACCTACCCCGCACTGCATTTATTTTCCCTTCCATACTATAAGTTTTCCACTTTGAACATCTCACAAAGTTCAATTTCTCCCACAAAAGCTCATACATTAAATAAATTTGTTAGTTTTCAAAAGTGCCAGGGGACTCCTTGTTTGATTTGCTGCAGTAGACTAATACGGTTACCTCTCTGGAACTTGTCCCAACTAGGTTTTCCTACAAGTCAGCACCCAATATGCTGTCTCTTCTGAAGAGCTGGCCCTGTGTTTATTTACCAAGCTTGCATTGTGTTGCAATGCTGAGATTACCTTTCCTGAACCTGAAAAAGAGCTCTGTGTGGCTCAAAAGCTTCTCTCTCTCTCACTAACAAACTGGTCCAATAATATCCTGGGACCACAACAGCTACAACCACACTGCATATTATACATTTACCAAAACCTTTTAAAGCACAAGAGTCTATCAGGGATATAATGCTTCAATATTCCTGCCTTTTAAGAACAATTTCAAAATACAAGCCCTGCAAGAGGCTATCTGTAGGCTTGAAGGAATGTTTGCATTGTATCATTATGGACAGCAGGCTATCAAGAAAGCCAACTGTTATCTTTTCCAAACTAACTCAGATCCATGTAAAAAACTTGCCCAGGAAACCATGCTGTGTAGACCTGACATCTAAATTACCACAGATATTTGCCCTAAACAGTTCCCTTTATCTTGTTATATTTTCGTTGATAGCTGAGCTATGCAATGCCATGTTGCTGGTATCCCAGCAATGGCCAGTTATCAGGAACAAGAGAGCACGAGGGCTGGGAACTCACTGAAAACATTCCTAGGCGATATGTGAGGGACCGGAGAGATTAGATGGGTTTGCTGAGGCTACAGGAATTCCAGCAATTCAGGAGCTACATGGAGAGATCTCTTGTGTTGGATGGGACAGCTCTGAGCACAAACTTGGAGCCTTTTTGTCTCTCTTCGTAAAGCTGTTCTTCAATTTTCACCAATAAGAGAGGCACTTCTTTACTGTGCCACCATTACAGCCCACTGGAAAGCCCAGGGCCAACTGTGAGACTATCACGGTGAAAAACAGAGTAATTCCAATCAAGTTATTGGAATTATTCCAGATTACACTGGTGTAAATTACCTCAGCATCTGGCCAGCTACGTGTACACCAGTAGCTTCCTCATATAAAAATTTACCCCCAGAAGAAGTGTATGATATAATTAACTTAGTCTTAGAAAACAAGGACTAAAGGAACAAGGAATGATTATGGTTCATCCCTTCCACTTACTGGCCAACAACCACATGTCTTCTTCAACATGCTGTTTTTTCTTCACTTAAAATAAATTCCAGGCAGAACACTGGATATAAGATCCCCGAATAGTCAAGTTTTGGAGTCACAGAGGGCAAAATTTTTAGTTAATTAGGTGTTGAAGATACATGTAGGTGCCTAGTGGGCTTTTCAAAAGAGCCTAGAGGAGACAATGATATGTTTGTACAGAGGGCAGAAATTTCACAAAAAAATGGATTTTTCTCCATTAAGTCAGGTCCTTCCTTTATTGTTGCTCTTGTGACAGGGTCAAACTGAATGGGTATAGGAGAGTGGTGGAAGGGGTATATTAGTAAATCCTTGTTCCCTGGGTTAAGTAGCCAGGGCTACCCCAGGATAATTGGGACACCTGGAACCACACAGCAAACCTACTGCACTGCTTAAACCTCTCCTTCCCAGGCAGGTGGGGCGGCTGAACTGAGGTTAAAAAGGGTAGAGCTGCTAGAAGAACACTTGGAAGGTTTGCTTGCAGTTTGCACACCACCAAAGAGGTGCAGGGAGATTTGGGAGAGAAAACCCTACAAGCAAGGTTGTCAGCCCCTGCAGCCTGAGGGTGGACTTTGTTGTTTGGAAGACTAAGCCAGGGCGTGGAGGTGGGACAACCCCAACCCCAAACAAGAGAGGGGCCCCGAAGGCTGAGACTTCAGGCCAGGAGACTGTGGGACTTCTCAGCTCCTGAGGGCAGACCAGGAGCATTGGGGCCACAGACTGGTAACCCAGGGAAGGTAGCAGCCCTCCTGGACTGTGTGCGGAGGCTGCTGTTCAATAGGGTCCCTCGGTTGGGGCCCCTCAATTCCCTCCAACCAGACAACCCCCTCCTCCACATAGGGGAGGTAGGATTGAGAAGGGCCAACCAGATCTTGCCAGGCTGCAAGACAGAGAGCACAAGACCTGCAGGTGAGCCCAAGACCTCACCTCATCACATTGTATTCCCATCCAACTGAGCCCCTAGTTTATTATGGAAAGGTGGAAGAAAAGAAGGAAGAAAAAAAAAAAAAGTCCAGAAAACACAGATGTGGAAACAGTAAACTCTTGCGAGAGTTGTGGCTAAATACATTCACACTTCTAGTTCTTCCTGGGAATGGCCATGTGACAGCTGAGAAAACAAGGATAAGCAGAAAGAACAAAGTGAGGCCTAAATGGAAATGTCAACAGAACCCCAGAAAGCAAAAGCAGACAAGTCTAGCCACAGAGTCTGCACTGTGATCTTCCAAGAATAGTTGGTGGTGGTTTTTTGTTTATTTGTTTTAGGGACTGCAGGGGGTGGCACCTCATAAGATAGCATTTTAGACTAGCAGAAACTGTGATAACTAAACTCCATCTTCAGTGACAAGCATTCACATGCCATTATCATCAGCTCCTGACATCTAACTTCTAGCTGTAGCAAAACATCCCACCGGGCCCTGGTCTATACATACCACAGTTTTCAGCAGCAGTCGAAAGGAGATACACAAATTACTTAAAATAACTTGCATATCTCCCTTTGACTGCCTAATACCTACTCACCATGGAGTCTTCAGTGCACAGAGGCGATGGAATTGGCCTTCCATAGACTCAATGCTACTCTTTCAGGGGGGCGGTCTTACCCAGTCAACATCCCAATCAATTGCACAGGCCTTCACTGACCTGCTCACTTAATTGGGAAAGATCGATTGATGATGACTCTAACTGTTGACCGTAACTATAGATCTGTCCCAGGACAGCATTCTCTGAGAAGTACTTCATAGATTAACTATGCAAAGAAAAACATCAGCTGGCACATTAATAAAATGGAAAACTCTGCATTCCAGTGGCATGAAGATTTGGTGCTGAAATGTTAATGGAATAAATACGGAGAAAGTTTGCAACATTACCAAAGGTGTTTCCTCAGTTCCAAGCTATCTGAACCTCCATGTGACAACTAAATTAGTCTCTGCCCCCAGTAGCTTAGAGTCTAAAAAGAAAAGAAAGACACAGGTCGAAGAAAGGAAGCGCTATTATCTCCATTGTGCAGAGAGGGATCTGAGAGACAAACAGATTGTGCCTCATCCAAAATCACCCAAGCAGTCAGTGGCAAATTCTAGATCTTCTAAGCTTCCATTCAGCTCCTGAACCACAATACCAACTGTCTTTCCCATCATCAGGTCCCCATGATGTCAAGTTTCATAGTGGAAAAGTCACAAATAGGAGGGTAGCAAAGTGAATTACATTAGCCAACCAAAAAAACGATCCTTATACCACAAAGGGATGACAAAGGCCAAGCTCTTCTTGGATGCAGGATCAAGTATGCTAATTTTAGTGGTGAGCTCTGTGCCATATGCTGTCTGAAGTAGGCAGATCCGCTTATAAATGTTTGAGCCATAGTTGGCTCCCGTCAAAGTCAACGGCAAAACTCTCAGACTTCAATAAGTGTATGATCAAGCCATGTAAGTGAAGTTACTTGCTTTGCCCCTGTGGTTACAAACTGCTTGGGAGTTTTGTGCACTCCCGGGTGAAGAGGCAAAAATCTTGAACTTCCAAAAAGAAATGGTGGAATGAAAGCTTTCTGGAGCATAGCCCGGCTGAGGATTCCTGGCCACGGGGGTTCAGACTAAGCTGTCTTTTCTCACCAAAAAAGGAGTCCTGTGACACTTAAAGACTAACAGATTTGTTTTTCACACGAGCTTCCGTGGGAGAAAATCCCATTTCATCAGATGCCTTGAAGATGGAGGAACTTAAGTGCCACAGGACTCCTTGGATTTTTTTCCCCCTCTCACAAGGCAATATTAATTTTAGACATTGGCAGTCCATCCAGATGCAAAGAAAATGCCTACTGATGTAGGACAAGGACAAGTTTAAAGAGCACTTGTTGACAGAAGTCACAGTATTATCGCTGGACATGTCAGTTAAATGACCAGCAACATCACACACGTGCTTTGTAGCAGTGTCGCAACACATCTTAAGTGACATGTACACCATACCAAAAAGACTGTGTGTGTAGCTCATGGACATGCATGCCACAAAATGTGTCAGTACCCAATGCAAAACGTTGCAGTGCACAGCAACCTGTGATGCTATATTGCTCGGCTCTGAAATCAGTTTTGGAAGCATCCAACTCTAAAAATGCTAACAATCTTCTAGACTGAGATTATGCCAAAAGTCTGAGAGAATCTCGGACCTAAAGAGAGATGGTTGGGTTTGGTTCTCGTTCCAAATCGGATTTGGGTTACAAACCAGGATGGGATGTGAGATCATTGAAAACCTAGGACTCATAGCTGAGTTTGATGATACAGGAATCTTTGAGTTATTTTCACTCGGTTTACATCTTCCAGAATAGTGGACATCTCACATGATCAGCTGTTCTCATTAAATTCCTACACTCCTGACCAACATCTAAACTGGATGCAGGAAGAGGCCCTCCAGGATAGGATTTAACCCAGAACCAAAACCACAGGTGTGGTTTTGGATCCAGCAACCCTAACACTCCTTTCCCCACACAAAAAATGAGGTTTTCAATGTGATGATTTTTTTTCAGGCCCATTTCTACTAAATTCTTGTGCCACCACAAGCAGCCTTCCTATTTAGACATTGTTGGCCCATATTTGTGATAAGAGATGTTTTTCCTAGGAGGATCAGCAATAATTTATCAGCGAGCGTTCTTTCAGATTAACATGTGGCTTTGTCGCATGCCTGTAAACTCAGGATGCATCTTGTTAAAAAGATAGTAAGCACTCTTTCAAGCAAGTGGAGGGCGAGTTTTATGGCTCTACTATTGTAATGAGAGCTGGCTGAAGCACGACAACTCTGTTCCATGGCGACATGCAAAGTTTTATAATCTGTTTTCATTCCACATCGGAACGGTACCAAATGGCTTAGACGATTCTTGTGAAAATAGAGTTGTGTCAAAGTGTCTGCTTTTGGATCAAAGCTGAGTGGGGGGGTTTTATTATTATTATTATTATTTACTATTATTTTTAATTCAAGAATGAGGACTGTGCATTGGCTAGGGAAGCAGCATGGGATGTAGGAAACCCAGCTTCAAGTCCTTGCTCTGTCTGATTTACTGCAGACCATTCTGGATCAGGCAGAAGCTGAGACTTCAATCTTAAGGTATGTTTGCACGGCGGGGGGGGGAATCATGGTGGTGAGTGTCAGGGCTTAGATCAACAGACTCAGGCTCATGGAGCTCACATTGCAGGGCTAAAAATAAAGAGTCTAGCTGTCTGTGTAGTGAGCAGAAAGGGTCTCAGAGTCCAGGCTCTAGCCTGAACTCAAATATCTACACTGCTGTTTTCAACCCTGCAATGTGAGCCTGAATCTAGCCAGTTAGTCCTAGGCCTGTGTCTTAACCACCAGGCTACAGTACCAGACTGTCAATCTCTTCTCCCATCCAGATATTTTCAACAAAATGTTTCAGCTCTGATGGCACAGCATATTTCAATGAAATTTCTTTTCCTCTAAAATGTTCTCGCTGCCTAGCGGTAACTTGAATTTAAAGAACTCTAGCACTAGACTGAACCCTGTTTACATTTGGAGAGAGACTGCTGAAGTCAATCCAGATATATACTACTTTAATGGCACCAAGAATTTCAGCCTCTATTTGCAATGCAGCCTCAGCTAAGGGTGCCTACATTTTAGTGTTAACAGCTTTAGAAACCAGACAGACAAACTTGCAATCAGTGAAGAACTTTACTTCGAGATAACAAAAACAAGCGGGTGAATTCTGCTCTGTTACACTGGTATAAATCAGGAGTGACTTCAGCGGTCACTCCAGATACATGTTGGTGCAATGGAGAAAAATTTGGTCCACACACAACAAGTGCATGTACTTGCCAAGGAAGAATGCTGGTGCTAGCTTGACATACGTAGCATCAGGCAAATCACCAGTGATAAATAATGAATGGGAAAGACTGTGTTCAGCAGCCTAGTAATTAGTAACTAAGAGACACACACGTAGGAAACCCAGCAACGCATGGAAAGGATCCACTAAATGCTTCATATGTAAGTTGCTTCGGCATAAGGAAGGTTTTAGGTTCTTTGGGAAGCCCAGCAATTAAGAAAGTCTCAAGTGATGCTGTGTTTCTGCAGCTGCAATTCCCCATCCTGGGACAGCACCCCTACAATCCCTCACCCTGCCCCTACTAGAACAGTTGCCTTCTAACACAGATTTTCTGTGGTATGATTCAGGCTCTCATCTCTACCCATCCTATTCACTGTGCTGCAATTTCATGGTGGCAGCAACAGCAGCAGCCAGAGCCCACGTGCCTAGATTCTTCTCTCCTTAGCCAAGCAACCTTTCTGTTAACATAACTTTTTTTTTTAAATGGTCTCCTAGGTTGATCCCTATTCATATTTAATTACAGCCCATACTTAACTTGGTCAGAGCTACTAGTAAATGAGAATAACCTGCTCAGTGTCTTTACAAGGCCACATTCATAGGCCAAGGTTTCCTCTAATCTATCATGTCCTACAGGTAGGAGACTGTGGCTATTTTCCAAACAGTGAGACATAAGCATACATCAGAGTATGCAGCTGAGACTGCAGTAAGAAGCATCATTTGCAAGGACAGCAGACATATCCAATGCCCTTCTGATCTACAGAAGGCAACAGGCCTGTGCTAAAAGCTGATGCCCGGTGTGTATGGCGGTGGTTGAGGCTTCAAGGGGTTAAAAAGGCTCTCAAAAAATCAAAAAAGAATTTCCCCTTCAACAGAGATGCCACTGACAGAGGCTATGTCTACACTGCCAAAGATGTTACAAAATAGTTATTTCAAAAATAACTATTTTCAATTCAATTTGAAATAGCATTATTTCTAATCTGTTATTTCAAAATAGGAGTCTAGTGAAGACTATTTCGAAATAGGGGAAGGCAGGGAAAAGTATATGGTCATCACTGCGAAAAAGCCAATTCCACGGCTCGGAATGGCTTTCTTCAAAGTAACTATTTTGATTCAAAATAAAAGCAGGTTTAGTTATTTTGAAATAAAGCTTCATTTTTTCAAAATAACAATGCCCCCATGGACAGGTAAGAAGTTTTTTTCAAAATAAGCCTCCTTATTTCAAAAAAAAAAATCTTGTTAGTGTAGACATACCAAGAGTGAGGAGACAAGTGTTCTAGGATTGTAGGCTCTCCTCCCAGGTCTAGCACAGACCCCAGAGTTTGGCAGAGTCCCTCCCTACTCCTCTCTGAACCAGATGATGATCTTGGCTATCCTTACACAGGTGTAAATGCAGAGTAACTCCTTTAACTCCATCGCAGCTATTCTGCTGTAACTGAGAGCAGAACTGGAGCCAAGTCCCATTGCGGTGTGTGGAAACAGGAATACTGTCATTTACCTACCTCCAAGGGATGCTCTGGAAATTCAAATCAATCAAATTTACTTTGGTGGCAAGGGATGGCAGATCTAACAAGGCACTTCAGATGCTAGAAAAGTGGAAAATAAAAACGAGCCTGATGTACAGAAGTGCTGAAGCCTCACGACTCCAAAGAGTCGATGGGAGCCTGGAAGGGCTCAGGACAACTGAAAACCAGTCCCTGTTTTAAATGAGTTTGGTGTTTTCCACTCCCAGGAATCTGTTTCCTCATAACCCCTGAGACTGAGTAAAGCACAATACACCAAATCCGATCACTCACTGTGGGGAGCCTTCCCTCGTCCCTTGCCCCTTAATTAAATCTAACCTGAACAACCCCTCTTTTGCTCGCTGGCACGGTACTTGCAAAGGGCCTGTTTGTTCCCTAGATAGCCACAGGTCCTGCCAAATGCTCAATGACAGTCTAAGGGCCACAGGCAACCTCAGAATATTGTCCGAATGAATCTGTCATCACCACCCTGTTGTACCTGTCATTACAGCCTGTTCTCCACCTCTCAGTGGAACAAGCCATGAGTGTCAACCAGTTCACTGTCCTTAAGCAGCTCCTTTTACAGACAATCACGCGGGTCAGAATTACTGGCTTGGCAGGTAAAGTGAAACAAAGGGCCTTTTCTGTCTAAGCTGCCAATTTTTTCCCCCTCCTACCTCCATTAAAGTAAGCATTTATCTGCCTGATTGAAACAGTCACCTTTAAAGCCAAAATTCAAGGACCAGGCTGTTCAGGAAACCTGGATGACATGAAGAAAAGTTCTGTTTCTTGAAAGCTTCTCTGTCAGTGCTGGGCAGACACTCTAGCAATGGTATTATCTCAAACTTGGCACAGCCTCCCGTATCCCTAGACAAACATAGCTTCTCTCTCGACTTTCTATTTAAAAGCTGGCTGAAGACTGGAATACAGCATTTTCAGATTAACAGGTTGGAACCATTAACATGAGAGTGGGTGTTCTCCCTAAACTCTGTCAGCATCTGCTCCCGGGCTCATATTTACAAGGAAGCTATTTGTGTATCCGCACGGGACCACTTCATTTATTTGCTTGGGAGTTTGTTTTGCTTTTTAATTTAAGGAAATTGTCTTCATAAGACAGGTTTTAAAATTACTATTCCAGTAGAAAGGAAACTAAATCTAATAGTTTAATACATTTAGCTTTTAATGTATTAACATATGCTAACAATATTCAGATTCTTATTTGCCCCAGTCACAGCTCTATAGCAACAGAAACTGAGGCACACAGATCTCAAGTAACTTGCGTCAGATCAAATACTAGATTGTGGTGGACAAAACTGGCTCACAGCTAGGTGCCAGCAATTTTAGTTTTGGTTGCCAGAGAGCACTCCTCCATTATATTACTGTAGTGGAGTGAGGAGACAGGCTACTAACGCTGGTCACCAAGCTGACAAGAAAGATACATTTGTTGAAGACTGAAATAGACCATTAGCAGATGCGACTACAGAAACAAGGAGCGCAATCCACTGGACTATGTTGCATTTAGAGCAGCTACAGTGTATTGCACATGGAGCATTGACAGAGAAACATTCAGTGTCATGTATTGGGTAGATACACACTAGGGCTATGTGGAGGATGCAGACTGTTTTGGATGGAATGAGATTTGCAAATTTGGCTATGTTTCAGTTTGGAATGAAACCCAGAAATTCTCTGCCAAGGAAAGTTTTGAAAAAAGAATAGTTTTGAATCAATTGAAATGTTCCATCATGATTTTTACTTAATATGTTATAACAGACAATGTATATACTGTTATATAAAATTTAATACAGAACATAATACTGGCCATACTGGGTCAAACCAGTACCCTGTCTTCGGATAGCAGCCAGTGCCAAATGCTTCTGAGGGAATGAGCAGAAGAGAACAATTCACGAGTGATCCATCTCCTGGCAAGGAGTTCTGTGGGCTGACTGTGTGTAGTGTGAAGAAATACTTCCTTATGACTGTTTTAAATCTATTTCCTATTAATTTCACTGAGTGACCCGTTGTTACTTGTGTTATATAAAGAGAAAACTAACACTTGCCTATTTACTTTCCCCATATCATTCATGATTTTATAGACCTCTATAACAGTTCCCCTCAGTTGTCTCTTCTCTAAGAGGACAAGGTCTGGCAGGGAGCCTTGTTAGTACGTATACAGCAAGAACAAGAATCCCGGGGCACCTTAAAGACTAACAGATTCAGGCATAATCTTTCATGGGCTGCAACCCACTGTGTCAGATGCAACATAGGGGGCTGTAGCCCACGAAAGCTTATGCCCAAAGAAATCTGTTAGTCTTTAAGATGCCACAAGACTCTCGTTTTTTAAGAAGAAAAAATCTAAGTCTTTTTAACCTCATCTCATATGGAAACTGCTCCATATCCCTCATCATTTTTGTTGCCCTTCTGTGTACATCATTCAGTTTTAACCCCTTTTCTGAGATAAGGTGACCAGAACTGCATTCAGTATTCAAGGTATGGCTGCACCATGGATTTCTACAGTGATGTAATATATGTGAAACCACATCTTCCTCTGTCAATGCCCCATGTGCTATACACTATAACTGCGCTAAAGACAACACAGTCTATTGGGTTGTGCTCCTTGGTTCTGTCATCAGCTCAGTATACAGTGGCATGATGATATTCTGTGTCTTATTATTCCTCACATTCTGTTAGCTTTTGTGACCGCTACCGCACAGATTATTTTCAGAGACCTATCCACCATGATTCCAAGTTCTCTTTCCTGAGTGATAACTAATTTTAACCCCATCATTTAGTATGAATAACTGGGATTGTGTTTCATGGTGTGCATTATTTTGCATTTATCAACACTGAATTTCATCAGTCATTTGGTTGCCCAGTTTTCACAGATGGCTTTGGACTTAAACTATCTTGAGTAATTTTGTAATGTCTGCAAACTTTGCCACCTCACTAGTTATGCCTTTTTCTAGATCATTTATGGATATGTTGGACAGCACTTATTCCCAGAACAGATTCTTGGGGCACTTCACTATTTACCTCTTTCCACTGTGAAAGCTAACCATTTCTTCCTGCCCCCTATCTTTTAACTAGTTGTTGATCTGTGAGAGGACCTTCCCTCCTATCCCGACTGCCCATTTTGCTTAAAATCTTTAGTGAAGAAGTTTGTCAAAAGCTTTCTTAAAGTCAAATACACTACAACCACTGGATCGCATGCATCTTCAACTAATTCTAATAGATTAGTGAGGCACGATTTCCCTTTACAAAAACATCATTCACGCTTCATAACAAAAAGCAGTTTCAAAATCTTTCATTCTGAAAATGTTGGGCCTTTACCTCAGTTTTTCTCCTAAATGAAATCTGGTGAAATTGAAACCATTTGGAAATAATGTCGGTTTCAATTAATCTGAATTTAGCATTGGAAAATTGTTCGATGGAAGTCAACTACTACAGGAGAAGCCCAAGAAAGAAAAACAAACAGAACACCACTGGTCATCACATACAACCCCCAAGTCAGACCTCTACAACGCATTCCCAGGAATCTATGGCCTATTCTACAAGACAATCCCTCGCTCTCTCAAGCCTTGGGAGACACGGCCTCTCCTCACCTACAGACATCCTCTTGACCCTAACCAGATACTCACCAGCAACTACAGACCTAATATCACAAACATTAAGGCAGGCACATATCCCTGCAATAAACCACTTTGCCAACTTTGCCCACATATCTGCACAAAAGACACCATCACAGGAACAAATAAAACCAGCTACTCCATCAAGGGCTAATTCACCTGCTCATCCACCAATGTGATTTATGCCACCATGTGCAAGAAATGCAGCCATACCTTATAGTTTTGAGAAACAGGACAATCTCTGCGCAAAAGAATACATGGGTAATAACTGACATCAGAAATTGCAACACTCAAAAACCATTAGCTGAGCACTTCGATCTTCCTAGTCACTCTGTTTGCAAATAGCTGTGCTCAAACAGATAGGCAACACATCAAGACTTCAAAGAGAAACAGCAGAATGGGAAATGACATGCAGGTCTGACTGTGTGAAAGCAGGATTAAATTGTGACTGTGGATTCTTTTCCCATTACAACAGGTGATTTGACTTCACCTTCCTCTATATGCTGTTTCCCGATGCTTGAACCTTTGCTTCTTTGATTTGCTGATACAGTGTGACCTGATCCCATGACTTACACTCCTCTTCATTTATTCTGCTTCCATTCTGAAAGTTCGCCCATCTTCAAAGGGTTTGATGAACTGGGTTCTTCTCCCACAAAAGCTCATGTGATAAATAAATTTGTTAGTTTTTAAGTGCTACAGGACTCTTTGCTTGTTTTGCAGAACTAGAATAACACAGCTAACCCTTTGGAGCTTGTTCCATGGTGAGAGCTGTAACTACAGTGGGGCAAGCAGGGCTTTGCTCTGAGGGCACCGCAGCAGCTCCCTGGAGTCACTCTATTAAAGGGCGCATTCCCTGCAGACCGCTTCAGGCGCTGGCTATTGTAAGGGGCACCGGATTCTTTAGTTATGGCTCTGTCCATGGAAGTTTTTCTTATTAGCTCTAGTTTACACAAAAGGGATATACACAGAGAAAGCTCTATTAATTCCAGTTCATCCCTGTTACACCTGTGCTAAGTGAGTATAAAGCTATGGCTGAGAAAATAATGGCTATTTTGGTGCAGGAGCAGGGCAGTGGAGGGGTGAATGAAAAAAAGAATTCCCCAAAAATTCAAACCAAATAATTCAAGGTTTTGCCACAATGGAAAAAAAAAAAACCACCACACAAAACACCACACCAAAACAAACAAACCACCCTGTTTTGAATCCCCCCCCCAAATTATTTTCTTCCATGTTTTTGTTTTGCACTGACTTTTTCACATGTCTTTCACCTTTGGCATTTTGGGTTTTTTCAGGGATTTTTATTAGCCAAACATCAGTTCAAAACACTTAAAAAAACAAACAAACAAACAAAACCAAACATTTTTTCAACCAGAATCTTTCACCAAATTCAATCTGAATTTGACAAACAGGTTTTGGGACCTAAAAAAATTGCTTTTTTTTTTCACCCCCTTCAAATGAGAAAAAACTATTGGTTTCCCTCATACCTGACCCTTCCTTCCCCTCCCCTAAAAATTTGCTCACTTTTTTACAAAACCCTGTCATACTAATTCAGTGGTTAGCATTTTACATGATTATTTTTATTACAATAACCTCAAGGCCACAATCAAGATCAGGGCTCCATTGTGTTAAGCACCATACAAACACAGAGAAAGGAATGTTCCTTAGAATCCAAACAGACAAGTCAAATCAAAGTCACAAAGGGAAAAACAGAGAGATGAAATGATTTGACCAAGGTTACACAGTAGGTCAGGGCCGTGACAGGAAGAGAATGCAAATCTCCAAAGCCCAGTTCATTTGAAGCAGTCTACCTCCACCATTTGTACAAGCAGCTAGAAGTGACCACAAAACCTACAGAAAATCAGGTATCCTATATATTGCATCTGTATCCAGACTCTTGGGCACATTAATTCTCAATTATGTGATGAGGTCACATTATAGGTCACAGCTGCACTCCATTCTGTGGCAACCTGAGATTAGGCAGCAATGTTAAATATTATGAAATCATTCTCTAACCTTTCCCTGTTTAATAATTCTAAAAATGAACCATGCCAGGAAAATACATGACTACTTCATGCTGATCTGCATTTGGAACCGAGGCCTGGTCTATACTGCCATCCCGGGTCAATGGGAAATACACATTGTACAGCACATAGATTGTGCATCTCCCATCGACTTACTAGCCCTCCTGTTCCATGATGTCTTCAATGGGCTGTGCTGACAGGAAATGTTCTCTGTTCAACACAGCGTTACTCTTTTTTGGGGAGTGGAGTTACTGCGTCAAAAGGAGGGCACTTTTGGGATTGACTGAGTGGGTCTCCACCGGCCATTCAGTTGATTCCACTGCGTCAGTCCATGGAAACCATCACAAGAGTTTGTGCGGACAAGCCCTTTGGGTGCAACAGAACAGGAGACACACAACAGGGAGAAGTGGGTGCAGAAGGCTTAATGGAGAAAGCACCTGTCATGTTGACAAACTCCTCAACACCAAACACAAATAGTCTCCGGCATATTCTGAAATACCTCTCAAGTAACTCAGAGAGAGGAGAGGTGCATCACTATGCTGTTTAAATGAACTCACACAGAGACATCACCTGTGGGCAAATACTTTCCACACAGCAATTGTTCCACACCGCACATCTCTCAAAGGAACCTAAACAACACCTTCAAAAGACAAGCCTGGAAACTGAGGTGTTGTCTACTCGACAGCCCCTATGTAGGTACAAGTACATCACACAAGGGTGTGAAAAATCTATAGTTATACAGACTTTACCCCCTTTGTAGACAGCACAAATGTTGTCAGAAGAGCTCCCGTTGACCTAGCTACCATTTCTCAGGGAGGTAGATTAACTAAACCAATGGGGGAGTTCTCATCCATCATTTTAAAGCACCTTCATAAAACTCTGACAGTGCAGCATTTTAAAGTGTAGATTTGGCCCTAAATTTGCAACTCCACTGGACACTAAAACCATGGATTTAACAGACACACTAATTATATGGCCCATTAAAATAAACCTGCTGCCTACTAACTCTTCATTGTCCTACAGCTTCAGAGGTGTTAACTGCCCACTTCTTGTGTCTCCACAACACGTGGGAAATCCTAATGCTTAACTATTTGTCCCAAGTTGTATTTAGTTTGGATACTCTGGCTTCCTTCTTTTCCAGACCTGAAGAACAGTTAACTCAAAAGTTAGCCCCTTCCACCATCACAAGTTGGTCCAACAAAATGTATTACCTCAGCCACCTTGCCTCTCTCAGGTACACAGACAGATATTTCTGCACTTTATGAATGACCAAGCAAGTTCATTTCACGGCAGCCAGCTTCTTAGATTACAACAAGCAGAAGGGACTCAGGATCCAAAGTCATCAGGCCCAACTCTACAGTCCTGCAGCCCCAGGATGGAAAAAGTTGAGTGAGCCACCATTCCTCAACATTCATGAGGCTACCCTGATTTTCACACACCTACTCTATAACCTACCTGCGAAATAGTCTTTAAACATGCACTGCGGCAACACAGACTCATGAACAGATAGCATTGTGTCACTGGGTAACAATGACAAGTCACAGCCTGAAGCCATGTGCATCCCAAACCTTGGAACCCTGCACGCCAAGGAAAACATGGGAGGGGGTTGCCGCCACACACCTACAGCTGGCCTTAAATAACTTAATACAGAATAGTACTCCTAAAAGTGTAAATTTAGGGCCACGTTATGCCAGCCATCGAGAGCATCAGCTAGCATAAGTCAGCATAGCTCTACTAAAGCCTGTTGAGGATCCAGGCCAGAATCCCCATAACGTGAGTGGACCCAGGACAGTATACATACATGGTTGTGTTGAATGTGGCTTTGGCAAAAACTGTCTACACCCCAAGTTCCACACAAAGTATTGCCTCCACAGAAATGCCAGTGCTGGCTACAGGAACCAGACTAGGCACAAAACACTTCCCCCAGCAGACAACATAATAGATTTAAGAGCTAACGTTTCTGAACTGCATGCTCTGTAATTACAGAAAGCAGTTTGCCAGGTACAACATTAGAGTGGGACCACAAGATTGCAGGGTGCTTGTGGCCAGCCAGAGATGAGCCCACCAAAGTTGAAACTGTGGGCACTCAAACAAGTAGATGAAAATTCCCAGGAGGAATTAGCAGGCTTTAGTTCCTTTGCATTATTTAAGATTCAGACAACTACTGCAAGTATCAAATGCCAGAGCAGATCTATGCATTAAGACTCCAGTTAACATCAGATGTTTTTAATGTTTATTTTTGAAATTCCAATTGTGCATAAACAAAGAAGAAAATCTGCTTCTGGGGATCTTATTGTCAGCTCTAAAATTCCTTAGGCCAGTGCCACCAATCTTGGTTCATCAGTCCTAATGTGCTAAAATTGATGTGTTTATGTTGGGAGTGACGGGGAGGGAAAGGAGGTAGGGTCTGCCAGTTAGGTTGTTTGTGAAGAAGCTTGTTACCAGCTTTGCCAAAGGGGAGGTGATAGAATTTCAGGGACTCTCATGGGACCACTAAGTATGTTTGCAATCATTCGAATTTCTGAAATACGACATTGCAGCCACTCTGGTACAGATCTTTAACGTAGGTGGTTACAGTGAAAGACAACCAATTGCCGCAATCAGCTTTCTTGTCAGTACATGACTTGATGCTTTGTCCTGTCCACTTTTAACTGTCTGAAACAATGGCATTTCTATCACTGTTTCCCTTGGAAGCCTATTCTAGAGCCTAAAACACCTGGAATTAATTTCTCTTGCTATTTAGTCTACTTTTCCCTTCTCGTTGCAGCCCGTGGCTCCTGTTTCTACCCCATGCACAATTCTAAGCAATTCTTCTCCCTCCTCAGTGCTTATAACCTCTAAATATATCTAGAAATATTTTGAGCAAAGAATTCTCATTAACATTAAAGCTCCTTTACGCTGCTCCAATCCTCAACACTGATCTTACCTACACCAGAAGGTTTTATGAACAAATTACAGCAATGATCAAAAAGCAGTGTAATCACAACACTTGTGCCCATCCACACAGTAGTCACTGTGTCACAGAAGCACATCCACCTTTTGTGCTCCAGCATCAACACCGAGAGCAGTGAACTGAGGGAAGCCATCCCATTCTGCAACTCACCTCCTCGTGCCACTAGGAGTTGTGGAAACGTGGAGAGGATCACAATGCATCATAGGTGCAGGCTTAACAACCTACGATGCACCGATTTCCATCCCATCATTCCATGGGTTTTTTTCAACCTCCCCAACAGAGTATCCTGAGTGCCCGCCATCTTTGTCTGAAAGGATGTGTCCTGCATTGCCCTCCACCTTTGCAGTCAATGTTGTAAAACACATCATGGGTGGGCATGCAGTATACCATGAGCTCCCAATTGGAGCAGGAATCTGAGTGTCTGACCTGCTGTATCCTGTGCAAACACACAATGCCAGATTACTGTTTGCATTCATGGAGCATCTGCACATGGCGCTGTGCAGTTTTTGGGTGTGCGAAAAAAAGTACTGAATGATCGAATCACAGTGCTATGCAAGTTTGGGATGATAAACAGTGGCTGTAGAACTTTATAATGTGCAATGTCACTTCCATGGAAGTCTGTACAGAGCGTACCTCTGCCCTCCAGCACGAGGACACCAGAATGAGAGCTGCCCGCTTGGAGAACTGAGTGGCGATTGCTGTTTGGAAGCTGGCAACTCCAGACTGCTACCAGTCGGTCACTAATCAGTTTGGAGTCAGGAAGTGCACTGCTGTAGTTGTATTATCATAAGTGTGAGGGCCATTCTCAACCACCATTTGCAACACACAAATAAAGAGTGGCTAGTCTTCACACTGCATGTCTTTATTTAATACCAGCAATTCATCACACACACAAAACACTGTGCTGCAGGGGAGAAAGCACTGAAGGGCAGTGAGGGCTATGACAATTGTGTATATGTCTAGCTGTCTGAAGGGGTGGAGCCAAGGGAGTACCAAGACAGCCCAAGAGTTTCGTAGGAATGCGGGAGACAGTTCTGTATCAGCTACAAGAAAGGTGAGCAAACATGGACTCTGTAACAATTGCTGTTAGCGGCTCTGTTTGCTTGTCTATGGCTTTGATGATGCGCTCATAACCTCCCAGCACCTAATCATAATTTTCCCCTCTCTTCTGCCTATCGGTTTTCTGACTTTCAGACACAGCGTGCCTC
This sequence comes from Podocnemis expansa, assembly GCA_007922195.1. Lineage (NCBI taxonomy): Eukaryota > Metazoa > Chordata > Testudines > Podocnemididae > Podocnemis > Podocnemis expansa. The sequence goes on from ML681996.1 coordinate 46,854,680, forward strand.
CATGCCCTTTTCCCCCTTTTTTCCAGCCTCAGAGACCTGGAGGAGTTCCTGGAACATCTCTTCTTTGCTTTTCTGAGGTCATTTTCTTATCAGTCACAGGCGCTCTGCAGGTGTGAGATGTTTTGGCACAAGGGCACATCTGTTAAGAACCTAGTGCACAATGAACAGAAGCATTATTGTGATTGAAACAACAGCATTTAGGCATTTTATTTTACAATACATTTCTTTCTCACTGTCCCACAACACGCCCAGTGATCAGTCAGAGCATGGCAAGCTGTGCCAGGGTAGTGGGGTCCTGAAGATGGGGAAGAGGTCGGTGATTATTGTGGGTATTGATGCAAGTGGATAGGGACAAGTTTTCAAATTGTGCCAACATTTTCGACAGGCTGGTAAAAGTCAAACAGGGAGCTAGAGTGAGCCTCTTCCATACGAGCAGCTTCAAACACTTTGCTGCTTTGGTCCCTGATTAGTTCAGGAAAGTGTCCTACCTGGAGGAAGAAACACAGCTGCTTTGCTGTGGAATCTCAGGTAGAGCGCTGCGCGTTACCTACAGGCAGGGACGTAGCTGGCACTGGGCTTATGGGGCTCGAGCCCCAAGTCTGCCACCAGGCCACCCACGGCAGGAGCCGTAGTAGCGGCGTGCAAGCCCCTAGTCCCGACACACTGAGTCCCAGGTCTTTCCGTGGCCAGCAGCAATCCTGCCTACAGAAAAGTTTCTTCGACACCTCTGTGGTAGATTTCTGTGAAATTTTGGTGTGCATTACTACACCTCTCCACCACACAGGGTATCCGAACAGTAGAATGAGAAGCACATGCAAACACTGCTAGTCTTGTGCATTTCTACCCTTTCAACCACTACCAAAATTTAGCAAAGCAAAGACAAGACAGCCATACAGCCTGTGAACAAGCACCATCAGCTTTAAAACAAAACAAAACTTACCAGAGTGTGGGTCATGAAGAGATCCTGACTCCTCATATCACCAAACAACCCAGTCCCTGGTTCTGCACTGTCATCCAACTCCATCTCCTGATCCACGACTTGCTGCCTCTGGGCCTGAGACACCCATGGGTATTCTTAGGGTAAAGGTGGGGTCATGGCTAAGGATGGCTTTCAGCTTCTTAAAAAAGCAGCAAGGCTTGCACCAGAACAAAAATTTGCTTCCTGGGCCTTCTGGTAGCCCTGCTGTAACTCCCTGAATTTCTCTCAGTACTGCACTTTGTCTCATTCATAGCCCTCCTCTGCCATGGCAGAAGAAATCTGGCCAGAGGTATTGACGTTCCTTCGGCTGGAACAGAGCTGGGGCTCCATCACCCACTGTCCCCAAGCGCCCATCTAGAAGCTCCAGTGGTCCAAGCGTAAGACTGTTCAATGCATGGAGCCGCGACAGGCAGCTGGGAAGATGAGATGTGAACTTTCCACACTGACTGTGCAAGAAGAGTGGAATTTCAAAAATTCCCATGACTTTAAAGTCAAAGAGATTGATGGCTTCAGAGTATCAAACAGATGACCCAAGCAGTCAGGATGGGCATTGTGGGACACTTCTGGAAGGACGTTTACCACAACGTAACCAAATGCAGTGCCTACGCTGATGCTTTGTTGATACACACTAGGTGAAAAAAGCTCTGTGCCTCTCATCATGTTGGTTTTCTTTTTGCCAGAAAATTAGGGCAGTTGCACCAGTTGATGGGGTGGGGTGAAATGTTGTGTGTACCACCACTGTTTTGGCAACAAAAGCTACCTTTGGTTGACAAAACTCTCTAGTGTAGATCAGGCCACTGTCAAAGTGATGCAAAGGGATGCAAAGGGGGCACTAAGGTGAAATGAGAACCAACTCCTACGGGATTACATTTCCTAGTAGTATATCTTTTTCTTCACTGAGTTACAGCCTGACCGCTTACAGAACATCAAACCAGAGATCATCTGAATTCATTACTCTGTTGTGCTTTCATGCTCCTTCAAGACAAATGAAAAGTGAAATGTAAAACTAAAGACTAGTCATCTTCCCTCAAACACCTGTCTAGGGAGGTTTAATAGTATGAAAAAGGGGAGGGAGAATTTAAAATAAAAAAAAAAAAACCTTATGAATACAAAGACCACCTGTTTGAAGGGTCAGTTTGTCTCCAAAGGTCTTGCTTTGATCCATTACACACTGGCTTTGGGACATCATGAAATAGTGGGTTGTGCTACATGTGTAAAAACAGTAACATCCATAAAAACGGGACTTTGAAGGTGTTTTGGATTTCTTGCAAAACGGAACTGCAGGAATTCAAAAAATAAAAATAATAACCCAACCATGCTAGGCTCTTCCAAGATGCTTTAAAACACACCAAATTGTTTTGCCAGGTGCACCACACCGGACACCAACTGCCTGTGGGATAAATGGCAGAGCCCAAGGAGACGACGGAAGTCATTAGCCAGGAGGGGGTGGAGTGGACCAGGGATCAGCCTCATGCAGCTGAATGAAATATTTGCCTGCACCCAGTTGGGAAAAGAAAGTGCATGGTGCTATTTCCAGACACTGCTGTTTCATTTTTCAGTCACTTCTGCTTCCTGCTGCCCAAACGTCACATATTACCCCACTGCTGGAAGCAAGAAAATGAGCTTGGAGAGCGTTTTCTAATGTGCAGGCTCTCATAACCCTACATTGCTCACAAAAGCCAGAGTTGGACTGGCTGTCTGCTCGGAGAATTCACCTCTGAAGTACCAGTGAGTCAAGCTCAGGTTGCTCTCTTCTGCCCTCTCTCCAGCAAGGATCCTGGCCCTCTTACCCCATTATTCCCTGCTTTAAACCAGGCTAAAGCTCAAGAGTGTGAAGCAGGCTAAGGGGGAATGGGGATACAGCTCCCTTTGGAGCTCACCTGCATTGCTCCTCTCTCAACCAGAAGATTCATAGTTGGCTGATATAAAGTACTGCCCCCTTTACTTTGTCCTCCCTGCTTTTGACGTGCTCTGTCCAGCACTTCCACGCTATGTCAGCCCAGGACAGCAAAGCACTTGTCAGGGATATCATATCACTGGCATGCCAGCACACAAGGCAGAGACCCCTGCATCCATCCTCTGTGTGGCTCTTGATGTGCCAGGGCACCAGGCATAGGGTTCATGCTTCCCAAGTGGAAGTGCAAAGCACTCACTACTATGAGATCACAAGGCAGTTACCTCAAAGCCCAACCCAGATCCATATTATGCCACCGGGACATGCAAATTCTTGGTGCCAGTCACCACAAGACCCCCTGCTTTTTAAGATAACCCTTCCCACCTTCTTGTGTTCACTTTGATACTTCTGCATGGAGCTCAGACATCATGGCGATGGCTCAGTAGAGGAACAGAGAGAGACAGAAATCAGCAGTGTGCTCTACGAGCTAATCAGTGGGATGAGAGGGACTTGATCCTGCCCTCAATGAAGCCAGTGTAACTGCTGAAGTCATCGGAGTCATTCTGGTGTAACTGAAAGCAGAGTCTGGCCCCATAACATTGACTGATCTAACAAATAGCTATTGTCAAAGGGCGTGCTCATCAGAGGCACAGAACAAGGCTGGCCAGGACTAAAAGTGTAGGCGATTTGCTGGTTTCTGACCCGATTTTCAGTCTGCCAAGTTTTGAACAAGATACCAAAAGGAGCAAGATATTTTATCTGCTCTCCCATGCACAATTAAAACAAATGTCACAGCCAGGTTACTCCACATTCACTTGCTGTCTAAACAATGGAAGTTAATCGAGCTGGAAGACTAAACACATGGATTTTTGTTGACCAAATAATTCTCAGGGTAAGTAAAAATTACCACTAAGGAGCCAAAAGGACTAGACACACTCAGTACATCCAAAAGCAGCAAGCACTTGAAAAGAGAGAGAGTTTCCTTTCCAGCGGCTAGCAAAAAACAAACTCTTCAGTCAGGTTCACTCTCAGAAATGCTGGCCACTGATTCCAAGCAAATAAGAGAATACCAAACAATTCTTTAATGCACAGAATAAACTCCGGTTGGCCAGTGCACCCTGAATTTTATTTTCACAGACTTCTCTCTTCTGTGGTCACACTTCCAGAAAACAGAGAGGTATACAAAATTCTAGCACAATCTAATATTTTCAGGGCATAAGATTTTGCACTTGCAAACCTCTGAGTACACAAATATTAGGGTAGATTCTGCCACCTTTGCTCAGGTTCATCAGCAGGATCTTAACCCATGAGTAATGCCATGGATTTCAGCCAGATTATTTATGTAACACCCAGTGTGGGAGACTCCAACCATACAATTGCATATGCAAACTGGAAAGCTGGGTGCTTTACTAGCTCATCTGAACAGGCAAAAACACTCTGGGGCCACACTTGCATCTGAGGTTTTACATATCAAAAAATAGTAAGGTGTAAAAACATGGGAATGCAATTTTTAGGTGTGCACATTTGGATGACAGGTTGAAGCTATTTCAAAAAACTTAGGCCTTGTAAGCCTTACTCCCCTCTTAAAAGTTTATCTACAAGGGAACATTGATGTTACATAGAACTTCTCATTTTGAAAGATATACACTGTCATTAGTATAGGAGCTCAGAGTATAGTTAGATACAACAGATCAATGATGCATTATATTCAGTAGCTAAAACAAATATTCTTTGGGTTCTATATTCTTACAAAAAAAATTAGCAACATTTAATGAGGTTTCAGTGTTTTGTTAGTGAGCTCCAATGTACCACATCTGTGATGCTAAGCTCAAAAGAGGGTATTACGACAAGCAACATGATAGTATGAAAGCATAAAATACAAAAAAGTCAGCCTGAGACAAGAGATTCTTCTCTTTGGGGAAGAATCTCAGTTCATCCTGATATTTTTTTTTTCCCCTTTCACTTCCACAATCCCAAAGGCAAGTCATTTTTACAGACGGAACCATTAGGAGATCCTATGGCTCAGGCTCTCCATAACATCAAGACAGGCCGCAGCTGTCACTTGCAAATAAAACAGACTTCTAGAGGCAGCTGTGCTACAGCATAAAGCACAGGCCAGGAGATGGGGGTTTGATGTCCAGCTCTACCACAGCCCAGACAGAGAGTGACCAGATGCAATTTGCTTTTCTCAGTCTCATCTCTACAGTGAGGATAATGCCATATTTTCCTGTGTTTTAAATTATTCTGAAAATGTTCTCCAAAACCCCATTCATGGCTGCCTTATCCCCCATCATGTGCACCAACTAAGCAATATTGCCCACTTCACTCCCCTGACCACACATCATGTGCACCAGATCCTCAGAACCCACCTTATCTCCTCCCATCCGTCCACCATGTGCCCCAGCTGATCCAAATTGCACCAATTATGTTTTGTTTTTAAACAGCAGGGTCAGTCAATTCAAAAATTTAAAGAGCAATTAGTCCCTTGGAAATCTCTGCAATCAGCCAGCAGAGAGCATCTGCCCACAATCAAACTTCACACAAAAGGCAGAGAGGCCAGATCGCTCCCCCACCTGGGACTGGACCGGGGGTTTGCTTGAGAACCTGACTATACATGGAGACGCCAGTGCTGTCCATATAGAGGCTCTTTGCATGCACACGTACACACACACACACACACACACACACGAGATAAGGTACACTCCCTGCTGAAATGCAGCCAGCTCTGGGATGGAGCACAGCAGCTGTTCATTAGTCAACAGCAATATCATGCAGCCATTCACCTTGCATCCTGGAAACATGGCACAGCCTCTGCAGTTAGGGTTAGAAGGTAGTTATCACCATGCTGAACTGCAGCCTTGGATGTTGTGATCAACACTGAATGTGTGTAGTTTCTATTAACATCCAGGACTTTGGAGAGAAAAAGCACACCCCAGTTCCTACAAGCACCCAGAAAATGCCCTGGTTCACACTTTTCCCCCCTCTAAAACCGATGGCATTCCAAGCAAGCTATAATCAGGCTATAGAGCCTCCCAAGTGCCATTTAATACAGTCATATCAAACCCTGTGAAGTGACTCACTCTGGTTTACACACAAGAATTGCAAGACACAGCAATCCCGGACTGCCAGGCTCCAAGAGTCTTTCTGCAAGGACACCCCTTTCCCGTGGACTTTCGGCTGCACGCCTAAAAAACAAGGAGCATTTCTCCCAGTTGCACCCACCCCCACCTCCCCTTAATTTCATGCCTGGGCTGTGACTGCACTAACAGGGCATATCTAGTTTCTCCCTCGTATGCTGATTAAACCGACATGGTGCTTTGCACAGTCTTTCACAGGCTTATCTCAGTAACTAGAGGGAGGAAAAGCACAAGGACAACTCTAAGCCGAACAACGCCGCCTGCTTTTCTGGCACTAGCAGATGAGACACAGTGCTCACACATGCTGTCGGGAAGCTGGGAGACAGAGGTTACTACGACACAAGGCTTTTTGGGACACACTGGTCTGGGCAACTGAGGAAATCTGAAGGTTTATTTCTATAACACTCTCCAGCCGTCTCCCTATAACACCATAACTGTGTGCATGTGAACTGCTGTACTTTGCCATGCACCCTCCAACTTTAACCTACAACTACCTCACCAATATGAAAACGCTGCAGCCCCATCCCAAGTGTGCAATGGTGTTATGAATACTTTCTACTAGGGGCATATTCAATGAAGCTGTGTGCTGGATCCTCAGGGTGTATGGCTAATACTACTACTTGCCACTTACACTGTACATCCTCTGTGGCTTCTCAAAGTCCTTTAAAGGTTGGTAGACCTTGTTCTCCCCCATTGTATGGAAAGAGAAACTGAGATACACGCTGGAAGGGTACAACAAGCAGGGTGTCACAGGGATCAGTTCTGACTGTGGTTATGTTCAATATTTTTATCAATGATCTAGATAATTGCATAGAGAGTGCACTTATAAATAGAGCCCTGCACGGATACAAATAAGTGGATCTGTATCCGACCTGCATCTGCAAGAAATGGTCCGCAGATATCCATGTTGTATCCGCAGATGCGGATATAATGCGGATATCCACAGATATCCGCATATTTGCAGGGCTCTGGCTCTGTGCAAATAAAAATATGTGGATCTCTACGCAATCTGCATCCACAAGAAATGGTCCGCGGATATCAATGTTGTATCTGTGGATGCGGATACAAGGCGGATATCCGCGGATTTGCAGGTCTCTACTCATAAAATTTGCCAAAAATACCAAGCTGGGAGGAGCTGCAAATTCTTTGAAGGATAGGATCACAATTCAAAATGATTTGGACAAACTAGTGAAATGATCTGAGGTTAACTGAATGAAATTCAAGAGAGACAAGTACTCCACCTAGGAAAGAACAATCCATTGCACATATGCAAAATGGGCACTGAGTGCCTAGGAGAGAGTACTGCAGAAAGGGATCTGGGTGTCATAGTGGCCCACAAACTAAATATGAGTCAACAGTGTAATCCTGTTGCAAAATACCAAACACCATTCTGGGGTATATCAACAGCATTGTAAGAAAGACATGAGAAGTAATTCTTCTGCTTGACTCTGCCCTGATCATGCCTCAGCTGGAGTAGTGTGTCCAGTTCTGGGTACCACATTTCAGGAAATATGTGGACAAATTGGAGAAAGTCCAGAGAAAAGTAACAAAAATGATTAAAGGGAAAATTTAAAGAACTGGGTTTGTTTAGTCTGGAAAAGAGTAGACCAAGGGAACATAATAGTTTAAGTATCTAAGAGGCTGTCATGAGGAGGAGGGAGAAAAATTGTTCTCTTTAACCTCTGATGGCAGGAAGAGAAGCAATGGTCTTAAATTACAGCAAAGGAGGTGTAGGTTGGATATTAGGAAAAAATTCCTAACTGTAAAGGTGATTAACCACTGGAATAAGCTGCCTAAGGACAGTGTGGAATCTCCATCATTGGAAATTTTTAAAAGCAGGTTAGGCAAGCACCTGTCAGGGATGGTTTAAGAAGTTACTTGGCCCTGCCATTTATGCAGGGGACTGGGCACGATAATCTCTCATGGTCCTTTCCAGTTTCTTTGATTCTGTGACACAGAGCAGCTTAGGCTAACATTTTTCAAAAGTGGCCTCTGATTTTGAGAGGCCAACTTGAAGCATCTGGGGCCTGATTTTCAGAGGTTCAAGAACTTTCAGCTGCCCCTGATTTCAACCACAGTTTTTGGGTGCTCAGCAACCTCTAAGAAGCCCAGAGTAGCATAAATTAGGCTCCCAAAAACTGAGGGCACCAAAACTAAAGTCTCCTTTTGAAAATGCGTGGTTTATGCAGTCTTGCCAATCCTGTGCATTCAAAAAGCATCAGATGGGTTCCAACAATCATTAGATAGTCTCATGATCGTTAAGCCATTTTTTTAAAAAAATGAATTTCTGAGTTCTCTTTTATTTGCCTTCTGCTTTTTCACCCTTTAAGTGTACTCAGATCACAATACCAAGCTCTTCAGGGAAACCACAAGGATGAGAAACTCATTTTCCTTTTAAAAAAATGAAAACTAAGATGTTCCCATAATCCAACCTCTTCAGACATAGGAGCTATTAAAATATTATATATAATCACTCAGTTCTAAATAGGTAACAACACTGCCTGAGTTGACCAAAGCAACAGAGTAATTCAGTGGCAGAGCCAGGACTACACTAACCTCAGCGCCCTCTGCCCCTGGACCTTGTACAATAACTGTGGCTGTGTGAACCAGTTTGAGTAAAATAAGAACTGACCCAAAACTACAGACAAAATTTTAATCACTCCCACAATCTGAAGCTTTTATCAACGTAGATTGCGTGTTGTTTGCATTTAATCTCTTTCTCCTTAGCTATGGCCATACCAGAAGTGTCTTAGTACAAGACAAGCTTTTCCCTCACAGCAGGCGTACAAAGTGCTGAGTGCCCTCGCTTCCCACCAACTAACACTGAAGCTGATCCACACTTTACAAGAGTTGGTTGGTGTCTCACAAAACTGGGCTCAGAATTTCCAGACCAGCTGGCACCGGAGCATGACAGGCAAGTACAAGAGATCTCTCTCTTCTTCTAGTCCACAGATCTTCAGATAAGCCCTGAAGTTTCTGCTTAGACTTATTTCAAGGGAGGGAAAAAAAAAACAACAAAAAACAAAAAACACCCAAGGAGTCGTGTGGCATTATTGACATTATTTCAAGAAACCCTCCAAACCCATAACGAGCAACAATTCTCATCACGGACAAATTCGCTTTCCCCAAAACAAGCAGTGGGGAGGGGATTAGAGAACCAGAGAGTCGAGTAGGCATGCTTTCTATGACTCCCGTCACTTATAAAGAGATTCAAATTTAGAAAGTGATTTGTGGGTCTGCATACAGCAACTCTCCTCACTGTTCCCTTTTACTAGCATATTATCCTTAGTTTCAGGCACAGAAGACAGACTCTTTCCCTGTATATTTTAACCCTTTATTAATTATTATCTTACTCGTACACAAAATTCTGTGCATCTAAGGCAGCCATAATGAGCTATTTCAGGAGGAACTGTTTTTGCAAAGGGATCACAGAGCTACACTTGGTATTATTAAAGAAAGGAGGTAGTCCAGGTAGCTTATCTAAAGAGATTATCTGCTGCATTGGAAAGTGCTTTCACACAAACTGCTTTGCTGGGATAGGTAACTTTCCACAGGGCCTACTGCTCTTCGAGGCCTGTGAGTTCATTTCTAGGTCAATTTACAAAGGGATAGCCGTGTTAGTCTAGCCCAGTAAAAAAAAACAAGGAGCTGTGTGGCACTTTAAGACTAACAGATTTATTTTTTGCATGAGCTTTCATGGGTGAAGATCCTAGCCAAGCAAGCCAGAGAAGAAACCAAATTAACAACACGAACAATAGGGCTGCAAGGAGATATTCATCAAGAAAACAGATAGCTCTTGAGCACTGCTCCCCAAAGGGCGTTTCTCAGCGCCCTTAAGTCAGTCTGGTAACTAACCAACACTTCACCGCTTAGCAGTGAGAAATCCAGCGAAGGTGGTTTTACCTATCACCAGCAGTGAATGAGACAGCACACCAGAGAAAGATGGAAAGACACAGTAGACACAGGGGGAGAGGGTCCCAGAGCCCAGGTACCTGCCTAAGCCTGAACATCTTCGGAACAAAGTGGGATTTTCTCCCACAAAAGCTCACGCGATAAATAAATCTGTTAGTCTTTAAGTGCCACAAGACTCCTTGCTTTTTAAGCCTTTATCATGGCATCGTATCAGGGACCAGAGGGTAAAAAATGAGTATGCAAATTCTTAAGGGCTAAATTCTGGCTTCTGATAGACATATATTACCACCAGGAAAGCTACTGAGGGTTTGACACAGGCCTGTGGGTGTAATTTTGCTCTAAAGAAGGCAAAACATGGGGTCTGCTCCTCTCAGCACACCTCTATTAAATGACACAGGAGAAAACTAGCCACTTACATCATTTTTTCTTCCCCTCTTCATGATATTTTAATTTTTTTAAAAAACAAGGTTTTATTTTTACCTGTTTTAGTTTTGTACTTTTTTTAGCCATAGAACTGGGCAAAGATTTCAAAAATAGGAGCTTAAGATTTAGGCTCTGTATTTATGCATCACAATAAATACTCATTTTCATAACTGCTAAGCCCCCACTGGCTCCCAGTGACCTTAATGGAAGATGCATGGTGCTCAGTACTTAGGAACTTCAAGTTTCTTATTTAAGACCCTGATTTAAGAGACTAATATCTGAGGGTTGTTTTTGAAAATCTTGACTCTGCAGAGCAGAGAAGTGCTGGACTTTTTCCCTCCCTCAGCAGCCTGGCGCAGAAAGGCTTTGGGGCTGATCTCACATCCTCTTAGATGATTCAGAGAAAAAGTCAAGGCCATCAGCACAGCCAAAACTCTGACACACTGACACACTCCTTAGAGAACAAAGGTTACAGGACTGAAGGCTTCACTCCCCCGCATTCACTGAAGCAGTATGAAGCATCCTCTTCAAAACCTCAAGGCAGCTGAATCTTTATCAGGTGATGATGGCTTTTTGGAGAATAAAGGAGTCTGAACTCTGTGCCTTCCCTCCTCCCATTACACTGGCTTCACAAAATAACTTCAAGTTGTCTAATTAGTATAAATCATTTTCAAGTAAGTGCTTTGGCCCCCCTGACAGCAGCCTCATCAGACACCAAGTGCAGCGATAATAGTGATGATGTCTGTGACAGAAGCAGGGCCAAGATTGGGTTCAATGGCTGAAGTGAGCCAAGAAGCTGAGCAACAGCAAGCTAAGGCAAAAAAGTGTACTCCACGGCTCCCCCAGGAGATAGCTCTTGGTGAACGGCTGGCCGGACCTTTCCACTGCTGTAGGCCTCACTGTTGGCTGGCCAAGGGAGAGGGATGGAGAGGACAACAGCTGGGCAGGAAACGAGCCAAAAAAGTACTGCTTTACAAACGTGACCCTCCTCATGCTTTTGCACAAAATAGCATTTTTGAAGATTAAACACAATAAAAAGTCATTACATGGTCAAATGGTTAATTTTACAGCCATGCTCATAAAATTGAGAGTGGCTTTGAGTCCAGTCATTGAGCAGCAGCGGTTAGACCTGACAGCATCACATCCCTCCCACAGAAATGAGGCTTCACTAAAGAATTCAGTCTTGGCCAATTTAAAGTTAATCCTGGAAGCACACTGCTTGCTCAGACAGCGAGTCTCAGTCTGAAAGCATCCAAAAAGTCAGAATACTAGGACCAATGGCAGCTTTGTTCCAGCCCTGCCAATCAGATTCTCCCCCAAAGCTGGGTCCAGGATACTATAGAGAAACTTCCACTACTCAGCCTAGCCAAGTGGTTCTCAACCATTGTGTCAAAACACAGCGGTAAGTGCGTCACAGAGAGTCAGGGAGATGGCTGGATTTGGATTGCGGTGGATGGGCTGGTATGTTGCGTAGGGTCGCAGTAAGCCATCAAGTGCATCATGACCTGCAAAAGGTTGAGAACCTCTTTAAATCTAGCACCTGCTCCTGCAACATGCTGCAGTCCTGACCTGGAGAGTCCTCCTCTTGAGCTGCAGGATTACTTTCAAAAGTGAACACCAACACCATTTGTAACTGCTCCGCTGGGATGTCAACTTTCTAATTTCTGAAAATTGAACCCAGTTGCACCGCCTATTCCCTGAGGACACACCCCCTGCCCCATCTCTTCTCCGAAGGCTCTGCCCCCTGCTCCATCTCTTCTTTCAAAGTCCCACCCCCCCGCTTGCTCTTCTACTTTTTTCCTCTCCTCCCCATTACAAGTCTGCCAAGTCCCCTTCCACTTAAATGCTTAACAAGCATGTCCCAGCAGCATCTCTCTCAAAACTCTGCGCAACTCTAGCATGAGCAGCCTCAATGGACTTGCAAACCCCAGCTCCAGCGAGACGCCTGGGAGTGCAGGTCAGAAGAGTGCTATGGCCACATGAGAAAAGCCAGGCAGCCCCTGTGGCAAACTAGGATACAGACCTCCCGTACAGAGCCTCATAAACCCCTCTGTGATGCCCACCCAGTAGCCCTCTTTTCCCACCCACCCTAGCCTTCCCTGTCTGGGAGCTGCTTGAAAGCGCGGTCAGGGGAAGTGCTGGCTGGCAGGGCAGTTCCCATTCCTTCTCCACCAGGAATAGTCCAGGCCCGCTGGGAGGCCCTTACCCTCCTCTCCCTGGGCCCCACAATCTGTCGTCCACCTCAAAGGGTCTGCCCAAACCAGTGTGCACCTTCTGCCGTGGGAACTGCTTCTTCAGGGCCAGATGACAGGCTGCCACTTTGCTCACCTGTGGTACCCAGACTTCCAGTGCCCGGTTCCCTTTCTGGACACCTGGCAACACTAAACTTGAGACACTAAGGTGTCGATTCGCCACTTCCTCCATTCTTGTACTTGGGGCAGTGATGGACTGTGGGGGAGGCGGGATGAGAGCAAAGTCTGCAGCAAGCCACCTTCTGTGCTCTCTGCATTCCCGGGGCATAAAGAAGCCTTCTCTAGATCCAGCTTTAACTTAGGGCACCATGGCAAATAGAGACTAAAGGGCTCTGGGAACACAGATTAGTCTTAGTGCACTACACTTCTCCCTTCCCCATGCCTGTTCCCAAATACCCCCAACACAGGCTGAGAGCAGGGGTAGAGTACAGATTTTAACAGTCCTGCATCAGCCACACGCAGGTACTTTCAGGGGGCTGCTTCCTCTCACCAGCACAAGGAGTTAGTGAGTGGGGTCTTCTTTGCAGTGGCATAGCTGGGCACACAGAGCACAAAGCCTGATACTTCCATAATGTTCCTAGTGAAATCCCCAAATCTGAGGTTTGAAATGTGGTTCCACCACCGAGCTCGCCCCTGGTTCAATATTCGGGGTCACCTTATTTGAGCTGCAAACCCCGCTCTGAAACAAAGCTGAGTTTAGCACTCCAGTGTTTGGCTTGAACGCATTTCTAACTAGCACCCTTTCAGGTAGGCAGGTGCTGTGAGACATCAGCAGCGATGCAAAGACACAGGCAGCAAACCACAGGCAGTCAACCAGTGAGAATTAACCCCCTTTGGCTGAACGCAGGAGAGAGCTCAGGGGGTGAAGCTCAGAACTGTGAGTAAATGTAAGCCCCCTCCCAAGAACTCCCCCTCTCCAAAACTTTTATATAAATGCATATAGACACAAGCTGCAGTCTTGTTAGGATATTGCTGACTTGCTGTTATTGCACAACAAGGCTAAAGCAAGAACAAACTGACCTTGCCCTTTGAACATAGTCTGATTACTCCCTAAGTGCATATGCGTCAATAAGGAATCCAGGCACGGGCTGGCCAGCAGGGTTATAGGGAAATTCCCCAACAAGTTTCGGGATGCTTCGCCCATGCCCAGACTCCTCTCACAGTGGTAGGTTCAAACACACATCCATTAGTTTATAGACCCAGGTCCTGGCTGCCAGAGCAAGAGCACAGCATGGTGCTGATCCAAAATCATGCCTAAAAAGTAGGATAAGGAGGCATTGGGGCTGGCGCTAACCCTAATTACCCTTCTGACTTTTGTACTGGGCACTTATTGGGCATCATCTCAGACACTCCCTGTAACACTACTCTAAACTCAAAACACAGCATGTGGCAGGAGATGTGGTGCTTCTCATACTTGAGGGGTAAGCAAGAACATCCCTGGCCCATAGGACCCTCACAGGCGTGGGGGAAGCGTTGCAGAAACTCAAGCCACCTTCCCGAGCACATCTCTCTTCCCACCTTGGATGCCTTGCATCCCCCAATTCCACTGTGAGCTTACCAAAACCCCACCACAAGGATCACGCATTCAGACAGTTGCCTCTATCTCTGCATATCTGGGGACAGTGGGGGGGGGACCACCCATTTTTTTACAATCATCTTAAAAAGTTTAAAAATGAAATTCTCCCTATTTGACCAGTTAATAAACTGTCCATTGCAAAGTTATTCCCTACAACTGCTGGGAAGAAGAAAGCAGAAGTCATGTCAGACCCACTCCCAATCTGCTCCCCAGCCTGGGAACTAGGCCATAAAGACTTCACGCCAATTCTGCACAGGCCTCTCTGCAGCGAGTATTTTCCCAGGACTGTTTCAATCCACTTCCAGGTTCATCTGCACTACCAGAGCAACATAAACTGGCCCTAGTGTAAATGGGAATCTCGCCCCCTGAATCTACAATTTAGTCCACTTCCACGTGGGTGTTCACAACCCCACCACAAAAACTGACACCCTGGTTGGTAGCTCTAGAGGGCAAGAGCCAAGAAGGCAGAACATCCACTAAAAACTGATCCCTTAGAATAGGAGTGAGGCAGCTACTGATGCTTTTCCCATTACAAAGGGTAATTTGACTTCAGGCTTCCCATGGTTTGAGCCTGTAAACTGCTCTGATTTGCTGTTACTTTATGACCTGATCCTATGTTTTACACCCCCTTGCATTTAGTTTCATTCCTTTCTGTAAGTTCACCCGTCTTCGAAGCATCTGAGGAAGTGGGATCTTCTCCCATGAAAGCTCATGCAAAAAATAAATCTGTTAGTCTTAAAGTGCCACACAACTCCTTGTTGTTTTTTCACTGGACTAGACTAACACGGCTATCCCTTTTAAAATTGACAAGCTACTGATGCTGCCAGCCAGACTGTTCCTGTTCTGTGGCCCAACAAATGATTCCCATCACAAGTAATATTCATAGTTTAAAATGAAAAGTAAAGAAATTTTCCCCCCAGTTTACACACACAACCTTCATATTCTTACTGGGTCATACCCAAAGTCTTCATGAACCACTGAAGTCAATAGGTTCACGGCCTTAGTCCAAAAATTCACTTTTTTAATTAACTTGATTACAGAGTAGAAATCAAATAAGTATTACAGCTTATTTAGTCAAACACATGGATAACTTGGATCCAGTTACCCTCTAGCCCTAGCTTGTGATTTTACTTGTAAGGAAGCTGATTTCTGCTAAAGAGGTAAGAGGGGAAGAAATCTATTGTGTCACTCTCGAGTTTTCTTTTCTGAATTTTTTCTTTTCATAGGACACTGAAAGATTTCTAAAGAAAGAGACAAGGGTGGGGAAAAGACACTGAAGCAGCATTTTAGCTCTAGAATGGACTCCTCTTGTGCTTGGAATGTTCCCTATGACGCCATGCTCCTAGAAAGCTGTGTTTTAGTCTGTCAGCTATTAATTGCAAATGTAAGGAAAAAGTTCCCATCTTCATCCAAAAGTTTGTGATTAAAAGTAAAAACGATGCAGAAATCACAAAAGGACGTGTCTGTTCAGCACACATACGCACAGAGCTACTTTCAAAAGGACAGTTCCTAATAGGAGATAATGGAAGCTTCTTTCAAATGAAATGTCTAAATGGGCCTAAGGCTTGTTTTCTCCAAACTCAGCCAGGCATTACTGCTCCCACAGCCACTTTCAAGCAAGCTTTTACTACAAAACAAAACAAAGGAAGAAGTTAAATCCATGGGAGATTTCCAGTGAATACTTACAAATCCTTTCTGGGGAGGTAGTGAGAGAACTGTGCAGCAGCAATGACCTCAAATATCTGGTTATTTCAATATATTGAGGATTGCTTCCCCATGCCAATAGATTTTAATTAACTTATTCTGTGTACTGTATAGAGGAGGAAAGAATATAACGTGATCAGTATGAAGTTCAGCTATAACCACTGTGCGCTGAGAATTTAATACCAAAGATCCTTCTGGACAGTGTTATTTTTATGTCATTAAAGGTAGACAGACAGTGAGGGATTTGTTCCAGAATGCCTCCAGAGTGTCTGAGCGTGTCCATGTGCAAAACTGCATGCATGCGTGAATGAGTTTCGTGTGTACATAGCCGTTATTCACATATGAGATGAGAAGTTACATCATGTCTCTGTTCACGCCAGCGTCTGTCTGTAGCCGCATACCAAATACGCAGATACTTCTGTGCATGTGTGTGTGTGAGCGCACATGCATGTAGTCACACGTTCACAGCGTGCACTGAAGGCACCTGCTTAGCCAACACATGCTACCTCCTTAATTCCTTTTAACTTGTCTGAAGAAACAAAGCCAGTGGCTGAAACATTCTACAAAATGCCTTGCTGCCCAGAATAAAGAAATACTTTAACTTCACCATCAATAAGTGCTACCTATTTACACATATGCAGAACACTTTGAATAAATTAGTTTCCAAGCTTTAACTCAATGATGTTGACATAACAAAAGAGGACTTTTACTGAATTGAGTGAAGGAAGAAAAAGCATTTTGTACAACATAAAACCATGTGGAAAAAATAGAGATTCATTGTATTTTTTTTGTTGTTGTTGTTGTTTTACAAAAATAAACTAATCCAAAATAGGGGGAAAAAAATTAGAAAAGTTAGGCTTTTAATTATATTTTCCATTTATTGTCTAGTTTTAAGAACAGTTTTACAAATGCAATTCTACAGCACTAAGAGGCTAAAAATGCCAAACATGGGGGGGGGTGTGTCTGTCTGTTTTGAATTAGCATCTCTGGCAGGAAAAATATCTTAAGGTGTGATAGCTTGGCCCTGTTAAAGTCAATAAGAGCTTTGGACTATAATGGAATGAGGATTTCCCCTTGGATGAAAATATTATTTTTAAGAGGACAATTTAGCATCCAAAACGTAACATTTGAACTCAACCAACATTAGAAAACATGGTGTCACTCAGGCTTTCATGCTCCACAATGTAGATTTCATATCTCATCTTAAATACATCATTCTTGCCACCCTAATACAAGAACTGTGCAGGAAATGTACTCATCAACCATGAGACACATAAAACATGGTGACTGTATAACAGCAGCTCTATGAGAAACATTTTTCCCATGGTCATTCATACAAAGTTGTCACCTCAGTGCACTCTGTTTTTGCCAATTAAGTGAACTGCACCACAAATTCAAGTCTCAGGCTTCACTGCTAGTAAGGGTGCATTTTTTAACCTCTGAGTAACTAACATGCAGAGCTATCCTGAGGTATAAAACTATTCCTCTGCCTAGGGCTGACTTCAATAAATTCACCTAAAATAAATTTCAGGTCAGTCACTAGTTCAGCAAAACAGTGTCAGACTCTTTGCTTGTTTTGCTAAAAAGCACTAAAGTACATGATCTTCCTTGGGTTTCTACCTCAGGATAGCACACCATGTATTAGCTGCAAGAGGTTAAAAACACTTTTTTTTGCAGTACAGAAAGACCTCAGGTATGCTGGAGCGAAGTCAGTAGAGTTACTCTAGATTTCCATTGATATAACAGCAGAGTTCACCCAACACAGTGACAGCTTTGGGAAATTAAGTTCTTTATCCCGAGTATATACTCAAAAATGACTGCAGACCAAGCTTTCCCCCTGCCACCATACCAGGAGCTTACATACGTATTCTCAAAACCCAGTAAGAGACTCTCAGCCCTCTTTCCAGAGACTATATGCTATAGGGAGATCATCAGATGTGTTTTAGTCAAGAAGAGGTTACTTGCCTGTAACCGGTGTTCTTCGAGAGGTGTGCTCCTGGCCATTCCTTAGTAGGTGTCTGCACGCCCCGTGCACGGCACGCCGGAAATTTTTTCCCCTAGAGTACCCGTAGGGTCGGCCGTGGCGCCCCCTGGAGTGGCGCCGCCGCCACTGCCTATATAGCCACGAGCCGACCCGCCCCTCCTCAGTTCCTTCTACCCTACTGTCTGAGGGGAGGTGGGAGGGATTGGGAATGGCCAGGAGCACACCTCTCGAAGAACACCGGTTACAGGCAAGTAACCTCTTCTTCTTCTTCGAGTGCTGCTCCTGTCCATTCCTTAGTAGGTGAATAACAAGCCATACCTCGGAGGTGGGAGACATCACAAGGAAATGGACTGAAGCACCGCTCTGCCCACCGCAGCGTCCTGCTGAGCTTGCTGGGTGACGGCATAGTGCTGCGAGAACGTATGCGGGGTAGACCACGTTGCCGCCCGGCAGATGTCGGCAATCGGGACCCCGGCGAGGAAGGCAGTGGAAGCCGCCTGCGCCCGAGTGGAGTGCGCCGTTACCCGCGGTAGGTGTCTGCCGCCCAGTTTATAGCATTCTTTAATGCAGGCCACAATCCAGGAGGCGATGCATTGAGAGGACACCGGTTGGCCTTTTTTATTGTCCGCCACAGTGACGAAGAGCTGGGGGGTCTTTCGGAAAGGCCTAGTCCGCTCTATGTAGAAAGCGAGCGCCGGGCGCACGTCTAGGGAGTGGAGACGCCGCTCCTCCTCTGACGCATGGGGTTTCGGGTAGAAAACCGGTAACGAGATGTCCTGATTTAGATGAAAGGGCGACACCACCTTAGGCCTGAAGGAAGGGTGCGGGCGAAGCTGTACTTTGTCCTTAAAGAACTGCGTATACGGCGGATCGACCACCAAGGCACGCAGTTCGGACACCCGCCTGGCTGATGTGACAGCCACCAAGAAGGCAACCTTCCATGACAAATACAGAAGGGAGCAGGTCGCCAGTGGTTCAAAGGGGGCCCCAGTGAGTTTAACAAGGACTGTATTCAGGTCCCATTGGGCTGTGGGTGCCTTAATAGTTGGGTACAGTTTAGAAAGACCCACCAGGAAACGCTTGACCAGGGGAACCGTGAACAAGGAGGCACCCCCGGGGGCGCGGCGAAAGGCCGCAATCGCCGCTAGGTGCACCCTCAAGGAGGACAACGCCAGACCTTCTGACTTCAAATGCCACAAGTAGTCCAGGAGGCGGTGAACCGAGACCAGCTCTGGGTCCTCTCCTTGCTCCGAAGCCCAGCGCGCAAACCGGAGCCACTTTGCAACGTACGTGGACCTTGTGGTGGGCTTCCTGCTACCACACAATACTGTCCGCACCGGGGAGGAGCATAGCAGCTCAGCACCCGTCAGCCACGTAGGCACCACGCGTGGAGATGCAGGGCTTCCAGGTTGGGATGAAGCAGGCTCCCGCCGTCCTGGGACAATAAGTCCGGTCTGAGCGGAAGCGGAATCGGCCGGCGCTGGGACCACCGCACCAGGGTCGTAAACCAATGTTGCCTGGGCCAGGCGGGAGCGACCAAGACGACCAGCGCCTTGTCCGCCTTCAGTTTGTACAGCACCTTGGCCACCAGCGGGGTCGGAGGAAAGGCGTACAGGAGACCCTGGCCGCCCCAGTGGATCTCGAAGGCGTCCCCTATGGAGCCGGGGCTGCGACCCCGAAAGGAGCAGAAACTCCGGCACTTTGTGTTGACCCGAGTGGCGAAAAGATCCAGAAGGGGATAACCCCACCTCCGGAAGATCGAATCCGTCACTTCCGGGTGAAGGGACCACTCGTGTGTGAGAAACCTCCGGCTGAGGTTGTCCGCTAAGCAGTTCCGGAGGCCGGGAATATACGACGCCACCGGTCGGATCTCGTGGCGAATGCAAAACTCCCAGAGCCGCATGGCCTCCCGACAAAGGAGGGGTGAGCGAGTACCACCTTGCTTGTTTATGTAGTACATTGCAGTGGTATTGTCGGTATGAACCGATACCGACCGACCCCGGAGTTGGTCCCGAAATACCCGGCAAGCAAGCCGGATCGCCCTCAGCTCCTTCACATTGATGTGCAGGGGCAAGTCTGCTGTTTCCCACATGCCCTGAGTTCGGAGAGCTCCAAGATGAGCGCCCCAGCCGACATCGGATGCATCCGTAGTCAGGCGCAGGGAAGCCTGAGGGGAACGGAACGGGACTCCGGAGCACAAGTTGGGGGTACGCGTCCACCAACTCAGGGACTCGAGCACCACCGGCGGCACGGATAGCATGGCGTCCAGATTGTCCCGCCCCGGGCGGAACACTGTCGCAAGCCACAACTGGAAGGGCCGCATTCGCAGACGGGCGAAGGGAACCACAAACGTGCAAGCGGCCATGAGACCCAATACGCGAAGGCACTCGCAGGCCGATACCCGAGGAAACCGCACCAGCAAGTCTATCGTCTGCTTTATCGACCGGAAGCGGCTGGCTGGGAGGCTCGCCCGCACTGATGTGGAATCGAGGACCGCCCCTATGAACTCTATCCGTTGGGCAGGAGATAGGGTCGACTTTTGAATATTTATTAGCAGGCCCAGGCGAGTGAACAGGGACCGGGTCACGCCTAGGTGGGCGAAGACCTCCTGCCGCGATCTCCCCACGATCGACCAGTCGTCGAGGTATGGGAAGAGCGCGACTCCTTGCTTTCGGAGGTGAGCCGCCACGACCGCTAGGCACTTTGTGAAGACTCTCGGAGCAGCGGAGAGTCCGAAGGGGAGGACGGTGAACTGCAGGTGGGCATGCCCCACCACGAAACGCAGAAACTTCCTGTGTCGCGGATGAATCGCGATGTGGAAGTACGCGTCTTGTAAGTCGAGGGCGGCGTACCAATCGCCCGGATCCAGAGAGGGAACAATGGAGGCGAGGGAGACCATCCTGAACCGGATTTTGCGCAGGAACCGGTTGAGCCGGCGCAAGTCCAGTATGGGCCTCAGGCCCCCTTTGGCCTTGGGGACAAGGAAGTAACGGGAATAAAACCCCTTGCCCCTGCAGGACGGTGGGACTTCCTCGACTGCTCCTTTTTGGAGTAGGACCCGCACCTCCTCTTGTAGGGCAAGCCGGTGGGCCTGGTCCCGCAGGACACCACGAGGCATAGGAGGGGCCGAGGGGGGTAATGAAGAAAATTGGAGGGAGTAGCCCTCCTGAACCGTCCTGAGAACCCAGCGGTCTTTCGTAATCAGGCGCCAACGGGGCGCATAATGGGACAGTCTGTTGTAAAAAACAAGGGTGTTTGGATCCTGGGTGATTGGTACGTCTCCCCCGAGCTGACTTTCAAAAGGACTTCTTTGCACCCCCTGATGGGCGCGAGGGACCTTGTCCACTAGAGTGACGGCTAGCCGGCCGACGTGGCCCTCTACCCCTTCGCCGGTCCTCGTCCTGGCGGCGGAAGTAGGGACGCGAAGGAGGAGGCGCTGGCTTAAACGGCTTCCTCTGGCTCGCCGGAGTGTGAAGACCCAAGGACTTAACCAGCGCCCGTGAATCTTTTAACGTCTGGAGACGAGTGTCAGTTTGGGGAGGAAACAGATCAGGCCCCTCAAAAGGCAGGTCCTGGATGGTGTGTTGGACCTCCAGGGGCAACCCAGACGCTTGCAGCCAAGCAGAGCGCCTCATAGTGACCCCCGTAGCCATGGAACGAGCGGCAGCATCGGCTGCGTCCAAAGCAGATTGCAGGAGGGCCTTAGACACCACCTTGCCCTCCTGAATGGACGCGGAGAAGGCCGCCCTGGAGTCCTGCTCCAAGTTCTCACTAAAACGCTCCATGGCGGACCAGGCGTTAAAGACATAACGGCTGAGGATAGCTTGTTGGTTTGCTATCCTCAGCTCCAACCCCCCAGTAGAGTAGACCTTGCGGCCGAAGAGGTCCAGTTTTTTTGAGTCCTTGGACTTAGGGGTGGACCCTGGTCGACCTTGTCGCTCTCGCTCATTCGCCGCCGCAACCACCAAGGAATTAGGGGCAGGATGAGAATAAAAATGTTCGTAGCCCTTAGAGGGAACAAAGTATTTGCGCTCAGCGCGTTTGGCCGTAGGGGGAATCGAGGCCGGGGTATGCCAAAGCGCCTTGGTGGTGCTATGCACAGTTTTAATAAAAGGCAAAGCCACGCGGCCTGGGGTCTCTGGGAGCAAATGTCGACCATAGGGTCCGCGTCCTCAATAATGTCCTCGGCCGGTAGGTTCAGGCCGGTTGCCACCCGACGAAGGAGCTCCTGGTGGACCCTAAAATCGTCCAGGATCGCTAGGGGCTTGGCTCCCGCCACCGCTTCATCGGGGGGCGAAGAGGAGGATTCCTCGAACTCAGGGTCCTTGGACTGAGTCCCAGAAGTTACACTACGGGCCCCCGTAGTGAAACTCTCCCTGTCCGCCTCGCCCCGCAAGGACTCAACCTCCGACAACTCCCCGGTACCGACAGGGGGAGGAGCGCCCAGCGCAGCTGATGGAGGGAGTCGAACCTGCGAGCGAGCGGAGGGCACAGCGCCCACTCGAGATGCGTGGACGGCCCAGGGAGTCCAGAAGGGCCACTGCCAGCCGGGCCACTGAGGGGGCGGAACCGCCGGCGCCGACTGAGGAACAGGACCTGCAACCTGTTGGGGGCGGTCCGGCACCGACTCTGGCGCTGAACTTGAGGAGGAGTGCGGGGACCATGGCGGTGCCCGCCGACGGTATCGGGGACCGGTGCCGGCTCTCTCGTGGACGGCGAGGTGGAGACTCTCGGTGCCGCTGGGGGGATCGGACAGGAGGAGCTCCCGCCGCTGCGACGACCGGTGCCGGTGAGCGGTGCCGGTGCTCCCGGGGCGGTGCCGGTGCCGGTGAGCGGTGCCGGTGTTCCCGGGGCGGTGCCGGACTGCGGCGCCGACTCAGTAGAAGAGCCGGCTTCCCTCGGGACGGTGCCGGACGCGGTGCCGAGGTCGACGACGGTGCCGACGGGGCCGAAGGTGCCGCAAGCGCCTGCGCTGCGGCGAAAGCCTCCGGCGTAGTTGGCAGAGCCAAGGCCTCCTCCAAAATGTCTCGAGTCGGCGAAGACGTGGAACCCGGGCTAAAACGTGCCTCTGAAGGGTCACGAGACGACGCTGGGGATACAGAGACCGGCTGGCCAGCATGGCTCTGGCCGTCTCCCTGCCGCACCGGGGCACGGTGCGGGGACGTCTCCTCCCGCTTCCTCTTAGTCGGCACCGGGGAGGAGGAACAGCGCCGAGACGCTGCTGCCGTCTTAGTGCGGCCCGGCTTCGGTGCCGCAGACGGTGCCGAGGAGGCCGGTGCACTGCGCACCGACGGTGCCGTGCTGGACCCCGAATCGCCAGGGACCGGCCGAAGAGCCTCCTCCATGAGGTGCAGCTTCAGGCGTTGTACCCTGTCCTTTTGGGTCCTTGGCTTGAAGCCACGACAGATTTTACACCTCTCGGTGAGATGGGCCTCGCCCAAGCACAAAAGGCAATCACCATGCGGATCGTCCATGGGCATGGGCTTCTTGCAACGTCCGCAAGTTTTAAAGCCCGGCATGGCCCGACCCCGAGCCCGGGGCGGGCGAAGTATCCAACACGAACAACTAACAACTAACTAACTAACACTAACTAACTATAAACAACAAGAGATTCGGGTACTCCGAATAACGCAGCCACGTGCAAAGCAGCACGAAGCCAGGGAACGTTCCAGCGACCGACAGGGCGGTAAGAAGGAACTGAGGAGGGGCGGGTCGGCTCGTGGCTATATAGGCAGTGGCGGCGGCGCCACTCCAGGGGGCGCCACGGCCGACCCTACGGGTACTCTAGGGGAAAAAATTTCCGGCGTGCCGTGCACGGGGCGTGCAGACACCTACTAAGGAATGGACAGGAGCAGCACTCGAAGAAGAACCACAGGTTATTGGTCTCAGGACAGGAGCAACTGAACGAAATTCTACAGCCCTGTGTTATACAAGAGGCCGGACTAAATGATCTCTTCCAGTGTCAAAATCTATGAAACTATGACTATGTGAAATCAGCTCTGTTTTTTTGCATGAGCTTTCATGGGAGAAGATCCCACTTCCTCAGATGTTTCGAAGCATCTGAGGTGGGATCTTCTCCCACGAAAGCTCATGCAAAAAATCAATGTTAGTCTTAAAGTGCCACACAACTGCTTGTTGTTTTTTTACTGGACTAGACTAACACAGCTATCCCTTTGAAATCAGCTCTGGTCACTTTTGTTTGCATATTGGTGTGTGTGAGATGTTGCACCAGAGAAAAAATAAAGACTAGAGAGAAAAAACAGTGCCATGGTAGGTGACAAACAAGTGCATCCATTTGAAGTGGTAAAAACACCAACCTGGTGACTATATTCTGCCTCTTCTACAGCAGTTTGGGGTGGCAAAGCAAAGAGCTATAAATTACAATACTCCCTTTCTCTTTTAACTTTAGGTGATGAAGGATGCGAATTTACAGCAACAGCATAAAACTTTCCTTATATGAAAAGAGAAAAAACTAAAAATTGAGGTCAGGAGGAAATTGTTAACATCACAGCTTTGTGTTTGAGATCAACGAAAAAACGTAGAACCTTTCTTCAACACTTCAAACAAACCAGTGACTCATTCCCTTCACACAATCATTTTTATATCCACTGCCAGAAAAGTAAACAAAGTGAAAAATCTGTCTCAATTAGATTCCAGCGCCCACCAAAGAAAGGATTGACAATTTGAATAACTCTTCAAAACATCATCCAAAACAAAAACAAAACAAAATCTCTCTCCTCAGCCACTTAAAACCATTGGCAAGATGTGTTAATTCAATGCTTTTAATCTTATCAGTGCAGGAAGATCCCAGGTCATCGGCCGCATTGATGTTGCAGGAGGAGGAACTCTAATCAAGCGTTTCTACCCATGAATAACAGACAAGGAATGTGTAAGCTTGGCCAGTGGTAGGTAGCCTGTGCAAAAATTAACCAAACATTGTAAAATCCCCTTTGGAAGCAGCAGAAGTGCCATTGTTGTGCTGTCTCTGACAGATTAAATCATGCTAGGACAAAGTTGTCCGGTGAGTCAAAAACTGACCAACAGAAATCTGCAAGCTCAGCTGTAATTGCCCTGTGGAAGACAGGGCGTACTTGGATGAAGTTCACTCAGGTTGGAATTCTGCATGGCGCTGTGTTGGTATCGCACATTAATTTGCAATAACTGGCACTCTTCTTAAAGCCCAACTCTGCTAGCCATGTGATTATGAGAGACTCTCAGCTTTCATTAAAAAAAAAAAAAAAAGTTTTAACCCTTCTGTTTGCAGAGAAAAGTTTGAAAACATGAAAGCTAAAGACACCACCACCAAAAGTCTGATAAAAAGAACCAAAGTATTTGCATTTGTTTTTTAAATCTCACAGTTGCTAAGTCAAATTTATACTTTGCAAACCTGACCCAGGTTTTTTTAATGCTTGGGGTGGGCCACATTGATTTTTTGTTGGCTACCACCTCCAAAAGATAAAAGCAAATGTAATCAATCCCATTCCACACAAATTTGATATACTCCTTCAAGACCTGTCAAAATGCCAGCATGGCCGTCTGTTGGGCAAATTTGGGGGCATCAGGATTGCAGAATACTATTGTTAAAAAAAACACTCACTTGAACAAATCAGAGCACTTCCTAGCATGTCCTGATTTGCGGTGCTGCTTCTTAAGAGATCTCACAACATATAATAAAGCGGTCAACACTTTGCTCCAAACAGGCTGCATTTATATCTGCTGCTGCTAAGTTTCCTTATGGTAAGGGACTTATTTCCTAGGTCCTTTTCTCACAGTTACTGTTATGCACAAGCCAGGAGCATGTCAAATGCCCTTTCAGTTTAACCTGACTGTGGGCAGAATCTACTAAGACCTCACAGATTGTGAAATAATCATTCATAAATTCACTGTGGCAGTTTTAATAAATCATACGACTCAACATCTGTTAACAGAACAATAAAACTCCACAAGACCAGCAACACACCAACCAACAGCACATGTGAGAGCTCTTCCAGCCCTCAGTCATTTCCCACATGTGCCCAAAATTTAAACCGATGACTGGCTGTCATTGCCTGTGTCTGATAACATGCTGGCTCTGAAGCCTCCAAATTACTCAAAGGTAGTTGGAAATAAAAGCGATTTAAAACTGGGGAGCAGCAGCCCTAGAGAATGGAATCTTCTGCTAATTTGCTAAAAGATTAAATTCCCCCACGCACTACTGACGTCCTAACCGAGTCTTTCCAAATGGGGTTAACATGGCTGATGGGCCTTTCCTACAAAAGACCCCCCCCCCAGCAATGGCAAGGAAATGGACCTTTTCACATATTAAATAGAGTTGACTGGAAAAATTTTGACAGAACCACTTTCCCTCGGAGAATCACTTGCCATTGGAGAATGCAGCTTTGTCAAACTCAAAATCATACGTGAAATTGCATCGATTTCCTCACAGTTTTGTTCAGGCGAAAAAAATGGAGGAAGAAGTTCTGACATTCCATTTCAAAGTTTTCTGACCAAAATGGTCTGATTTTTCACTCTGAAATGACATTCCATTTTGAATTTCCTTTTCAATATTGCACTATTTTACATATTATGACTTAAAACGTAAAGGGCAAAAATCAGAACAAAATGATTCTACCTAAATGAGTTTTACTTCAGGGAGAAAGCTGAGAGTTTCAGGTTTTGTTCGACAGAAAAGTCAAGACAAGTGTCAAAATTCCATATGAAATAAAAGTGTGGTCGCTGGACCTTTGACAGCTCTACCACCATGGCTTTTATTTCTCTAAAACAGATGGTGTCCCATGTATTGACTTTAGACTTGTGTAATCTCTGCCTCCAGTGAAGCCACCCCCCAATTTAAACCAGTGTAAGGGAGGCCAGAAGCAGCGGCTGGGTATCTCTACACTGCAGCTTCCAGAGTGGCAGAGCTATGGTCCCGCAGCTGTATCATTGCTGAGCAATAATACGGACACTTGCTAGTAGTAATGTCGAGCACAGAGGTTTCCCATCAATGCATCTCTCTGAGGGTTGGTAACAAGGTTGATGAAAGCTCCTCCACCCACCTAGCCACATCTGCAGTGGAGGTTTAGGTCAATTTAAGCATAGATCAGGCCTGCAACGTAACAGCTGTACAGCATCAAGGGCAAAGCAACAAGTGGGCCTGGAGGGCCACTGTCTACCCAGTTAGCACCTGTGCACAAATCTGGTCCTGCGTGAACGCTCTGAATTGAAGCAGCCCAGGTCGCACGACCCAGTGATTTCTTCCCACCCCAGCCTTCTTCTTCGCATGTTTGTTTCTCTCAAAGACCAACCCAGGCAACAGCAAAGGCTGCATAGCCCAGGAGCAGGGCTGACATCAGTGGGATCCCCCTACCCAACAGAGAGTCCTCTTCCTTGGTTTCAAGTTGCAGCTGGGGAGGTCGAGGCTGGATATTAGGAAAAAACTTTCTTACTAGGAGAGTGGTGAAGCACTGGAACGGGCACCTAGGAAAGTGGTGGAATCTCCATCTTTAGAGATATTTAAGGCTCGGTTAGACAAAACCCTGGCTGAGATAATCTAATGGGAGTGGCCCTGCCTTTTTGGCATGGGGTTGGACTAGATGACCTCATGAGGTCCCTTCCAACCCTAGGATTCCTCTGCAGGAAGCAAGGGCTTGGTCTGTGTAGAGGGGCCTGGGCAGCAACATTGTGAGGCAGAGTAGGGACCTCAAAACTCCTTGGCCCCATAGAGGCTCAAAAGGTGCATAAAATGTTCCCCACCCCATGGGCTTTACTTCCACCCCCAGACACTCGTAGCAGGGTGGGCAACTGTGCCACTTGCTGCCCCCCCTGCTATGGTGGGCATCTGGGGGAGGAGCGGTCTCACCATGTCCCCATAGGAGGCTGCAGGGGTGCACTGTGGCTGATGGGGATGGGGGGGAAGGGGAACTTACCCTTTTGTGCTGGGGTCGCTCTAATGGGGGCTGGGTTAGGTGCCCTCCCTTGGCCCAAGAAGAGTGGTGAGGGGGATGTTTGCAGTAGTCTTCTACCATAACTTGGGGGGCCAACCAAACTTCCATCACTAGCTATGCCATTGATGCAAACATCCTTCTATTGCCTTGCTTATCTGTCTCAAAAAGGACTTGGAGGAAGCACTTCTAGAGGAAGTGAAATTTAAATGTCTAGTCCAGGGGTCTCAAACTGAAATCACCACAAGGGCCACAGGAGGACTAGTACATTAGCCCAAGGGCTGCACCACTGAAACCTTTTCATACAACGATACTGCAAATATCAACAACAATAGCGTCATTGCAGGCTGCAGGAAATAGCTTTAGGGGCTGCATGCGGCCCATGGGCCATGTGTTTGAGACCCCTGGTCTAGTCTGTCTGCCGAGACCAAACTGAGGATATTTTTCAGGAGAACTGGGCCAAGACAACCAATTTATTTGCCAGGCCACCAGACTCTAAATCAATAAAAATAAGTTCCTTAGAGGTGAAAGTTTCTGCCTCTAATTACCACCCACCCACCCGAGTCATCCGGTTCCTCTGTCAAAACTCTTTCTCCAGAAAAGTCAAGTTTTCAAGGTCACAGTGGAATGGCGTTGCTTCCAACAAACAGAGCTGACCAAGCCTGATTTACTGTACATGGTGCCTGCCCTCCACAAAGAAAACAGCCAGCAGTATCTCAGCCAGATTCTCAGCTCTCCTGCTTCAGGTTTGTTTTGGATGTTAATTCATTTGAGGGCAATGAGTAAGCCACAAGAGCTATTAATCCTTATGCTTTCGGCATAAACTGATCTCTGGCTGGGGTGAAGATGAAATTCATACCCTTCCCCACATAAGTACGGTATTACACACTTTCAGCACACTATGAGGCAGAGGATGTAGGTCTTTGTCTCAATCATCCAGTGCTCACCATTCAACAGTCAGAGACAAAATATCTGACTAAATGGAAAGCGCCTGACGAAGTGGGATTTTCTGCCACAAAAACTCATGCAGTAAATAAATTTGTTTGTCTTTAAAAGTGCTACAGAACTCCTTTTTTGGATCTGTTCCTGTGCTGTTATCTCTACATCCCTACAAAGTAAATACTATGCATTTTCAAATGTTAGTGTTAAAGCAGACAGTTCATCAGCCAGATACCAGCAAAGTGTGATGCAAGTTCTGTCGTCTGCACTGGCTGGGAATATGAAGCACCTACATACTGCTGACTGGCACTCCACAGACGCAGACAGGTAGCAACAGCCATTCCTAGGCCTTTTTGATTCCAAGTACCTATTGCCTCCCCAGAAACATCTGAAACCTTTTGAAGGAGGAAAATAGGGATGCTCCCACTTTCACCTTCATATGTCTCACATTCTGGACAGCCAGAATGGCTCTCGGGGTCACGGCCCAGCCGTGGCCTGTAGAGCCCACAGATGCCAGTCTGCATGCCGGCTCTCAAAAGAAGAAGGAAGGGGGACTGCTGGAGAATGATGAAACTCAAGGCCACACCATTATGTTCTTCACGCCAGGGACGAGAGTGCTGTACAACAGCTCCTTGTGAATGGTTGCTGACTTGTCTTGCTAGCAGTTATGTAGACTGCACAAATCAATGAAGGACATGCTCTATATGTCAGGCGACAAAAAGCAAAAAGCTTTTTCTTGCCCACTTCTGAATGGGTCCTCAGACAAAAATCTTTCCCTTTGCTCAAAGTCTTTGCAAGACCTTTCCTGCTAATCTTTCTTCATCTCACTAAAACAACACAGACTGTCTCCAGGGAAGGCTGTCACAGGATATGGGGGAGGAATCCATCATTTGTAATGCTAGGAAATGTAATTTACGTATGTCAAAGGCATTTTCTTTACAAATACGCAGATTGGAGGCTAAACCTCCACTGCCTGCCTTCAAGCTACTGTGCTTAACAGCTACATAACGAACTGCCTGAGAAAACCCAATCAACTTCCTTTATAGTTTTCACAG
Organism: Podocnemis expansa; assembly: GCA_007922195.1. Classification (NCBI taxonomy): domain Eukaryota; kingdom Metazoa; phylum Chordata; order Testudines; family Podocnemididae; genus Podocnemis; species Podocnemis expansa. The sequence continues at coordinate 46,884,455 of ML681996.1, forward strand.
ATTAGCAGTGTTTCAACAGAAAATCCCCAGGAAGACCTCCTTTTGCACAGGCTCATCATCTGCCACAGTAATAAGAGCACCTATCTAGATCCACCCAGCTCTGCCTTTACAAAGCATCTTTCTTACAAGAATCTCCAAGAGCTTGAGAAATGCTAAACTTCATTATATCCCAGTGAGGTAGCCAAGTAACACCACTATTTAACATGTAGCTAAAAGAGGCAAAGAGAGATAGATGCAAGTGATCTGGCCAAAGTCACACAGCAAGTCAGTGGCAGAATTTTGGATAGCGCGATTGCCTCACTTTAACAAAGTATCCCTGCTTCTTGAGTCTCAACCATATTTCGCTTGGCCAGAATATGCCTCTCAACCTGTTAGGCCCAAATATGGGAAGCCAGGTGCAAGAAAGACCCAAAATGAGGAGCCCCAAAAAAATATTAATTCAGAAAATTTGTTCCCTTTAGTCTATTTTGCACTTTAAATAACCCAAGTTTCATGATTCTTTATTTCTGATGTAAATAATTTCCAATCACAGATGTGACATGTCAAAAAGAGATGTGTGGGACATCAGTGACTCTGGAAGAAGAGTAAGCGACATCCCTTTGAAATAAGTGACATTTGAGAAGTACTGTTTGTGAGCTGCCAAAGATACAGGGCTAAATGGAAGGGAGAAATCTGTGCTTTAGGTTTTGAACTAGCAACAGAAAATATATTCTTGATGATTAAAATCAAAAAAGCAAAATATATGATGAATAGGTCTAGTGACAATAACTAGGATTTCTATATTTCTAAATACACCTGCACTCCATAGATATATTGAAATGTGCTGTTGTCACCATACAGTATGTGCCTGTTTTCTGTAACTATAGACATCTGGTGTTGTTTTTTTCTATTTTTTTCCCACTGTTACTCAATTCTGATGTCATGAATGTTACTCTGAGGAAATACATCTTTGAAATTAATTTCATGTTACAGATTACACCGGAAAACAAATGTGATTCAGTGGACACAACAGCAGAACAAAACGTCTACGTCCTAATCTTGCCACAGACTTGTGAAACTTTGAGAAAGTCACTTAACCTCATTTTGTTTCAGTTTCCCCACCTGAAACCATAGTTATTATGAGGCTTAATTGAGGATTGATACAAGGTGTTCTGTGATCTGTAAATGAAAGGCTTCAGTTGATTGTTGCAAAATATTACCTTTGCGTAGATGCATCCATAATGAAATACCACTATGAAAACAAACTACTTGTCACTGACATACCCAAGCACATGCCAGCTTATCCACCACCTAAGAGAAGCACATCAGGCTATGTACAACAAAATTTTTCCTACTTCACTGATGGACAAACTGAGGCACATAAAAGGTAAGGTTCATATTTCAAAGTAGCATCTAGTTTGGGTTGCCTCAATTTCTGGATGCCAAATTTTAGACACTTTGGGCCAGATCTTCACAGGGGCTGTGAAAACTACCATGTCATATGAAGTCAATAGGAGATGCAGTTCCCGCTGTTCCTCTGAAAACCCAGAAATTGAGGCATTCAAAATTAGACGTTACTTTTAAACGTATAGGCCTAAATTATTTTTCCAAGGTCACCCAAGATAGTATGGCAAAGCTGGTGAAACCACCAGGACTTCTGACTCCCAAACAGGAACATCGCTGGCCCCGGAAAAGACCCAGGGCACGGGCGCAGGCCACACCCCCCTTGGCCACGTTCTGGCACCCGGGCCCAATAATTCATCAGGCTCCTGCCACCTCCAGCCTGGCCCCAAATCCCTGGCCACTTTTGGGGCACCCAGTCTGGGACAGGCCTGCCTGGACACTCGGGGCACTGGCACTGAGACTCAGGGCACGTGCCTCATGTGCCAAGTGCCAGCGATGCCCCTGCTCCCAAAGCTATCCTTCCTCCTCAAAGTAAGAGTATGCATCAGTGTGAGGAGACTGGTGCATTTAAAAAAAAAAAATTGTCATTCTTAGCTGAGTCTTTAAAAGGAAGCAGTTGGTACCATCAGAGAAATAAAGTTTTCAACTTTGAGTAGTCTTATTTGGCTAGCATGAATTGATCATAAACCGTCCATCATCACAAATGACAGCAAAAAGTCTAGACAGAGAAAGTATTTGGGAGAATGAACACCCAGGCAAAAAGCATGAAAATCCTAATCAGATGAGAACTTCCACATAGCAGGGAATTTTACACAACACATTTATGCAAGCAACCAACCATTTAGAGAGACTCTGTGGTATCCCTCTTCTGCTCTAAACCCAGAATGTGTGAAGTTTTTGCAACTGTAGTGATCGAGAGTAATGCAACCAGTAGCCTCCATCTGGCTGTGGTGACCTATTCCACTCACCTTCCATGCTGCACTGTGTAAACAGAGCTAATACAGAACTCCATTAATACTTTTTTCTTCCCAGCTCAGCTAAAAGCATTTCAAAAACGGGGATGGGGGGGAGACTCCAGACAGCTCTCAATATGTGTCAAATAGTTGCTAAAATATCCAAAGAGACACAAAACAAGAAACCCAAAACACCCTGCAGTATCTTTAAAGGATGCTTTATCAACTCTGACAGAAAGTGGTGCTGCTAAAAAAAATACCAGTAGCCTTTGTGTCCAAGCTAGTTACTCAGAAGCCATTCAACCATGTTGCGAGAAGCCAGTTAAAAAGGTAAAGTGGGAGGCAGCTGAAAATCCCCCTCCTGACTTTTAGAAAAAAATATATCATACATGAACTTTTCTTTGAGGCTTGGCATAATTCACTCTTCAGACCCAACACCGACCACACAAGCCAAGAGTTACAGGTGTGAACAATTACTTGAAACACTGATTGCTCTCACTTTGCTTGGCTGCCTCGGAGCACGGAGCGGAGAGACAGATTCTATATAAACTGGCATAGCTTTTTGCACCAGCTTTTACAGTTCGGTTAAGTGAATCAGAAATGAATTAAAACAGAGAGCCAGCTCCTTCACTGGTGTAAAGCGGCGTCACTCCATCAAAATCCCTAGTTTCCTTTTCTAGTTTTCACCAGCTAATGAGACAGCTTAAACTGAAAACTGGGTGGGCAGTGATTTTGGCAGCCAAAAAAAGGGGAAAAGTTCCATTTTCCCCATCTCAGAGCCCCTAACATAGAGGCCTCAGCTGCAGCAGCACACAGAAGTCAACCTTTCCCTACAATAGTGTCTGAGGGGATCTCTATTTAAAAAGTTATAAAGCAGTTATAAAACCCCTTTGTTTGACATTAATTGATAAGTAGAACAAAACAGAATGAGAAGAGCTGTCTCAAGTCCAAGGGTTGCTTTTCAACATCTCATTTGTAACGTGACTGAGGGAACAGCTGGGGGCAAGCAGTCTGCTTTTTGTCAATGGGAAAGTGAAGGGAGGACAGAAGGACACCTCCCCAGGGAGCTGCCCTGTTATTATAAAAGCCTCCGGTAAAGGGTGACTGGGCTCCTACCTTTGACCTGACCCTTTCCCCCCAAGAAACCTCACAAATCTTCCTCAACAACTGCCAACCATTACTGCGTGCAACTGGGCTATAAGAAGGCCCACGTCCATTTCCCTCACATTTACCATTCAGCGCAATCACGGAGGAAAAAATTAAAGCAAGGAAACAGTAAACTGACTAGCTAGGCTCTTCATAATTATGCGCAGGGTCACAGCTGTCATACTGCATATACTGGCCAGTGTCTCAATTCAGGAAAGCAATTAATATCACCAACACCAAATGTTCAAAAATCATGTCAGGCCCCCAAAAGTCATGCATTTGGGTTGAGAGTCGTACGACCCCCGTCCCTCCCCCATGTTTCTAGTTCTTAATATTTGCCTTCCGGTTCTGGACCTTTAGAGCGCATCCAATTCATGTTATCAGCCCTTGGTCTATGACCATCAGGACAAAAATCTTGTGTTTTTTCTTTCAGAAGAAAATTGAGATGTTTCTCCTCATTACATACGTCTAGGACTGGGGTCCTCACAAAAAATATTTTGATGGAATCAGAGCACAACCACCAACTCTTGCTGGTGGTCGCTCTGACACTTTTTTCTGAAATACTTAATTAACTTTAGGGAAAAAACAAATAAACGTACATTTGCTAATATCATTTTTCACACCAGACTTAATAGCTAGCTGGGAGACTGTGAAAAGTGATATTACCAAATATACAAGTATTTTCACAGTAGATTTACTCAGCCCTGGCAAGCATGGGGATAAATTAATCCCTGAATGAGGACGTGGGTGGGGAGACAGCAGGGGGCCTAAGCCCTTTAGGGTGAGATAGATATGGGGTCAAGAAAGGCAGCAGGGGGTTGGCATGTGAAACCCTATGGCTGGGGGAATGGGCACAGAATACACCACCGCACAGTTGAGGGTTGGACGGGGCCTGGGGTCCGGAGATGGAGCCCGAAAATACATGACCAGACCCTGCCACCTCAGAGCTGAAGCCATGTCCCAGTGCCCCCCGAATGTGGGGGACTCACCGGCGGCCTTCTACTCCAGCGTCAGGGCCCCAAATGAAGTAGCATAGCCAGTTGTGTCGACAGGGGAAAGCTCTCCTGCCATCATAATAAAGCCACCTAATCAAGCAGTGGTAAATTTGTCAGCAGAGCGCGTCTCCCGCCGATACGGCGCCCTCCACACAAGCACTTATACCAGCAAAACTTTATGCTACACCAAGGGGAGGTGGCGGGGTTCCACAGCCTGAGCAAGAGGTTTTGCCTGAATAAGTGTTCACATAGACAAAGCCTAAAATATTAGGCTATATCTGAAAAGATTTAATGAATTTTGACAGATAATAAAGAACGTTTTATATCATGGCTGCCTTGAGGTAATCAAAACAATGCGGGCCCCGATTCTGATCTTACTCTGGATTTACATGAGTGTAAGTAACTCAAACAACATTCACACTTGTTACCCTGGATTTACACCAATGAGAGATCAGAATCTGTGTGTTTTTAAAGCACCATATACCAGGGGAAAACAGAGTGAAAGCTCTTGGGTGCATAAGCATGGTTCTTGTTTAAATCAATGGAAGCCATGCATAAACCTCCAAGGTCAGCAATTGCCCACAACGCTCTCACACTCCAATATAAATAGGCATCTTTCACAAATCCTTTAAAAATATTGTTAATACTGGCCTGTGGCTTTTGCTTTTGCAGCTACTGGCTCCGTTGCCCTGGAAAATATATCTTCACCCACAAAAGATATTTTGTGCAGGTTGTTTCCTTGACATCATGAAGCGGCATCACTAATCAAAGGTTCTCACAAAAAAAAGCTTGAAGAGAACAGTCCTTCTTTATATGGCTCTGGAAAATATAGTGCCTTCTTTTCTGACTACCTTGCTACCAGAGAGCTGCCAACACAGTAGAGGGAACGCCGTGGAGAATACGAGGGATCTCCATCTTCACTGGCATCCGAACAGTATTTAAATTGGAACCAATAATCAGGGATGTCAAACATGCGGCCCATGGGCCAAATTCAGCCTGCAAACCTCTTCCCTCTGGCCTGTGACTGCACTCTGTGGGACCACACTCTCACAAACAGAGAGCGAGGTCTCACATACCCAGCATTACACAGTGCTAGGAGTGTCAGGTCTTGAGACATTATCGAGCGTTGAGTATGCAAGACCATGCTTCACAAGACCACATCCTCTCCCTAACCAGGGGGCAGGAGTATTGCAGAGCACACTTTTGCATATGCAGCATTCTGCGATGCCACAAGAATACCCTAGTATTTCGATTTACGGTATGTATGGCCCACTTCATGTACATTTAAGTTAAATCTGGCCCACCAAAGCAAATGAGTGTGACATCCCCGGGCCAAATCATCCCCATCGGGGGGGGGGGGGGGGAAACAAAAAAGGGCCCGGAAAAACCATGAGTTTTATAACTTTGCTGCTTGCTACCAAAGCCCTCATGACAGCACTTCTCCCTCAGAAGCTGTGCTCCTACTGGTTCACCCAAACGTCCCTGGCAGGGACTCCCTGCTGCCAATCCAAGAGTGCTTCAATATTCGGAGGGAGAAAATATACCATAGGCTGCAAAAGTCTTACAGGTGTCAGTGCAGAGATGAGGCTACTGAGACCAGCAATCATCGCTTAGCTCCACTTCGCCCTCACCCAGTTGCTCCACCCTGTCCTCACCAAACACGTGCACTCAAGGGTCTGCAGAGTGTGAGGCAAAAGAGAAATGGTGCTGCTCAGAGAAAGCATGGCCCATCCTAATGAGCAGACTTTCCTCTTTGCCCTTTGCACTGTTCGAGGGTGCCACATGACACATAATGGGCTATGCTCAGTGTGATTTTCATGTTTACTTTTGCACTGTAATTGTATGGCTTGATTCCAGTTATGCCATGCAAGGTTCCCTTTTGAATGTTCTACCATATTGCTATGGTGTCGTGCTTCCTGCAGAATCATGTATATGTACAGATGTGAAGCACATTACACAGCTCAGATTCTGAGGAATACCCCTCTGAGGCTGGAGGATTACATGACAAAGGCAACGTAAATTTAGCTGACTAGCTCAGGTGGGACGAAGGAAATCACACAGCAGCACAGGGAGAGGTGGCTGAGAGGGAAATGAAAACAAATGTAGGCACTTAGAGGGGAAAAGTTGTTGACTTTGGCCAGAGAAACACCATCTTGGAAGCAATTGTAAGTTACTGAGCCTATCCATACGGCCAGGAGGGCCTGAGATGGCTGAACACCACCACCAATCAGTCTTTTGGGTAAGAATCAGGTGAATAAACTAAAGAGTAACCTTGGAATAGTGTTAGCAGCATAGCACGCGTTTTATATCTTTTATTTACTTGTGCTAACTCCCAACTCCTTTATCAAATGATCGTACATTGATTTGCTATATACTTACTTAAAATCATATTCTAATCAACAAACCAGCGTTTGTTTTACCTAAAGCTATGTAGACTTTAGAGAGGGTGAATCAGAGACTGGGCCAATCCATTTCTATGTCAAATGGATGAACGAATGTCTATGAATCAATGGTGGTTGGTGGAAGGTGTCCCAATCCCTGTAGGGCAGAAGTTCCTGGTGTAGTTTCCAGGGACTGGGGGTGCTCACTTGGGGACCATCCTAAAGGTTGTCAGAGGGCACCTTTACACTCCCTAGGACCATTTACATGCAGGAGGCTAGTATGGATTGACTCAGGAGCAAGTGGTCACCTGGCAAAGCAGGGTAAGTCAGGGTTCAAGAGTGGCAATTGGAGGTCAGAGCAGCACACTGGACGAGATTCTGGGAGTGGCCTGTCACACAGGGGTCCCTGGTGTAAAAACGGTGCCTGTTTCTGGGGCCAACCTGCACTATGCAGGTGTTAGGAAACCAGGTGCAAGACTAAAGCAAGCCAACAATTTTGGGGTCAGGATGCTCTTTTCATACCCGTTTTAGAAGACTGAGAAGAACAAGGAGAGGAACTGCTTAGATGAGCTCATGGAGCAGAAAAAGGAGAAAACTGCATAGAGCAAAATTTACAAGCAGGAAAAAATGTCCTAACAGTGAGGTTGGAAGCTGAAAACATTTGAGTCTGTCAACGGAAGTGGATGGAAGACCCATTACTTGAATCATTTGACTAGATAAAGACCTTGATACGAATGAGAACTATGTATCAGCAGCAGCAGGTGGACCAAAGATCCATGATGAATCTTTTCCATCTCTAATTTCTACGGGCCAATTTCTGCTTGCGGATATCAGTGTATCAGCCATTAATTTAAACGAGGGCCCTAATGTACACCCAACACACTAAATGTGATTTTTAACATTAATGAGTTACTCCTTATCTGCATGTCACAGTTGCATTCAACAGAGCTCTTAAGTTAACTCCACCAATGGAATAGTTAACTATTAACTTAACCCCACCCACACAAGGGCCCCCTACTCGGTGCTGAAACTCACTGCAATTGATGGGAGTTGAGCAAGATAGGCATCTTGTAGGCCAGCAACAGACTGGAAACCAAATGGGCCTATACTAAGCAGTTACTCACAGGTGTAGAATCAGTGTGACTATACAAGTAACTCCTTGCTGTAAAATAACCATGTATTAGGAAAGAGAGGAACATCCACAGTCTATGACAGTGTTTCTCAACCTTTTGCAGGTCTCAACATACTTGGTTGCATATCGTTACCCTACAGGAAACAAGAGCCCACCCCCTCCAAGCCAAATCCAGCCATCTTCACAGTTCTTTGTGGCACACTTACCACTGCATGGTGACACAGTAATGTGGCCAGACATAGTGATTGAGAACCACCGGTCTATGAAACAAAGTGCTATGTTTCCCAGCTAACATGCATAAGTCAAAGAGTCACTTTACATGACATTGTTCCAGCACTGTGTTAGCTGCACAGGCATACTGCAGAAATTAGAGCTGTAGCCAACCATACAGAACTGCATTTTTTAGCTCATCTTAGCCAGTAAATATTTTTGGTCTCAATTACAATTATTTCCCCTCTCTACTCCACCAGCACCGAGTACCTCACCAGACCAGGATGCATCCGGTCACTTCCCTCATGAGATCTTCACAACTATTATTTACACTTGGAAATTAGATTAGAAATCGCAAGGGAAGTTTTGCATGGCAGCAGATCTCAAACTTGGCACTGCATTTATACCAAGACCATTCCCCACCACCACCCCTAAATCAACTTCCGCTGAGAACAATGCCTACAGTTTGTGTCTACAACTTTTTTTTTTTTTTTTTTTTAAACGGCTCAGAGAGCATGTACCTTCAACAGGCAGTTGCTACTTTAAACTGATGATTTCTTCGGGTGTCTGAACAGAAGGCTGCATTCCATAATCAGGGTATTGTTCTCTTTAAATGGACCCAGACTCTGTAAACACACTCCTTAGCACAGCACTGGGAGGGCGAAGGGGTGAATGAGCGAGTGTGTCTGTGTGTGTACATGCACAGAATGTGTCTTGTTTTAAAAACAGTAAATTATGTTAATTCATTTCCTCTGGCCAAACACTGGTAATAAACTTGGAAAAAAAGAGGAGGAAAAGGTAAACAAGAGTCAATTACAAGAAGGTGAGGAGGGGGTAACTGAACAACTCAACCAAACGCCTCTTTTAGAAAAGGGCATTTATTTTACAGCTCAGATGTGTTGCACACAGCTTTCCTTAATCCCGATGGAGATATAAATGCAACTGTAACAATATTGTTTGTGCGGCTTCATCGCCAGCCTGTTTTCTCACATTAGATCTTGGGAGCTGGGGAAATCAGACTCCACTGTGCCATGATGATAGACTATTACTACATCCTGGGGCTCTTCTCCACATGTGATTTGAGCACAATGGTTGCTGCAGCCAATATGGGACAGTCAGAGACGATTTGTCAACTTCTAACAGGAAAATAATTTCACTAAGCAAACGACCACGCTTTGACTCCAAACTCTGATTAGCACAGTTTGAAAACAGGGCAGCACACTGTTCTGGGAATTAACTTGCTTGACCCCTAGTTTATAATGGCATTCAAATCATCTGCAAGTCAGACGAAGTTGAAAAACTCTTGGAAGACCACACTGAAAGAATTTACTGGATTTACTAGGATAAAAGAAAATAAGCCTCAAACTCCACTTAGCCAGTCTGCAGTCTTCGGAATGAGGGGTTTTCTCCCTTGACTTTATCAAAAAGGAAAGCGCTGTCGGTGGTGGGTGGGTTCTCCCAGAGCTCTCACTAAATGGGAATATGCATCATATATCTACAGACCAAATGCTGCATGCAGTGGGCCACTGATCTGTGATGACACCAGTCGTCTCTCTCTCAGCATGGCTGACTGGATCTCACTCCCATGATCAAACTCATCACCATATGTGATGTTGGGAAGGAATTCTCCCCCAGGGCACAACAGCAGGGACCATAGGGGGATTTCACCTTCCTCTGCAATGCGGTATCGAGTTGCTTGCCACCTGGAGGTATCTCACTCAATCAACCTCCCACTTAGGTACACATGCACCTTCGTCCTTTCTGCTCTCTCTGCCTGCGGGACACAGTTTAGTTTCCTGTAGGCTGCAATGCTTTGGTCTAATTCTGGTTGCTGGATTTACCGTGTATGGGTGCCAGGTGGGCTGCCAGCCTGTGATACGCATGAGATCCACGGGTTCCTCCCGGTTTAAACTCTACAGCTTTGAGACTGACTGCTCCACATGAGTGGTGCAGTTGATCTGAATAGGACCATTCAGAGAGAGATATAGGCTGCAGTTCAAAACCAGCAACCCTACTGCTACTTCACCAGTTGGTAGGAAGTGATACAACTATGGAACAGGGAATGAGGCGCAACCAGAATTTTCTGAAGGAGGGAGCCCAGATCTCTCCCTCCTAAACTCCCAGTCATGAGCACCCTCAGGCTACCTCTGCATTCTTCCTCTGGCACCCAGTTCCACATACATTCCCTTCCAGATGCCCCACAGCTAGCTCCAAGCTCGCCCCATTGCATCAACCCAGTACGTCTCATACCCTGCTCCATGCCCCCTCCCCGCCATTCCTCCACATCAAGTCCCGAGGTCTCATTCTGTCTCTGCACCTCCTCTGCACTCTTTTCCCCTCCACTCAGCTCCAAGCTCTCCCCCTGCACCCAGCCCTGAGCTCTTCCCTGCAAATTGCTCCAAGCCTAGCTGTGAGCTCTTCCCCCTGCACCTAGCCCCAGGGTTTCCTCACCCCACACCTAGCCCTGAGCTCTTACTCACAGGGCTGGTCATGCCTGTGACCTGACCTCCGTTCTGGTTTCCACTGGTGGAATCAAACTCTGAATCAGGGACTAAGTGTTGCACAAATGAAGCAGGCAGGATTGGGCCCTTGAGCGGTTTTTCGTCAGGAAGGTAAGATACCTAACCATTCCCAAGCTGTGCTGCCCCTTGCAGCTAAGATAACATATCCCATGCTGACTCTGGCACTTATCTGCCTCTACATTAGGGGTTTCAAACTCATTCAATGGGGGGAGCCACACTGGAGGGCAGGACACCTGTCACAGGCCATGTTTCTGCACAGACTCACCAACCCTTTCTCCTGCCATGTTCAGAGCACCATGGGCTCCCCATACTCCTCCCCAACCCCTGCAAGCTCTGCAACACCTTTCCTCTTCCACGTTGTGTGGGCTCCGCTTTGACACGCTGGCACCCTGACCACCCTTCTCTCATTGTGCTGATCCTGGACACCCCCTTCCCCTGTTTGGCCACTCCCGGGCTCCCCTCCCCAGACAGGCAGCTCCCAGCCCCCCTTTCCACTTCCCCTACTGTGTGGGGGCAGATAATCAGTGCCAGTCACAGCCACAGGCAGACTAGGCTCCTGCCTCCCCACCCACCCACTCATCCTGGTGGCTTTGGTTGGCTCAGTCCCAGCTGGCCTTCGATTGGTTTGCTACCACGTGGCCCCTTTTCTTATTTGTGATTTGTGCAATGTGCAGTCAGATTACCATGCCACTTGACTGCCAGTGGACAGGTGGAGGGTGGTGTAGTGGCTCTCTGGGAGTCCGGCCCAGCCTGCTGTGAATGAGACTGACTGGCTGGCAGACCACAGAAAAGCTGAACCGGGATTGGCTGGAGTGTTTCCTTTGTTTCCCCCCATGCTTCAACTCACTCACATGATCAGTCACAAGCATGCTTAGCCCTGCTCTGCCAGTGGCAGCCTGTCTTTGTGGTTCACGGCTGCTGCAGAGAGCTCCCAGGCACAGCCCAGGCCGCAGCCCCATGGGCTAGATCAGTGCCCTTGGTGGGCAGGAAGTTTGACACCCTTGCTCTATATCAAGGGTGGCCAAACTTATGGAAGTCAAGAGCCACACAAGTTGATTATTAAACCTGCAAGAACTGCACTGAGGTATATAGCCATATCTTACCTAGTCTAAAATTACTAAGTTTAATATTCATTGCACGCTTTAATTTTATCATAAAAAGAGGGCAAATATTGATCCTACTAATGTCAGATTCTAATAATTATGTAAGGTTACCATGAAAACTAGGCCTACCTATCCAGTAAAAACTTAGCTTCTCCCTGCCATCCCAACCATGCCGCACTTTTCCCCGCCCATGCTCTTCTGTGAGCCGCACTTCTTTGAAGAGCCACGTGTGGCTCATGAGTCACAGTTTGGCCAGGCCTGCTCTATATGCAGAAGGATAGATGGGAGTTGTCTGCCACAAACATGCAGATATAATAAATACACAGGTTACAGTTCACTCATCCTAAACCAATTTATATGCATATGAAGATGAACCTACCATGGCTTTACTACTCCCAATCAAATCAAAACACACCAGGAGAAACAAACATCTGTCCGGGACATGCTGAGCAGATAAACTCATTGTAATCCTGGAAAAAAGTAGCATGGACTATATTGCCTTTCTGATTTACTATTATTTCTACATATGCTCACAGTCAGCCAGCCAGGACCTGTTACTGTGGTTTTACATTAACTCCATACTGCCTCTTCCCACTCCTTGCGGCCAGCAAGTGGAAATCTGAAATGCACCCAGCTCTTTTAGGGCCCTACTCCACTCTCCAGTAGCATCATAAGGCCATAAGTCTGCTCACAGCTGCTAGATAGGTAGACCTCCTATTGAGTCCAAAGAGTTCTTTGCTTGTGTAACTGGAGAGCAGAATATGGTCCACAGATATTAAAGATGGAAAAGATGTTTTAGCAGTGAACATGTTTCAAAGGGGTAGCCGTGTTATCCTAGTTCAGCAAAAACAACCAACAAGTCCAGTGGCACTTTTAAAGACCAGCAAATGTATTTATCACATGAGCTTTTATGGGAGATGAAAGCTCAAGAGATAAATAAATTTGTTAGTCTTTAGACGCATCACTGGACTCCTTGTTTGTTTAGAAGGGAAGGCTCCCACACCATGCTCCATAGACCACCGCTTGTCTGCAAAAGATATGGTGGTGGTCTAGGGCTGTCTGGTCACATGGTATTGATGCTCGTCCTTGTCTCCAGGGGCTAAACTATATTCAAACACATTGGATACTTTCCATTAACACCTTTCCAAGTAAACAACTGCTGCAGGAGCCACTGCATAATAGGAGTGTATGCAGCCCATAACACAACTTATTATGATGTGATGTAACCTGCAAAAAAGTCTGAGAACTCCTCTATTACATCAGCCAGTTCATGCCAAGCCAAAAGTCTCCCTTCTAGCACATTTAGCAGAGTTTTGTCAAGACCAGTTTTAAGTCTCAAGCCAATGAGGGTCTTCCACTTCCTCCATGAGCTGTTTTGCAGTGTGGTACCTCTCACAGTCAGGAAATTAATCCTGTTATTAAAAAAAATAATATTAATAATTCCTTTCCAACTTTGTTATTCTCATAATTCAAATGCCTATAGACTTACATCCACTGTTAGTCACTGTTTAACCAAATCATTCATACTGAGCTCTCTCAAGCTTTCCTCCTAAATCAATTCCCCCAAGCCCCTGCTCATTTGGGTGCGCAGTCCAAAACTGCGCTGGCTTTTAATTTGCCAGTCCAACTGAATTTTCAACTCCTGTCTAAGGTGCCATCTACTCTCACTACTAGAGCTCTTTCAGCATTACTCCCCACTGGGCTTTTCCACCCACTGCAAAAAACGCCTTTTTAGTTATTTTGCTCCACATGAGTGAGGCTGCTTTTACCCAGTTTGAATCTCAATTAGTTATTCTCCCAATAGCCCAAAAATCCATGGCTCTCTAAGTCCCTTCAAACTATTTTTCTGTCAAACAGGAATTGTGCATGCGAATCTGAAGGCAGAATTGGGCCATTTCTTCAGAAAGAAACTGAGCCACAGGTATGAACTTACTGCAGTAAGTGTGTCTTTCAGCTGTGGCCTTACCCATCATCCTTAGTTTCAATTTCATTGACATATCTGACTGACTAATGCACAGTCCAAAGATGGTCATCACTTTGGAAAATCTGCACCAAAAGAAAAGCTGACACAGATAAAATGAGAGTAGTGATCATCTGAGAACTGGCTAGGTAGGGACTACTTTTACAAACAACTCTTGGCCCGAAAACACACAGTGGTGGATTGTGTAATTTACAACCTAGTGGTATGGCTCAATCCAGGAAACAGAGTTTGTATAGATTAAGAAGTGAGGTCTAAATAAACAAACATGTATTATCTAAGCCCATTCTACCAATGACCTTCTCTCACATGTAGATGCAGTTTAGTTTGATTTAGTTAACTAGGTCTCCCCCTTTTCCTTAACTGGTGAACCCATTGTGCCCCAAAAGAGGACAGAAAACACAGCTTCATCCCCAGCTCTCTAGGCTATGCCTACACAAGCCAATTAGTCCAGACTAAGCAAGCAGTATTCTGGACTAATTTGAATCATGTCTACACTAGCCTTTGGCTTGTTTGAACTAAAACATTTTTTTAGTTTGAACTAGACTAACCACTTAGTTTGAACTTGCCACTTTGTCTAGTTCAAACTAGCACGATGTAGTCAGGCTAGTTCAAACTAAGTAAGTTTGAACTAGCAGTTTGTTCAAACTAACCACATTTCTTTAGTTCAAGCCACTTTTTTTTTTTTTAGCTCAAACTAAAAAGTTAGTTCGAACTGACTTCGAACTGCTTAGTTTGGACCAAGCAAGTCCAAACTAAGCTTTTAGGTGTAGACATAGCCCTAGTGTACAGGGGAGCAATGAGATCTACTTCCTGTAGTGTGGCTGACCAGCTGCGTGGACCAGATAATAATACACACTGTGAGTGGTATCTACTGGAACATGAGTAAAAGGGAATGCTAGTTGTGAATGGGTTATGTCCATACCTTATTTTCAGCAGAATTCACACACACTAAGTTAGTCCTGAACTTAATCCCTTTCCTGGGATTTGATTTTACCAGGGACACAATAAAGAAAAAAACCAAAACCACAACCCAGATTCAACTTTCTCCCCAAGTTTGAGTGTTCCTTGGATTTTCCTCTAGACCTAGAATGCCTTCTCCCTACCCCCCTTACAGCCTGGCTGCAGTTAAACCCACGCCTGCCACCATGAGTCAACAGAACATCTGCATCTCTATGCAAAGCTCTCATACTTGCTGGCAGAGCAAGCCAAATAGACAAACCCTCTTCTGGCTCATGCTTCCTCAACAGAACTGCTCACCAATCTTGGGCTCCGTCTCTTCTGCGATTCTGTCCACTGACTTCAATGGGCCAGGCTTTTGAAACAGTTTGCTCACCACTACCGGAGAAGTTGCACAAGTCTGGAAGAACCCCATTTGACTGTCAACTCCCAAACTGATGCTGAATTAAACATTTTTTTCTCACTTGTATACTGAGCAATAGTTGATTTGAAATTCAAGGAACTCCATGCTGCCATATAAACAGAGGCACTTTTCAGAGCGGCTGAAGGCCGAGTCTACCTAAATGACTGGCTAAGTAATGGAAAGAATGTGAAGCAAGAATCACAGACCACGTCCTACTTCACCAGAATTCTCACAGCAGTCAATTCACTGAGCACATTAAATACGAGCAAGCAGGTCAAGGAAAATATGATTCAATTTACACGACAGGCAAATCAAACTTAGGGCTTTAAGAAAATGGTCTGTATTTCTACATTTGTCTGCCCTTCATGGATGTTGGTTTGGTTTTTTTTTTAGAAAATGCATGAAGATTGAGAGCTCCCAAATACTCACCAAAATCAACAGAACCCAAGAGGCGTCTAGTTTATGACACTTCTTGCGTTCCTCATTTCTCAGTCACTTGACACAGACACCCCAAACTGTGTAAATCATACATGAAACAAATTTTACCAGGCACAAAAAGAAATTATCTTGCTTCCTGCCAAGATAGAAACCGCTCTTACTTCAATGGCTATGCAGGAGGGGCTGGGGGTGTGGAAGTCAAGAGAAACATTAGTCCTCTCCAAGACATCTCTGTTCCCAATTTACATTTTTCTACCCTTAGTGCAGCTGAAAATTAAGTTCGAACACTTAATGGCAGAAGTAGCCTGGAGTTATTGGCTGGATTTCTTCCTGAAAATTTGAGTGGTTTTGATGAAACAAAAATGTTGGGTTATTCACAGCACTGTTGGATACTGTGTTTCTACTGCAATACAATACAGCAACTGTGTAATCAAGGCAACAAACCAAGCTCCAGGCACCTGATATTTATTTGACTCAAAAGGGGAAAATCAGAGGGATGTGAATGGATTCCGTGGAGAACAGCATACATTAACTTGTTAAATAATCCTTCACGACAGTAGCCAGGCTCTCTGCACCCAGCAACCCTTTCTTCAGAATGACGCTCGTTCCTCTTTGCGGTCTTGCTGTAGCCATGTTGGTCCCCCTCCCAGACTAAAAGAGCTCCGTTTAAACTCGAAAGCTTTCGAGTTTCACCAAACAGAAGTTGATCCAATAAAAGAAATTGCCTCATCCACCTTGTCACTCATTCTTCCGAAATAAAACCCCTACAGGCTGACCTGAAGCTAAAGCAACAAATGCCCAAGTTGCTTTCAGTCCCCCAGGACACATCATTCTCCTAGCACTCCAGCCAACCAGAGCCAGCAATGGGTGAACAAAAGTGCATCTTCTGAGCAAGAAATGCAGCTTTAGCTTCAGTGTCTCCCCCCCTTGTACAAATACTGTACACATCAGCCACCCAAAGTCCTCTCATGCTGCTGTAAGATGGCGCTATATGCCGTAATAAACCTATGGATTTGTTTAAGTGTCAATATTACAATTAATCTTCCTAGGACAGTTCAAGGCAGTGGTTTTCAAACTTTTTTTCCTTGGGACCCAGCTGAAAAAAAAAAAAAAGTCATTTATGCCGACGTCCCAACAATTGCATCTTTGAGCAATGCACTCCAGTCTTTTGGTGGCGTCAGCAAGGGGTGCCGAGACCCAGTGTCTCAGAGTCAGTGACCCAGTACTGGGTCCCGACCCTAAGTTTGAAAACCACTGCTTTAAGGGCCAGATCCAAAGCCCACAAAGTCACTGCGAGTCTTTCCACTGATTTCCACAGACTTTGGATCTGGTTCTCATATGCTAGAACAGACCTGCTGTATCAATCTAACTTAGATATTTCTAATACTTCCACCACAATAGCATCCAGGCACTTCAAGATCAGAGCCTGCAAAAATCTCAATAGCTTCAGTGTCACTTCTCATGTGAGTAAGGGCTCCAGAACAGATTCTGCCTATGCGTGTAACGGACTCTCCTCTTTGCCACTCCTACAGTCAACTTCTTTATGCTTCTTTTCTTTTTAATTGCCTTATAAGAACAGAAACTTACAAGCTCCGCGCAACAAACTATGACAGGTCAGTGTGCCTAATTTAATAGAGAGACATGTTTATTATAGAAAGATCCAAGCAAAGATCCTAGGTCACGGGGCCAGCTTCACAAAAAAAAAGAAATACAAATACAAATGAAAATATTTAAAACAAGATCAAATACTTTTCGACACAACTGCCCCACTAGAAAGCACCGAAGGAGGTCAGACAAAAGACAAACTCTGAGGAGTGAAATCAAATGAATAGGTTAATTAAAGATGGGAGAAGGCGGAGTGTTTCTACTGACCACTGCAAGACTGGGATTAATTTGAAATCAGGCCCTTTGAACAGGGTGATTTTACAAACCACTGTAGATCTGACTTTCACAACTTTGGGCGAAGAGAAAAAAAAAGCTGCACTGATACTTAAACTGAATAAATGTAGCAGTGACGTCAGAAAATTTTTTCTCCAAAGCAGGCAAAAGAAGACCTTTGTGTTATGTTTTTTGCTTACATGGAAATGATTTATATCTTCCAGGAGTTAATACAAAATATGTAAGAAAAAGGCAAGTACCTTTTCTTGCCGTATTCCATAGCAAACGCAATATAGCTGCTTTAGGATGTTCATGCTTTAATCACGCTGATCAAGCTGGCTGCTTGGAACTGAGGATTTGGTCTTTTCCATGCCCAACTTACACCATATGAGGAAACTCAAGCTCTAGATTCTAACTTTTCAGCGCTCTCATACCTTTAAAAGTGGGCACCAAGCACCAAACAACCATCTTTTCTGAACACAGAATTATATTGGAAGTGCTGGAAAATAATCCCAAAGCATTCAGAAATTAGGTTTATGCACAAAAGGCAGCCTTTAAAGTTTATTTTTTGTATCACAAGAATGACAGAGTGGGGGAGGGGGGAAAATGAAGGTCCAGGAAGATAATAGCATGAATACCGTGGAAACAAACTTATAAAAGTCCTACATATTGGAATGATTTTCCTAGTTGTATAGTAAATAAATTGATGCCTATCATCTAGTCTAACGAATTTTCTATATTTACACTCAGTGACAATTTTAAGTGAGTACCATCACCAGAATGAGGAGGAATTTAGATTCCGAAAAACAAACAGGGTTCCCTCAGATCCTCAAGGATATAATAGCTAGATATAGTCTTTGCTGTCAAATTATTCTTTATGCAGATTCACTACAGATCTGATCCTAAACCTACAAAAGTCAAGGCTCCCTTTGACATTAGGTCTTATATACTTTTCTTTCCCCTTTGAAACAGAAAGGCAGAGATGATGAAATAATTGTACATTGTTATAATCAAGCCGAAGATAAATGATGATATAATGACATCTTTAAATGAGAAGGCAAGTGTTGTCCTATTTATTATAAATATCTTCAGCATTAACTACCATTCACTTGTAAATCACCACATTTCTTGAACTTAACCCTAAATATACTGCTGGTATTAAGAACCATCTGCCCCCAAAAGAAAACAGTCAGGCATCCAAGATCTATATTTCCAACACTTAAGTTCCAAATATTTGGGAGAAAATTCACTAGGTTGGCACAGAGTTATTCAAGTGTGACATAATTAGACTGCATTAACTTATCATGAAGTCACGCATCAGTCGGAATCCAGCTATTTTTTAAAATTACACACAAAAATGAGTCATAGCAGAAAATTATTTTCTGTGTATTGGGGCTAAATTAAACGAACATCCAAACTCGCTTGCTTCAATAAGAATATCAAAGGAAGGGCTATTGCCGCTCTTACCAAAACCTTCTAAACATACCATATAAAATCTTGTTTAAACTACTGTAGCAAGCCAAGTGCACCCTTGTGTTACCATATACGGTAACCAAGGCGAAAAGATGGCAACTTGACAAATTTGGAAGAAATATTGCACTGTGTGTCACTCAAATACCATCAGCAAGGAAATATCAGATTGTATTACCTGTATCTGATCGGTGGTGTGCAGCAGTAGAAGAAACATGGCTATAGGACATTTCACCAAAGGCTGGTAACAGAGGGCAGCATTGACCCCTGGGGAAAAGCACCCACATAAGGCTCTCGGGCACCACTTAACCCCATCACAGGAGCGACATGAGGACAATGGAATGGAGCAGCTACAGAGGAGCTGATGTACCACGCAGCCCTCACAGCTAAAGGGAACAGTATGACGAATGGCTCAAAGTAGAAGTAAGAGGAATTTTTTTTAGCACAGCTCCAGGGATGACAACAACTGGCGGCAAATGGCTGAGGCTGCTATTCTGTTCTCCACCTCTAACCTGGAGATGTTGAGGGGGGGTGAGATTTTGTCTCACCGTCCCCCCTCCACATCCCACTTGCACAGAACCTCAACAGTCAAGCTTCATGCACATGGACTGCGTTTCGCACATAAGAAACATCTCTGTGCTACTGTTAGCCCCTAAGGGGAGAAAGATTGAAAATGTACTGAAATAGCTATTCCAGAATCCTTATTCTTGTTGCAATTTTAAAGAAAATAATGACATCAGAATGGGAAGGAATTTAGGTTTTAAAAATAACCAAAAGTTCTTGATTTTTCTGCAAGGCTACAGTACATAGGTGCATTCTATACATACCTTGAGCCAAAAGTTAGGCTCAGATCCCTGGAAGACCAGGGAAAGCTGGCCTTTCACACTTTCAGACAAATTAAGTTTCAGGCAGCTTGCTTTGCAAGGACTCTTTAGCAGCCCTTATAAAGTGACGCCAAGATCCAAAGTGGTAGCCATGTTAGTCTAGTCCAGCAAAACAAACAAGGTGTCTGGTGGCACTTTTAAAGACTAAAAATTTATTTAGCATGTGAGCTTTTGTGGGAGAAAAATCCCTCTTTGACAGATGCTCTGGAAAATGGGATTTTCTCCCACAAAAGGTCATGTGATAAACAAATGTGTTAGCCTTATTTAGAAGTGCCACCAAATTCCTTGTTTGTTTTGCTCAAAAGGTGAGTTGGTCCCAGTTCTTCATAGAAATTAAAAATCCCATAGCACTTTTCCAAAGAATTCAGATTTACCCTGCGTTCTTTGGCCAAACTTTCACTCTCTTGGAGGGTGTTGCATCTCAGTTTGGCTACTGTGCTCCACCTCAGAAATGCCCATATCAATAATGCTGGAAGGATGGACAGTTCTTATGACAGCAAAACCTTCACATTATTCATTCTCCCACCCCCATCTGTCTCCACATCAGAAACTAAGTGAGTTATATTAGTTTTCTTTGGCCATAATGATGCATTTACCACCATATTTTAGGCCATTTAAACAATCAGAATGGTCTCTCTCAGGATGTACAGGGCACATTTGTTTGGAGCAATAAAGAGTTCAGTACACCAGACTCCAAATGTAACTGTGCAGAGTTTACACTATGTCTGGGTAACCTCTACAAATGAAAAAGTGAGATCTAGCCTGAAATAATGGCTGTGAACTTTTGTTGTTTCTGTTCAAAAGAGTCATTCACAACATTATGAGTCATTAATGCTGCATACCATATTTCACACACATTAAAATAATATGAGCAAAACAGGCGTAAACAAAAATTAAACAAGATTTAACAGTAAATACTCTTAAACACAGCAAACCATAGACAAAAGTCTTTTTGTGATATATACCCCACTCAAGAGTACACACTGAACTCCACTGGGTACTCAAGTCTACTAGAATAATATACATTCACAAGGCCATCTTAATTCACACCACTCCTGTCCATTGCCTGCAACTTAAAACTGGGTCTACACATTGTAAACCATGCCTGGAATTCAGACTTTCAGGTCTTCAAGGCTATATACTGTTTTCCTTTTCATTCTTCTTCCAACAGAATTATTTTACAGTGCTTCTGCCTCCATAAAATATTTCTTGGGAGCCAATGCCAAGGCAGAAAAAAAAAAAAAAAGCTTGGATTTTCTACAGCAATGCTTGTAAGTTATGGCTTCCAGAACTAATAGCAAATTTAAATATTTAAATCATAAACTAAGAAACACACAATCTTGTGCTGGGTGTTTTTAATGGTCGCTCAACAATTTATACTTCAACAGTGCTTGAACTGCAGCTGGGGCAAATCTACATCCTAAATATGTACAACTATTCTGACGGAACAATGCCACCCTCTCCTTTGTAATCGGCAGAGAACATCAGACAGAGAATGGTTTCTCATTCAGGGACTTTCCAATCCATGACAATACACGACAGCACTGGTAAGCTATGTTAGACTAATGCTAAGGACATTTAAATAATTTCTTTCTATTTTGATTCTTTAACTTTTCTTAAACTATTATCAGACAAAATCCTCTCCTCCCTCACCTCAACTCCTGGGTCACCATTTTTCAATCTACCATTGGTAGGGTGACCTGTTTACTGAAATCTGATCATCTACTGGAGTCCCAGTGCTAAAATATGTGCTCTCTGTTGATAAGTGTCATTTGTCTGTCACTTGGGAAGTTAATGGATTTGTTTGTTTAGTTTGCTATTGGGAATACACAGCGCAGAGTCTGGAAGGATTACAGGAGGGGAGAGGCACCCCTGATCCACAGAAGAATGCAATTCTTTTCATTTAACCCTACACTGAAAGTTAAAAGCCAACTGTGTATATATTTTTTAAGCACAGAAGGGACAAAAGCAAAGAGCTCACCTGCAATTAAACCGCCCCAAAAGAGACCATCTCACAGCCAAGTTGAGATATCGCAACCGACACTGATAAACCGTGCCATGGAGGGAATGTGGGGGTGGACAAGGGAGAAAGCAGCAGCATGACTTGGTCTCAAAAAGAAAATATAGTGCATTCGAAAAACAGAGGCCCAACTGGTGCACACGTAAAGGGGCAAGTCACGTACCATTTCCAAGGATGCAGAAAGCTCATTCTCCTTACCTCGTGCTGAATCAGAAAATGCAATTATCCCTACAAAAAAGAGTGCAAACTGGAATTCCATTTTGAAAACTGGCTCCGTCTGTACTGTACAGATTTCTGACCTTTCGAACCTGGAAGAAGGAAAAAGAAGAGCGGAAGGGAAGTGAGAACGAAAAGAAAAACCCTCAAACCTTCACAGGCTTGTTAATATTGATGTCAGTAGAGCAGACCATTTAGAGTCAACAGATAAAACAACTAAGTATTTATAACTCATTCCTTGTCGTTCAGCATGTAAAATTTGTTTTGTCCTAATCTTTCGCTCTTGCCTGACATAAATCGAGCACCCACTGAGGCCAGAGAGTTCTTCTAAGTTTACTTTTAATGCCTTTTTTCCTTTGTATCTTGTACAGAACAAGCCTTGAAGGCAAGCAAACACACTACTAAGTAGCCATAAAACAATATGTCAGGTTAAAAACTTCTGAAGGAACTAAAAAAAGAAATCTGTCCTTTCCTTTCCACCCACAGAACTTAGGTTTTCTGCTTCATTGCCTCTAACGTAGATGCTACAGCTCTCTGTATTTTCTTCAGTGCTGAATTTTTCTTCCAAGCAATTCATTTTCCCTACCCTCCTTTTCTTTCATGTACCGCTTGTTGTGGTTTACACCGAAGGTGTGTCCTACTTCAAGCCTAGATATACTCATTCACACCCCTGAATATTCTTTAGCTGCTCTAATATCGGTTTAAAAAAAAAAAAAACTAGGTATATCAGGTTTACATTAATTACACACTGTTCTCCTCCTAAAACTCTCACTCTCTAAGCACTATCTGAATTCCTTACTCTTGTAAACTCCCTGATTTAAACACTCTGCGCCCCCAGGACATACAACAATCCATGTATAGCATCCAACAAAGCAAATAATTACACATAGCCATTAGCTTACAAATTTACACCACAAATTCTTAAGGTGGCAAAATGAGATTGCTGGGGTTGGGTTAAATGCAGAATTTCTGCCCATGCAGAAGGACATCACCGTACCCTGTCATTTCCACCTTACAGGGCAGCTCTGCAGGGAGGGGAAGCAACCCAGAAATGTTTATAGGCAAAAGGGAAGAATCCTAGAGAAAGTGTATTTTGTTGTTGCTATTATATTTTACTTGAAATATATTTTATTTACAGAAGGAAGCCTGGGGCAGGTCATGCCAGGAGAGGTAACCAGCACCCAGCAAACCAAACAAGGAGTCCTGTGGCACTTTTGAAGACTAATGATTTTATGTATTGCGTAAGCTTTTCCGGGTATAAACTGTGATTCCCAAACTAACTGGGCAAAGCAAAGTGGCCACCCCATCCCTTATCCTGTACTTCCAACCCCAGCATCCTGACAGAAGAAAGCAACTCAGCTTTCCAGGGCCCCATGAAGGGCTGGTCAGCTGGTGTGATCCCATGCCCTAGTCAAACAAACAAGGCATCTTGTGACACTTTTAAAGACTTAACACATTTATTTATCGCATGAGCTTTCATGGGAGATAGCATCTGACAAAGTGGGATTTTTCCCCCACGAAAGCTCATGTGATAAATAGACGTGTTAAGTCTTTAAAAGTGCCACAGGACTCCTTGTTTGTTTTGCTTAATTAGACGAACCTGGCTGCCCCTTTGAAACATCCCCTAGTTAGTGAGTCCCCTAAATAAAAAGGGAGTACAGCTCCCAGCCCTCCCCACTAAACCCCCTTTTCTCTGTGGGCACCCAGAAAAAACACAAGGATTCAAACCCAGGCGGAAACTGAGAGATTTTCCAAGTTAACACCTCCTCACCTGCGACCCAAGAACTAAAGCCAGTGAGAGATCCCAGCAAGGTGGTGAAAGCTGGGCCAAGCCAGGTGAACCTGGACTAATGGTGACACATCATGTGTCCCCTTCCCTGGCTGTGAACGCCAGCCGGTGGGTCCAGCGCTTGGGAGGGTCTGCAGCGAAGTTTCTGCATGCTGCCCAGCGATTTCCCTAACAACCCCCCAGCTGTCATTTAGTGAGTGTTATACAAATTTCATGAGCACCCCCAATACCACCCTACACCCCCTGAATTTCCTAACATCCGCCAGTTGTCAGCTAGTAACAATGTTATACCAATTTAGTGAGCATCCCCAATACCCCCCTTCACCCTCACTGCATTTCCCAACACCCAAGTGGTCATTTAGTAACCACCTTCTACCAATTTAGTGAGCACGCCCAATACCACCCTACACCTCCCTGAATTTCCCAACACCCCCAGTTGTCTTTTAGCAACCGTGTTACAACAATTTAGTGAGCACCCCAATACCCCTGTGCCCCTTGCTGAATTATCCCAACACCCCCAATTGTCTGAGTAACCACTTATACCAATTTAGTGAGCACCCCCAAAAGCACCCTACACCCCCACTGAATTTCCCAGCACCCCCCCCCATTATCTTTTAGGAACAGCGTTACAGCAATTCAGTGAGTACCCCAATACCCCCATACAACCCCGTGCATGTCCCAACACCCCTGCTTGCCATTTACTAACTACCTTATAGCAATGTAGTGAGCACCCCAATACCCCCTGTGCCGCTTGCTGAATTATCCCCAACACCCCCCAGTTATCACTGAGTAACCACTTTATACCATTTAGTGAGCACCCCCCAAAACCACCCTACACTCCCACTGAATTTCCCAACACCTCCCCATTATCTTTTAGGAACAATGTTACAGCAATTCAGTGAGCACCCCAATACCCCCTTACACCCCGTGAATTTCCCAACACCCTGGCTGTCATTTAGTAACTACCTTATAGCAATGGAGTGAGCACCCCAAAACCACCCTACACCCCCTTCACCCTCACTGAGTTTCAACACCCCCGTTGTCATTTGGTATTACAGCAATTTAGCGAGCGCCCCAACACCCCCCATGCCCCTTCCTGAATGTCCCAAGACTCCCTAGCTGTCTTCTAGTGACCACCTTACACCCATTGAGTGACCAGCCCCCAAATCTCCCTCCAGCCCCCCTGAATGTCCCAACACCCCTGGGTCATTTCCCAGCTCCCTTACAGCCCCCACCCCCAGCTGTCATTTGGGAGCCGTGTCACACCGGTGCAGCGCACCCCCCGGGGAAGGGGAGTGGGTGTGAACGCCCCAGCGCCCGCTCCGGAGTCGCTCCGAATTAACTCCCGCGCCGCGCCGCGCCGCGCCGCTCACCTCCCGTCCCGTCCCGTCCCGTCCTTCAGCAGCGCGCCGGCGGCCGAGCCCGGCCCCGCTCCATCGCAGCCGCGTTTCCCCGCCGGGTCCGGGCGCTGCCCGCTCCCCGCTGCCGGATCCCCGGGCTGCCGGCGCCGAGCCGGGCTCCCCTCGGGCCGCGGGCTGGAGCGGGGAGAGCGGCCACAAAGCCCCGTCCCGGCCGGGCTTTGTGCTGGGGGAGCCGAGCGGCTCCGCCCCGCCTCGGTACAAACTTCTCGCCAATCCCCGCCGCCTGCCCCGCCCCGCCTTAACCCTTCCCTGCTCCCCGGCCAGCCCGGCGGATTTCGGCTCTCTAAAGCCTGGCAAATTTAAGGGCTGTTAGTCCAGGCCAGCAAAGCAAACGAGGAGTCCTGCGGCACTTTAAAGACTCGCAAATGTTTTCCTGAGGTCTGCTAGTCGAGTTCAGCAAACAAGGAGTCCTGCGGCACTTTTAAATCCTGACAGATTTCAGTTCTCCTAGTCTAGTTCGGCAAAGCAAACAAGGAGTCCTGCAGCACTATTAAAGCCTGGCAAATTTAAACTCTGTTAGTCCAGGCCAGCAAAGCAAACAAGGAGTCCTGCGGCACTTTTGAAGACTAGCTAATTTACTTTTAAGTTCTCTTAGTCTAGGTGAGCAAAGCAAGCAAGGAGTCCTGCGGCACTATTAAAGCCTGGCAAATTTAAGCTCTGTTAGTCCAGGCCAGCAAAGCAACCAAGGAGTCGTGTGACACTTTAAAGACTGGCAACTATATTTTTAAGTTCTGCTAGTGTAGTTCAGCAAAGCGAACGAGGAGTCCTGTGGCACTTTAAAGACTAGCTCATTTATTTTTCAGTTCTGCTAGTGTAGTTGAGCAAAGCAAACGAGGAATCCTGTGGCACTATTAAAGCCTGGCAAATTTAACTTCTGTTAGTCCAGGCCAGGAAAGCAACCAAGGAGTCCTGGGGCACCTTAAAGACTGCACATATATTTTTAAGTTCTCTTAGTCTAGTTGAGCAAAACACACAAGGAGTCCTGTGGCACTTTTAAGAACTGACAGTTTTAAGTTCTGCTAGTGTAGTTTAGCAAAGCAAACACATCCTGTGGCAAACAAGGAGTCCTGTGGTACTTTTAAAGACTGGCAAATTTATTTGTAAGCTCTGTTAGCCTTGTTCAGCACAGCAAAGCAGGAGTCCTGTGGCACTTTTAAGGACTGACAAATGTAAGTTCTGTTAGCCTAGTTCGGCAAAGGAACCAAGGAGCCCTGTGGCACTTTTGAAGACTAACACCCCTGTTAGTCTAGTCTGGCAAAAGAAACAAGGCATCTGGTGGTTCTTTTAAAGACTAACAAATTTATTTATCACATGAGCTTTCACAGGAGAAACTCCCACTTCCAGATACTTTTTTGAAAATGTTACTTTTTAAAAGTGCCACGTGACTCCTTGCTTCTTTTCCCTTAGCGCTCATGTCAGCCTTCCTGTGCAGGCAGGTGGGGGAGCAAGCTCCCTCTTTCCGGCCATGCTGAAGGCGGGTGGGAGACGTGTGCCAACGAGACATGACCGTTAGCCTCAATCGCCACCAGGGCGTGGGCCGGTAAATGATATTCCCTCACCCACCTTGTCTCTCCAAACCGGGAGACTCGCACTTCTGCTCTTCTTTGGGCCTGATTAGATAACAGAGGTTGTGAGGTTTGAAAGAGACTGAGTAAAAAATTAAGGCTCCAGAGGAGTGTAAAGTGACCAGCCCTGTGGTATGCAAAGACAATCAGATAGTCAGTCCCCATGCTGGTGTCTCTCTCTCTATACCACAGTCCACAGGTCTATCTGCATGCACACCCGTCGGTTTGATAGACCACCTCTGCAACTCCTCTGAAAAGAATATAAATTTCTAAGCTCCCAGCCAATCATTCCAGACTGAGATTTAAATAAAAAGGTAAAGGGGAAGGCTGGGGGAATAAACTGCTGTAATGCCTGCTTTGTAGATTAACTGTCACAATGTTTTTCTTACTTATGTGAAAATACTATTTGATTTTAATCTCCCCTTTCACACCAAATAATTCTCTGCCCAGTATGAACTCAGTTCAACAGCACTCACATAGTAGAATAAACAAAAATCAAGGGCGAATACTGATAAAAGCTACGCTTTACATACAGAGAAAACTCTTGGTTTGGTTTTGTTGTTATTTATTTTATGATCTCACTTGAAATGTCGCAGCATAGCTGCCCCTCAGGGAAGCAAATCAAAGTTTCCATGTGAACGCATGTAAGGAGGGTCCTAAACAAAAGTCAAGGAACTGTTACAAGGCCCGTGTAATCTATTTTCTGTTGTTATGATTATGAACACATACTCATTTTTTATTAAATGCCTTAGCTTAGCAGTTCTTGACAATCAAATTTCCATATACAAAATCAGTGTATTCAAGAAACAGACTAAACAAATAAAATACCAAACCAGAAACACAAAGAAGCTGTCATGCCGTCTGTCGTATCCTTTATATATTATCGTCATTATTTTATTATTAAATCTCACTCATTTGAAATATGCCAGATGGGCTGCTCCTCCTAACAGTCAGTAACAGACTGATTCTCACCAGCTTCAGAGAGGATTTTAACTAGGTTAGATCTTCAGAAATGTACATAAATGGACTTGGTTCTCCTCATTTATTTTATACCACATTTGCACTAAGGACTTTATAATGAAGTTGCTCGTGAGTCACAGCAGCAGAAGAGAACAACTGGGCTCAAAATAGCTAGGGAACCTCTTTGGAATGAGTTATTTATTTATACAATGACCATGACATAGGCTCTTCACTGGAGGGGAGGGAACCTCATGAAAGCCCCTTTCACAAAGATTTTACAAGATACGGTAAGACCTCATCCACCCTGTGCCCATGTCAAGTGTTGCTCAAATCAAGGGCAGAATGCTGCAAAGGGCAGGGCGCCTTCAACTTCCGCTCAGAAGATGCTCAGAAGAATACAGGAAGCACAGCACTTTAGAGGATGGAGCCCAAAATAACTAAACCAAACCCAGTTTCTGTCGTTAGTGCTCCTATCATCTAACAAGGGTTTTGTGGTTCAGGCATCAGACTCCAACTCAAGAGTTCTGGGTTGATGTCTTAGCTTTGCTCCCTCCCTTCAATGACAAATGACTTGCAGACATGGTGGTGCAAGGTGCTGTACAGCGTATGATTTCCAAAGCGTGTCCCTTCATACTAATTGGTTCATATAGACCCAGCTGGTGTGCACTAAAGGCTCCCCACTGCCCTGAAACAGCGTGGCATCAAGCACACCAGCAGGGCCTACAGACTACTTAATCCACAACAGAATCATGCGCTTTAGAAATCACTTCCCTGAAGAGCACACAACTCCATGGTGGTATAAAGAAGTCCCTAGCCTCTCTCAGCCTCAGCTCCCCATGCATAAAACGAGGATAATAGTACTTCCTTTCTCACAACCTTTGTCTTCCTCGGATGGGGCAGGGATTTGTCTATTAGTGCATGTTTGGACCCCCTCTAAAACAATGAAGCCACAATCTTGGTTGAGGCCTCTAGATGCCACTGTAACACACATAATTAATAACCAACAAGCTTGAGTCCTAAATGATCAATACTAGCCAAAGGGATTTAATAATGAACCTAAACATACATACTGGCAAAACCCAAGCCATGATGTCTATTGCTATATTTTACATTATGGTTATTTTAGAACTTAAACCTATGAAGGGTCCTGTCCTGCAAACCTAAGGTACTTGAATAGCTGTCACTAATGTCTCTGAGTATCTCCCAATTTGTAATATATTCCTCAGAGCATGCTAAATGCTCTTCTCCGCACTTTGCAGACAAGGGACTGAAGTACAAAGGCACAGGTCCTCGAAGGGATTAAGGTTCCTAACACCCACTGAAATCAGACAAAGTCTATGATGGAATAGAGAAGAGTCTAGAGCAGGGGTCTCAAAATTGCGGCCCCCGGGCCGCATGCACCCCCTAAAGCTATTTCCTGCGGCCCGCAATGACACGATTGTTATCGATATTTGCAAAGGTTTCAGTGGTGCGGTCCTCGGGATACCATAGTAGTCCTCATGCGGCCCTCCTGGTGATTTGAAATTGAGACCCCTGGTCTAGAGAGTCCTAACCATCAGATCATGCTTCCTCTTCACAAGCTTTCATTACAATCATAAGAAGTTATATCTGAAGGTGAAAAGCCTATTTTTCAGTTTCTGTCTTTCCCTGGCACACTATGAGGTGGAGGAAATAAATATGGAACTTGTAATAAAACAACAACAAAAAAATTAACTCCATTGACACGGATTCTATTTTATCAGAAACAAAATCTCATGCAGCTTCCCCCCACCTCCATGTTCCCTGAAAAAAAATACGCAAACAGCTCAACTTTTCCAGCCAGACTGTATAATGCAGAATCATTAGTCAGTCTGAAAGTCTTTCACCTCAGTTTGCTGTGGGCCAGGTTGTCTAGAGAAGTCTTCTGGAAACCAACCTCCCTGGACTGGTAAATGAAAAGGAACAGTGAGCAGCCAGATAGTTTGTGCTGCTTGGCTGAAATGGAAAACTAACAGGTAATTTGTTCCTGGATTGTTCTCAAAGCCTCCTTGGTGACCAGCGGTGCTCAGACAGTTTGCTGTTGTTGTTCTAAGGTGTGGTCAGTCTCTGTCCCTCAAGAACGAATCCCCTGCTCCAGAACAGATGACATGGGCCCTCCGTTCCTCTCCTCTTCCCCACTTCTATTTTATATCTCCGTTCTTCTCTTTTTATTCCCTCCTCTGCTTGACTTTAGTATGTTCTCTCCTCCGCTCTCCTCCATTTGCTGCAGTGCTATGCAGGATTTGGAATAGAAAGGCCTCAGCTGCACAATTCCTTACACTTCAGTTAAGTGAACACAAGGTACTCTCAAACTGAAGAAGGAATGACCATGGCGCAAGGGACATGCATGGGTAAGGCCTGAGCGGGGGTTGATTCATTTTCTTACAGCCAAACTGAGTGCTGGGGAGGCAGAAAAAAACCAAACTTAGAGTGTCAGCTCTTCCTTTAAGAGCCCCTGTGTTCACCTCCATTAGGGTGTGCTGCAAAAGCAGAGAGGAGACAACATCCAACTTCCATAACCAAAGAGGCAGGAGCATATTTGCAGGTAAAGGTGAGGCACATCCGACGTTATGCAACATTCCACAAATCCATTGACCCATTTTCCCTGCCCTAGACTAGCATGATTTCTCCATCCCATGTTGACTCTTAAGGAGGGAAATGAATGAGGAGGAAAGTAAGTGACCCTAACCATAACCCGTACAGAGAACACATTCCAGGAGGAAGGGACAACACATAAAAAGTCACAGACAGGTGTACAAAGGGGGGGCATCATGCATGGGGAATTTTTATTACCATTTTCAGCATGCTAAGCACAAAGTTATCAAGTCACATATAGAGAGAGAGAGAGACAGAGTTGCTTATAAAAGGTCTGAAACAGGACTCAAAATGCTGACCCTTAAATTTTCCTGATTTTACTACTCAGATAAAGAGAATCTAGACCTGAGGGAGGGATGGAGGCTTTTTTTGGAATCAGTTTGGTATTACATTGGAGTGTCTTGTTTGAGTATGAAACAAGATTTCTCAGAGAGCAGTGTCTTATCTGATCTAGCCATAGATCAGCAGTAGTACAGTTAAAATTCTGTGGATGCGAGATATCTGCGGACAATTAAGAAACAGACATTTCTTTCTCTATGAAAAACAGCCCTCTTACCTACACTTAGTGCTCCTTTAAAGATGAGACAGTCTACCATACATGTGAGAAAAGATGTTGTATGTGAGAGATGAACACTGGCCATCTGCCCTGTTTGCTAACTGAGGAAAGAAAACAAAGTCTGAATATTCTCTCCCACATCTACTAGTTGTATTCCAGCACAGAAATCTCTCAAAAAATCAAGAACTCACTCTGAAAAGCAGGCCACTTACTGAGGCGACCAGCTTGGACTCTGGACGACTAACTGCGAGCATCCCCATCTGAAAATGATGGCCTGAATAGTTACCAGCATTTGCATACCTTGTCATGCCAACAGACGATAGGATCTTGCACATGAGCTGAATCTTGCATGAAGTTTTCTACTCTGTACCGCAACAGGTCTACACCACTGCCATTGCCTCGGGACCTTCCATGGCTGCCTAGAGGCAAGTGAACAGGTTTTGTCCCTTTTAATTCAAAATGAGTTTTGTTTCAGTAAGAACAGAAAGGTTTGGTCCAAAGTCACTGACCTTTGAACTGAACAGAGTCGTATTCTGTAAGTTCCAAAGGGGCAGCCATGTTAGTCTAGTTCAGTAGAACAAACAAGGAGTCCTGTGGCACTTAAAAACTAACAAATTTATTTATTGCATGAGTTTTCATGGGAGAAAAGTGGGATTTTCTCGCATGAGAGCTCATACAATAAATAAATTTGTTAGCCTTTAAGTGCCACAGGACTCCTTGTTTATATTCTGTAAGGAAAACTTTAGTGTTGTAGGGCCCTTTGAAGTCAACGGGCGTCTTGGAGGGATGACTTATGAGGCACCCTTACAGTGTTTTCTTCTGTAGCGTCCAAGTCACTTTTCTTCCTTCGGTGTCGTATAGATTGTGTGACTATATTCAATCAGTGAGTTATAAGAGTTAGAGAGAGGAAAGACCTAAATCATCTAGTTTATGCCTCACACAAGTATACAATTATCCCTTACATTTCTCAATGGGTCTTCCCATGGCTGAAGGTGTAAGAGGCTCCTCTTCCTACCGCAACTGTGCTGTCCTCCTGAGCTCCCCCTGCCTGCCACTTGCTTGAGCACATACCATAGATGGTGGAAAAAAGCAGCAGGAGAGGGAGAGATGCAAGGGAGAGGGCTGACTGGGGGCAGGTTCTGGAGTAGAGGGGGAATGGCATATAGGCAGGATGATGGAGGGAGGAAGCCAAGCAGGGATAGGGCCTCTGGGGGACAACAGCATCCCCAAACGCAAGAGGCATGTGCGCCTGTGGGCTGTCCACTGCCATTTTAAAAAAGTCACAAGCAAGAGAGAGCTTCTGTCACCTCCCTTTGCAGACTGTTACACACTTTAACCAATCGCACTGTGCTCCTGGATGCTCTGCTGATGCTAAACTCTGGCCCAGCAGCTCCTCAATTAATGCTCTCTACCATCTCCGGCTGACTACGAGCTCTATTTAGCTTAGCAGATGGCGTCATAGCTGCAGTTAGGTTTACCTTTGTCACCTCCCATCTGCATCATGGCACTGGAATAAACCTGGGCACAAAGCTATCAGAAAACTGTGGCACAACCCCTCAACAACATTGGTTACTATGAGCACATCAAACCCATCCTCCATGCTCTACACTGGCGTCCACAGAGCAGTGGTCTCCTGCTGAGAGAAAGCCATTTGGAAGAGCATGCTGCCCCGTCCCCTGCAGTGCTGTGTGTGCAAGGTCATACCCACAGTGGTGGAGCAGTGCCTGTCAAAATGAAGCACAACACTGCATGCATAATGCTCTGCCTAGAAGAGACAGCTGTTAGCCACATTATAAGGAGCTCAGAGGTGACGAGGGCAGCATAAGAAGATAGACTGAAAAATATTGTGACCAGTTCTAAGTAGCTAAGTTAATTTTTGAGTAATTCCACTGAAGCCAGCATGAGAGAATGAGTTCTAATATTCTCACGATAGTCCCAACCAACAGATATAGAAACAGACTATTCAGCCAGCGTAGTATGAGATGATGCCACCAAATATGCAACTCAGAAATATTATCCCACTCTGTGAAGTTACTGCAGTTTTAGTGGACAATTCTCCATGAAGGCAACTGCCACTGAAATTAGGAGAATTGTTTGCATAACATAAAGTCAAGATCAGGCACTTTTTGTCCTCCAGAGCAGTGGTTCTCAAATTTTGAAAGTCATGACACGGCTGGCAGCATATTGCAGCTCTACAGGACATACTAGCCCAAATCCAGCCATCTCCCGGGCTCGCCGTGCCACACAATGCTCTATGGTGACACACTAATGTGTCTGGACACAGTGGTTGAGAACCACTGCTCCAGAGGTAACAAACATAAAAGAAAAAAATAGTGAAAGCTGACCATAAAACCCCCCCAAAGCTGAACAGACAAGAGTGCGATAAAGAAATGTTGAGTCAATCACTGAACAGATCTGAAGAATGTTAAGGAGAATCTGTTTGGGGACTAATGGCCAAAGATACAGGGCAACTTCCCAAACTATTTCTCTTATCATCTCTCAACATTTTTTATCAATGTATGCTATTTCATTTTTGTGTGGCACTCCAAGACAGCACACACATTTGAATGAATAAACTATTTGGAAATGTTTGTATAATTTAATCCAAAAACATGACTATATGTTTGTGTTTTAATTTTGAGCAGTAAGATCCTAGACCTCAGCCACATGCATCGTGTCAGAGGCTCCGTGTATATTTACATTGTACTAGCACGACTTCACTCCGGCTGGCCAGTCATCATCATTTCAGGAGAAACTTCAGATTGCCCAAAATATCTATCTGTAACAATGCAGTTTATAAACAACATGTCTGGTTCTGATCTTGTTTACATTAAGGCAAATCCAGTGGAAACCAACAGAAATCAATGGAGCGGCTTCAGATTCCAAATCAGTCTTGATTTCTGAAGCGAATACAGAATTTTCTGAAATGCTTTGTAACAAAAAAAAAAAAAAAAAAAAGCCTTTTAGGGGAACCTTTGTTCCGACCAGTGTTGTTTGAAATGTCTTTCAGTTATTAATGTTCTTGGGGTGCATTAGTTCCACTTGACCGAAAATATAATGCCAAAGCATTTTGGGGATGGAAATATCACCAAAAATATGTTAACCCTATAGTCAACAGCTATGCCTTGTTTAATCTTGTGCATAAGGCTATGCAGAGACAATTCTGCTAGGAAATATTTTTCTGTATCTGTGCACGGTTGAAAGTAATTGGCCAATAAAACCCTGAGCTTTCTTGTGGCAGGGAACAAGGGGGACAAGAGGATGTAGGGAGCTTCTCCTCCATCTCATTGAGCAATAGGATAGGGTGTTTACAGCACGTTCAAGAGAAAAACACTGCTCACAGAGGTGCCACTACACTGCAAAGAGCTGATCTTGCAAGGGACTGAGCATCCTCTCTTCCCATGCACTGGATTAGGTCCTGTGTCCCCAAGTGATCTACTCTTACTGTGAGTTTCATGCTGAGGAGTGCCTTTGAGCCTCATTAAAGGACGCACACAGCACTTCTTGCTGCTGAGCGTGTTCCCTGAAGGGCGTAGTGAGTGGTAGAAGCAGAGCATTGTGTTGCTCCAAGTGCACATGGACCCATCTCAACGACAGTTGGTGCCTTGGCCTCGACTAGCTAGAGACCTTTTGCACAAGCACACCCAATGCATCTTAGGTGCTTAGCATGCGGGGACTGCGTTGCCCAAATGACCCCTTTGGCTGGCATTGGGTCACAATTCACTTTAGTGTTAAAGGCAGTGGTAATGAAACGTTCTCATTATCGAGTGAGCAAAGGGCAGCAGAACTGTGCTTTGGCTGTTCTCACTGAAGGGTCGCTGAACCCAGTTGGGGAAGCGATGAGTGTCTGTGAGCCCCATCCCTGCTAGGGTGGAAGCTTTTTCAAGAAGGACAGTTTAGTTGTGCCAGATGGTCAGATTCAAGTTTCCCCTGATCTCTTCTGGAATTTGGTTGCATAGCTGGTTCCCTTCAAAAAAGAAAGCTCAGGCCCCAGGTCTTGCACGTTCTGTCCTAGCTCTCTGAATTGTGCCAGAGGAGTGAAACTGGTTAGCTATTCACAGGCTGAAATTTGGTCTTTAATGTAACTAGAGGTTGAGGCACAAAGGGGTATCTGCCAAAGGGTCAAAAAAAATTAACTAGTGCAAAATTAATGTGGAGGGGACTAACATAAGAAACATGAATTTACTAATCTAGTGCACAGAAGACTTCGTCAACCAGGATGATTAAAACCTGTCCTGTCCGTTGCAGCATGGAATATGCGAGACATTCTCTGTGTAACCCTTCTACCAGTCGGAGTCAGCAGCAGCAGTAGCAAGGGCCGTGTTCAGTATGGTTCCTAAATATTGGACCACATTCACAAACTCCCTATTGTACTCCTAGAGGCCCCAGTTACATAGTATCATAATCCTTTTTGTTATACAATGGATCAGAGTCTGGAACAGAACCTAGTTCTTGCTGCTAGTCTCTGGTTTTAAAGAGATGACAGAGAACTACAGCCTATAGGACAGACAGAAAAAGGTGTAAGACAAAAGCAAAAGTGAATGTAGAGAGAATCCATTGTATATAGGCAAAAGCATAGGTTAAATATTACATATTGGGCCTGGTTAGCCTAAAGCACAAATATACAATTCCTGTCATCAGATGTCCACACCAAAAAAGACGTGCACAAAAGGTGGAACATGCTATATGGCAAGAAGTCCTTGCAGCATTCAAAAACCTGTCAACATTTTCTGCTAAGTGCTTTCATGTTCAGAAGGACTGAATCTGTCCCTTACTTAACCCAAGCTTTACAAACCCCCACAGCTTTGTAGTTGCATGACAGCATCAGCAATGTTTATTTGGCTTCTGTCATGATGAATAACAATCTAGAAGAAAAGCACTGCATCAAATAAGAAGAGTTATATGATAAAAAAGGCATAAATATTAAAGTGAACTCCTTGGAACAAGGGCCTTGTCTTCAGGAGTGTTGCTGAAGTGCCACGGTGTTTGTTGAATTAAGATATAATAGTCATTAATAACAAAAAGAAAGCCAGTGGGTTTGGTGTGTGATACAGGTGAAACAAAACAATAAATCAGCTAATAAAAATTAAATAGATGAGTATGTCTGTGTCCAAGGGGTATGTCTACAATGGCAAGTTAGTCTGGATTAAAGAGGCTTAATCTGGACTAATTTAGCCCATAGCCAAATGAGAGTTTCCTTTGTTCGTACTAAGAAATTCCTTAGTTCAATCTAAGGAACACTTAGTTTGAACAAGTAAGTACCAGCACATAGTTTGGATTAAGCGCTTACATTCAAACTAAGTCCGGCCAAGACTCTAACTAACTCTTTGTTCATACTTACTAAATTTGAACTCAGGCCATTAGTTTGAATTCACAACATGGACTAGGT
The DNA here is from genome assembly GCA_007922195.1 of Podocnemis expansa. Lineage (NCBI taxonomy): Eukaryota > Metazoa > Chordata > Testudines > Podocnemididae > Podocnemis > Podocnemis expansa. The sequence goes on from ML681996.1 coordinate 46,920,820, forward strand.
TTGAACTGGTCCACATTGTTAGTTTGAGCTAATAGTCTCGATCGAGGTCAGTTCAAACTAACCTCGAATTTGTTAGTTCGGACTAACAAGTCTGAGCTAACTTTTGCTAGTGGAGATATAGCCAAGATGTCCTGTGCTGCATCCGATCCCTACTAAAGTATTGGTAAACACAGTTACAATAAAACTGTCCCAATGAAGGCATTTTGGAAATGCAATATATAAATTGCATAATGGGACTTGCTTTCAAATGGAGTCCATATGAGGTATCCTACTTTTGGGCACATATACTGGACTTTTTAACATACCTACTGTGATCAGTAATGTACGATCGGGCCCACTAATCCTCAGGCATGGAAAATATGCATTTATGTACCTCTGTGCCAATTTGAATATCCAAGCTGTCCATTTAAGGTGCTTGTGACTGCGAACTGGGCTTACCCTAAATAAGTAAGCCCTGTGGATAAATGATTGCACAAGACATTGCACATATTATTGTCAAACCTCAAACTATGTGGATGAAAAAAGCTGGAAATGGTCTTATGTGTTCTTTCTAAAATAATTTTGCTGATCAAGATCAGGAGCACCAACAACTATTCAGCACTCCTTTTTTACATTTAGATACAAAATTTGCTAGTCAGAATGGATCTTTAGACTGACATTCATTTTTAAATAGCAGAGATATTATTGGACGAGAATACATGGCCTTCCACTGCCATCCCTGACCCAAGCTGAACCTGTTTGGCCTTGCAATTGCGTCATTGTGCAAGTGTAATTTAGTGGAAAAGAGATTGGATTAAACAGGCAGCTCTGTAGGAGTAAACAAAAGGAACATGCTTTAAAGAGTAAATAGACATGTTTGGGTATAATGGAGTAATTCCTGGCAGTGCTTAAACAGAGAGATAAAATAATGTCCTTTCTTAAATCTGAATGTAGATTTTTGTCTCACTCTTGAAAAACTAACTCCCACAGCACCACTGATGGAGCTGTGCTTCTCTAAGGGTGTCTCCAAATGCAAAGGCTATGGTTGAAAACAAAAAGAGGGAAGGATGAAAAACAAGGCACTGAAAAAATCCCAGTAACGGAGACGTGATTGTTATTGGGATGGAGGCTGTTTGTTGTGCAATCTCATTCATGTGTGGAAAAGTGACTGTAAAAAACTGTGTAGGAAGATTCCACAATTACCCACTTACATAAAGGCTTTTTCTGACTGCCATCCCTGCACCTTTAATCTGGACTCTGGCTCCTCAAGCCTTGTCTACACTGGCATTTATTCCAGCCAAACTTCACCACACCAAGAAGTGTAAGTTTTGCAGGCACAAATGCCAGTGTAGATAAGCCCTCAACCTTTCCTAAATCCCTTTTATGCTGCTCCAGCAATGCAAAGGGGACTTTGAGGCTTCCTTAAGCCAGCTGCTGAAATTTCCCTTAGCGGAGGGCAGAGGACTGCAACCTGCATGTGACTCTTTGGCTGCCCCCTTGCGGCTCCAGGCCCCCCGCCAACAGGGGACCCTGTGGGCAGCCCACGCCAGGCTCCAGGTTCCCCCTACTACCAGGAGACCCTCCGGGCAGCCTGCAGTAGGCTCTGGGCTCCCTTCACCCCACTTTGTGAATTTTTATCTCCCAGAAGGACCGGATTAAAACAGGGGCTCTGGAGAGTGGAGCCCCGTGCCCTGACCTAAAAGGGGGTCCCAGGCCCCAGCTTTTCAGACCATCCCTTATCCAGGCTGCCCACCACCTTGCAGAGTGCCAGAGGACCGAAAGGGCCTGCCCTGCTGGCACTTGTGGATGCAGAGCCCTGGGCTGGCGGTGCTCCCATCCCATCCCTGTGCCGACTGGTTCATCCCCACTCACGCCTTTCTATTCCAGGGCTGGTGCTGGGCCGGGGCCAGCTGGCGCTCAGTATGATCTCCAGTGCAGCCTTCCAGAGTCGGGCTGCAGCCACACCACGCACCAGCCAGCAGGGCTTTTCTTTTGGGGCCCCATACTCCCCCACTATCAGCCAGTTCGTGCAGTGCCTGCACCACTGACCCCCACTGCTGCACTGCCTGCTCCCCCCGACCCGCTGCCTTCAGCAGAGCGCCTAGCCCAGGGGCAGAGCACAGAGCCAGGCCTGCCCTGCCCCACCAGGGCAGGGCAGGGACCCCCATAGGCCAGCTCCGGTCCCACCCTTGGAACGGAGTAGAGCAAACAGGACGGCCTGCAAGAGCCCAGCCCTGGCTCAGGTGGGTGCGGCCCCGAGCAATGTTCCCTCTAATTTTTTGCGGGCTGTGTGCGAAAAAATATTTCTTTTATGCAAATTTTCAGAACCCATGTCCAAATTTGTGCACACTCAAGTGAGTGTGGGCAAACATCCAGTGAATCAGATTAGAATCCATCTCTCATGTATGCGTATAAATTAAAAAAATACTAAAACTCAATTTTTTTGTGCACACTGGATTTTGTTGTGTGTGCAGGTTTCACAACCTGTGTGCATGCGCACACAGGCACAGCTTAGAGGGAACATAGGCCCTGAGGCCCCTTAATCCAGGCCTGTCTGACAGAGGAGGTTATTAGAGCAGCTTTAAGGTTGCTCTAACTCACACGGGGGCTGATTTGGTTGCTGGCAACACCCAGGGTCAGGGGTGGACAGATGACAAACAACCTAGCCTACAGAGCCTCACTCCTTTTCCCTTGTGTGCTGAACACATGAGAATCAAGCTAAGCTCTTTCTCATGCACCAGCATCAACACTAAATACAGTTTTTGGAAACTTACGGTCTGATGCTGATCTCATTCACACTGTATACATCAGTTCCACTGAGTTAGCAGTTACACCATTTTAAAACTGGTGTGAAGTCAGAATTAAGCACCAGAGTCTATCCTCATTTACTCTTATGCAGCCCCATTGTCTCCAGAGGCGTAACTGGTTGGCTCCATAAATGGAACGTAGTTAACAGTTCTGTTGAAGGATGGAGCACAAGCTGGAACAAAATCCAGCTCACTCTGTTAGCTCAGTTGGCCTGGAGCGCTAACAAGAGTTAAGGGCCTTAAAATTACTCTCTAATTACTCCTGTCAATTCATCTTGTCTAATTACTCTCGTCAATTAAGACAGCAAATATGATTCTCATTACACACAGTGAGCAGATCTCTGCTAAATCAGAAGGTGGCATTTTTACAGTTCCTTTTCAAAGCAACAATAAACAGCAACACGAGTCAGAAAAGGAACTGTAAAAAATGACATGGTGATGTTTATTTCTCATTGGCCTCCCAAGCAAATTTGCTCAGCTGAGAAGATGGGAGAGGATTTTTCTAATTACCAGCACAGTAAACCTGGCATCTAAAAGTCAAGCTATTTTCAATTTTCCTCTTAAAGCCACCGCCATTAAAATTCTAGTATCAGAAGTTAGCTGAAGGTTTTGCTGCTGCATAATAAACCCCAACTGTGCTCCCACAGCTGTATTGGTTCTGTTGTACTGAAAAGAGTAAAAAGGATTATTTGTGGTGGTAAACACACACACACAAGGATCATGGATATCTGTTGAATACGTATGGGTGCTTTCTACATTGTAACTTTCCTGATCAAAACCACATATTTTCTATAATATGTTCTCCAAATATGGAAGGGACAAGAACTGATTAAATAGTTCTGGCCCATGGTATGGCTGATTAACTTAGAGAAATAGATGACATGAAATACAATACTCAAAGACATGCTGGCAGTTAACTTCAAAGTGGGAAGGAAAGTATTTACAGTGTAAAATAGTAAGGTGCATCATAAGTATTCAAGGACTATATCCTGAATCCCCAAAGAAGAAACGTTAGGTCAGACAATGGGAAAACAAGAGCAGAGTTTAAGACCAGAATTGACCATTCTGATGATCATCTGATTGAGTACCCACCCTGGAACCCATCTAGGAATTTCTGCATGTGACTCGATAAATGGTAATTGAAACAATATATTTGTCTAATCTACTTTCATGGCATGCAACAATCAGATTTTTTATGAAATAATTTGCAATAAAGGATCATTGAAACATTGTCACTAAACATGTTCAAAAGCCAATGAGACAAAACAGTTAGAGTTCTCTCCTCTTTTCAGACCCATGTACACAGCGCCTATTGACTTCACTGGAGCTGGGTATGTGCATCCAAAGGCAGGAAGTGGAGCCCTTCAATGCTAGTATGCAAGACAAACCTGTGGTAGGGTAATCTAATAAACCAGGTAATTTCTAATCCTACCATATAGTCCCAACCCTGTTATTACCTTGGGCACAGAATTCTGATTGAACTCAAAAGGAACTAAACTCCACAGAATTCATTTTAGATATACCTCGGTATAATTTAGGCTAAGACAGGAGAGGACAAAATTGGCTCACAGCTAGGCACCAGCAATTTTACTTTTGGTCACCAGAGTGTGCTCCTCCAAGAGCTAAGTGACAGGATACTAAAACTGGTCTCCATGGCAACCTGAAACATTGATTTGCCAAGCCTAAAGTAAGATTTGCCCCCAAATAATACAACATACTCAGGCTAGAAAATCCCCAAGTGTTTTCTTTAAAAAAAACAAAATTGAAGTGGTTCTGGGTAAATCTGTGAAAATTCACGTGAGGTAAATAGTTCCATGTTGCTTTAAATAAATGACTGCAATGAAAGGCAATTTGCTGAGAGAAAAATGGAATGAGAGTGGATTCAAAGCTGTGGTATATAAGTTGAGTGTCTTAAAAATGTGATCCAGAATATTATATTTAGTGCTGCAAAATTTTGGAAGCACTAATACCGTATTTAAGACACTAAAGCCACTGACAAAGCAGAACATGGTAGTTATTAGCTACTATTTGCACAGACCCCAAAAGTTTGTTAGCTGGTTAACTGGATAAAACGTGTTTATGATATCTTATGGCAAACTAGCTGATTAGTCACAAGCAACACAAAGCTAACAGAGATTGAATGTAGGTGAGTATAATGCCACTTAAACGCCTCTTAATGAATTTATTCCTTCGGCAGATTTGCACTTCACGTTATAATAATGAACTCTGACAAGATGTTTGTCAGGCAGCCCTGAAAATCTGTATTTGATTCCTTTGATATATACATTAAAATCTGCTTGCAATTTTTTTGAGCTTTTCTATTGATATTCTCCACCTGGAGATGAATATATGTCAATTAATCTTGACTCTGTTAGTCTGAAGACAGCATTCAAAGAAACTAGCACCTTCCTAAATTTAATAATGGAGAGACATGATTTTTTAATCTCACCAAGCCTGCCCAAAGCCCCATTCAAAAATGAGTACACTTGTTATTAGGATGGATTAGTTACACTGTTCCCACTAGTTAGGAAAGCTAATTCTGAGCTAAAATTTACTCTTTCCATGTTTGTATTCTGGGTTTAATTTGAACGGAAGGCCTGTCCACCTTGCTACAATTGTGCTGGGAAACAATTCTTCAGAATAAATCTGTAACAGAGAATCCTTTCTGAACACAGTTGAAACAAGTGCATTTCAAGCATGATGTACCACCACGTTGCATGATTTTAACTCTTGGAGGCCCTGGTTCTTGAGCTGTAGCTAAAAGAGAGAGCTCTGAAGTCCGTGGTGCTCTACCCACACAATTTATTGCAGGTTGAGGGCCATGGTTTTGTAACTTTAATGAATGTGGATGATAAATGCTTGTAGATGCACCTGCAAACCCAAGGCCCGAGAGTTTCACATATCCTATATTTAAACTACACCCCATACGGAGTTTTGCTGTCCCATTCACTGTTTTTTAATCAATTTCAATCAGGCATAGTGGGCCAAATTCTGTACCTCCTTACTTTAGGAAAGTGACGTCAGGAAGGAATGCCCATTATTTAATTTACATGAATTTATTTTCAGCACATTGGCAGAACTAAGTCTTTCCCTGTCAGCAAACTGATATAGGGCAATATTACAGTTTGCACATATATCATCCTTTCATTCAAGTATCTCAAAGCATTTTACAAACATTCCTAAAATAAGCTTCATAGAGCAGGGGACTTATTCCCATTTTACAGATGCAGAGACTGAGGCACAGAGTTCAGTGACTTGGCCAATGGCAGTGGCAGCTATATAAGCCTGAGACTCCTGATTCCCAGGTTCTTGCTCTAGAACAATCAGTAGGCTACACTCCTTCAACATGATCATTTTTTCACAAACACATTCACAGAAAACATTTCAGTAAGATGGAAGGTGGAAGTTGCACTTCCTGCCTGTGCTTTGCCTTTGGGCAGCACAGAAATGTTGCGGGAGCCATATAGCAATCCCACACCAATATAAAATTCAGCAGAATAAGGTTCTCCACCAAAGCCTTGGCATAAAGAATACTTAGGCCAGATATCAGGCTCTCATTCTCTCTCCACCAGTTCAAATGTCAATCACAGGCAAGATCCTGATTTATAGTGAGTTATGCCACTGCTCTCCAGAGATGAAAGTGAAAATGCATGTGTGAAGCCTTGGATGCCAGCAGCAGAATGCAGGACACATGGCGTTAAGTGTTTCTTAACAATGCTACGCGTGCAGTACAAATGAATGACGACACCATCTGTAACAAGGGTAGAATTTGCACTAGGGATGGGCAAACCTCAACAGGTTCAGCTAAGCCTCACAAACATCTGATCAGAGATGAGTTTGAGCTGCAAAAATTTGGCTCTGGATCTAAACTTTTCCAAAGCTCAGGAGTGTTCAGGCCTGGGGTTATGGTTTGGCTTGTTAAGCAAGACAGGGGCCAATAATAAAGTTCAGAGGTACATCCTGATACCATGCTTGTGGAATCTTAGATCCCTGGTTTGAGTTCAGGCTTATCTGTTGTCCTGATAGTTATATGAACTTTTTGAAGTTCACCCTGGTGCATGACACTTGAAGACATGTAGTTCTTCCTTCCAGTGAGCCCCATGCTTACCAGCAAGTTTCCTGGGAGTTTGAGTTTCAGGTGCTCTTTAGCTTCTACTATAGCAGGAAAATTCTGCTGTGTGTAGACTTCTGGAGACAATCCAGCTGGACTTTCCTTGTTCTGCCCTCTAGGATACTACAGTGTACAAACACTGCTGCACTCTTTACATGTCTCTTTCTTCTCCTGTTGCTTTTTACCCCTTTGCTCCGCCAGTGCCAAACTCACTTCCCCTCCATTTCCTTCTCACACTCCAATCGACTTGCCAGACATTATTAACTCATGCCAATCAGACACCTTCTCCTCCCCCCACACGAGATGAGAGGGTGAGACAAAAATATCCCTATAACACCTTACTTCTGTTTTTCTAGTACAAACTGGTTGGAAATTTTCTGTCAATTTTTTTCCAGGAAAAATGATGCTTTCATCTCAAACCAACACATTTAGAAACATATGCTGACTTGAAAAATTTCATTTTGGAAAAAAAAAAAAGATCAAATGAAGAATTTAAAAAAAGTCTAAAAAATCCTATTTTGTCAAGGATTTAGATGATGGCATGGAGAGTACACTTATAAAGTCTGCGGATGATACCAAGCTGGAAGGGGCCGCAAGTGTTTGGAGGATAGGATCACAGTTCCAAATGATTCGGACAAACTAGTGAAGTGGTTGGAATTAAATAAAATGAAATTCAATGAAGACAAATGCACAGTACTCCACTTTGGAAAGATCAATTGCACACATACAAAAAGGGCAATGACTGCCTAGGAAGGAGTACTGCAGAAAGGGATCTCGGTGTCATAGTGGACCACGAGCTAAATATGAGTCAATAGTGTAACACTGTTGCAAAAAAAGCAAACCCCATTCTGGGGTGTATAGCAAGAGTATTGTAAGTAAGACATATGAAGTAATTCTACTCTACTCTGTGCTGATTAGGGCTCAGCTGGAATATTGTGTCCAGTTCTGGGCACCTCAGGTCAGGAAAGATGTGGACAGATTGGAGAAAGTCCAGAGAAGAGCAATAAGAATGATTAAAGGTCTGGAACACTTGCCTTACAACGGACGATTGAAAGAACTGGGTTTGTTTAGTCTGGAAAAGAGAAGACTGAGAGGGGGCATGATAACAGTTTTCAAGTACTTAAAAGGATGTTACAAGGAGGAGGGAGAAAAATTATTCTCCTTAATTGCCAACGGGTATGTCTACACTATAAAAGCAAAGTCGACTTTATTAAGTTGACTTAATAAAGTCTACTTAAAGTCAACTTTAAGTAGACCTTATTAAGTCGACTTAGTAATGCTACACTACATTACATCGACTTTATAAAGTCGACTTTAAATGGGTGCCCTGGCTTAATTCGTTTTTAAAAAGTCAATTTAATGGCCCCACTGCACTAAGTCAACTTTATTAAGTCGACTTACTAACTCCACATTGCCTTACATCGACATAATAAAGTCGACTTAACTGTAAAGTTGACTTTATAAGCGGAAGCAATAAAGTCGACTTTATTGCCCTGCAATGTAGACAGAGCTTTGTTTAAGTCGACTTAAGTACCCTTAAGTCGACTTAAACACACAGTGTAGACGCACCCAATGATAGGACAAGAAGCAATAGGCATACATTACAGCAAGGGAGGTTTAGCTTGGACATTAGGAAAAAATTCCTAACTGTCAGGTGATTAACCACTGGAATAAGTTGCCTAGGGAGGTTGTGGAATCCAGGAACGCCGTTGCCTCGGGGAAAGACCAAGGACCTGGGCCCAGGCACAACCGTCTGGGCCCTGCTCCCACCCCCTGGCCCCAATCCAGAGTTGGGGCCCCGGGCTCCTGCTGCTGCCAGCCTGGCCCCCAATCCCCAGCTAGGGATGGGGCTGGGTGAGGCCATGGCTGCCGCAGGTTATCCGGGCCATGAGAAACAGGCACCGCCACGGCTAGCCTGGCTCCGGATAGCTGGATGGGGACGTGGATGTGGACAGGAGAGGCAGGGGGTGCCCCAGAGATTCGGAGCACTGATGCCAGAACTCAGGGCACGTGCCCCATGTGCCAGGAGCCAGCAATGCCCCTGGTGGAATCTCCATCACTGGAAATTTTTAAGAGCAGTTTGGACAAAACACCAGTCAGGGATGGTTTAAGAGGGTGCTTGGTCCTGCCATTTATGCAGGGGACTGGACTCAATGAGCTCTTGTGGTGCCTTTCTATTTTGAAACAGGCTGTTTCAACGTCTTTTAAAATGACTTTTTGAAACCAAATGAATTCATTTTTATACTTAAATAACATTAAAAGCTCTTTTGAAAGTCACAGTCAGAACCAAAAGGTTTGATGTTAACTAAATGAAATGTTTTGATCCACCTGAAACAAAATATTATCAGAAATTTGTTTCATAGCTGATGCTGAAATTTTTTGATTGTGTCATCTTTTAGCAAGGGGAAAATAAAGATTCAGAATAGCAGAATTTCTCATAAAATAGAAAATTTGTTCTCCCCGCCTCCTGCTCTGTCCAGTACGTCTTATCTGTTTCTCCCTTTTAAACTTTAATCACCCTGGAATTTGATTTGTACAGTAGCACTTAGCAAATAAAAATAATGATACTAACTACACAGGGTTTACTTGGAAAATAAGCACCACAGAACCACATTTGTCTGCCATGTCTCTCACTTTTTTTTAATTCTAAAAATTTATGCTAACAGTGATTTGGGATACAGAAATAGCCATGTTTCCCTGCCATTGCTTGACTAAACATGTAATTATGATTCCACTATCTGGTACTTAGAGTGTAATTAAATGGCAAATTGCTACTACTTTATTATGCTTGCAAGCAAATGGTATTTATGCCCTGAAACCTAAAGCAATACCAATAATTTCTGTTCAAGGAAAGATAATTTAATACAGACATCATTAAACTGACTGAAGAGTAATATGGGGGAAAAATCTCTTTAAGAGCACTGGAACAAGAGACAATCTGAACAATTAGTTCTCGTTAGCTTTCTTTACCACCCCCATTTGCTTGTACTTATAACTTTCCAGATAGAGCTATAGAAACAAGCTTGAAGGTGTAGAGCGGAAAAGAGGAATGTAAGAAATCTGTGATATTCAGTAACCTGAGAAACCAAAAGGAGCCAGTTTTGGAGCCACAAAATCTTGAGCATCTGTCACAGAATACTAAAATATTAAGGTTGGAAGGGATCTCAGGAGGTCACCTAGTCCAACACTCTGTTAAAAGCAGGACAAACTTTAAATAAATCAACTCTCCAAAGTCTGGACTGAGTTGAAGTATGAAGGGGCTTCCTCACCAAATTTCTGTTCCTGCTGCTAGCTGGTGAAGATGTGCCATACAGCGTTGCCCAAAGATTTCGTACATGGGGGCCACAGAGCCTAATTGGAGTAGGCCTGCGGGCTGCAAAATTCCAAAACCGGTTCTTTTTGCACTGTGCACAATATACAGTTGTATATTTTCAGTGTATTATTACAACAAAAAAAGCCATATGAAGGCCACGTGCAGCCCTTGGGCAGCACTTCTGGCACCCCTGTGCTAATGCCTCTGCCTCCAGGCACTGTTGTTCAGACTGTTTCCCACCCTACCAACACTTTATGGATACTATTTTGGTCCTAGGTATAAAATAATCAAAAACTGTCTCACCAGCAAGATCTTTGCATCCTTCCAGTCCCTTTTACGTAAGACTCCTGCAGCACTTTGACTTCACAAGTTCCAACTATTATGCAGCACAGCAGGTCTGAGAAGCTGGCAAGAAATGCAACGGGGAGAGCCTCATGCCTGCCCCCCGCCCCTGAAAAGTACGCATAAGTCTGTGGCCTTAGTCTAGGTTCATATAAAGACAGGAAGCTTAGTCTAGTGCAGAGGTTCCTGAACTTCATTTGCTTTCCCCCCTTTGGCGACTCATCTCTTATGTCCATCCCTTTCTTTCTAAGAAACAGGAGTTGCCTGAGGTCTGGGAGCACACGCCAGCCCGGATGTCCCACTGCTCCCTGGCCTGTTCTCTACCCGGCACACACTCTCCAGCAGAACACGGACAGCCAGGCTGCACCCCGTTCCTTGGCCCGTAACACAGGGCCCTCCAGGATCTCTCATGGGCTGCAGGCATGGTGCCAGCATGCACCTGCAACAGCCATTGTAGGCAGGGAGGAACTATGTCCCAAGGGGGCACATGTACACCTTTGGAGAGAGGAGGGAGCTGGAATGTCCCACTCCACACCTCCCATGTAGGAAGAAACCATGCCTCCCCCCCTTCACACTTCCCTCCTTGTTCTTCCAGCCTAGCAGCAGGAGTTGGAACAGGTCCCTGAGTTCCCCCGCCATTCTCACCATACCACCCAGAGGGGAGGTGCAGCCCAGAGTCTGAAAACCAGTGGTCTAGTTAGTAGATAGAGAACTGGCCTGGGCTCCAGGAGACCCAGATTCAATTCCATCGGACCTTGAGAAGTCATTTAGTCTGTCCTTTGCCAGAGTTCCCCATCCATAAATGTGGAAAACAGCATGGCACCATCTCAGAGGGGCTTTGCAAAAAAGCTCAGTGATTTTGAGGTGCTTAGGTACCACAGTGATAAGAGTGGTACAAGTACATAGATGGTATAACACAGTTGTCATATGCCACAGTGGTACAATTAATGGTGCTCGGGCCTAGGTCATGCCTTTCAGTGGAGTTACACTGGTCTGAGTTCTGACAGCTGTGGGCTTAGGGCAGCTCTTTAATATTAAAGCAAGGGGATAGGTATTGTTAGAAGTCACTCAAACACCGGCTGAAACTCCCAAAAGCTCACAGGAAGAATCAAGAATGTAAACTAGCTGTGCACCTGGGCAGAAATACATTGCCAACAAACAACAGGTGTGCCCCCCATGAGTGGGGTTGGGGGAGAAACAGGTGTGCCCCCCATAAACGGGGGTGGTGGAGGAATGTTAGCACTTGATGGCATCTCTAGGTCCATGATACATTATTTCCAGGGGTCTATTGTGCATCTCTTCTATGGTTATGTGTTTTCTTTTAGCTACGGAGATAACTAAGCAGCTGTTCATCTAAATCTTAAACATGTGGCCAAAAGCAGCCTGGTGTAAGCAAAAGCAATGCCATGGAAATCACATGCATGCACATAGGGTTGCATGTTGCCAGGCTCACATGTCCAGAACATTGATGTGTACACAGACAGACGCAAAAAAAAAAATATGCACACACACACAAGGGAAAAAGAGACCCCACTGAGTAAAAGATGTGCACACACACATACACACCACTAAACTGCTCTGAGGTCACAAGAGCTCTGGCTTTCCCTTGAGATTCAGAATATATAGGGGGATGGGAGTACAAAAATACCTGTCATTGAACACTGCTTTTAGCAAGTGCCAACACATCTACTCTTCTATTGTGTGCGGTTTAACATGTTGCCTGTACATTTGCAAATAACAGCAGTGTTCATATAACGGTTACATTGTGCCATCTCCTGGTTACAGGCTGTGGATTTCTTTTCTAGCTACAGTACTTAATAGGGGTGCTTGTATAATTTCTTTCATCAGCTTACAATATATAATGAGTGTTATTTCCCAAGCTTTAGGGAGTAAGAGCTGGGAATTGGAAACTAAGCAATCCTGGCAGCTACAATGCTATGAAATGACGTTACCTGAAGAAATGCATCATGGCTACAGGTAATTGTTTGCTCGGCATATAGAAGTTGCCATACTGGATCAGGCCATCAAGTCTGCTACCTTGCCTCTGGCAGAAACCAATACCTGATACTTCACAAAGATACTCATGAGATCCTCCATAGGCAGTCATGGAATTATGTATGAATTGAGGGTGACAAGACAACACACAGGGCAGTGAGAACTACCAAGAAATTTCACTTGGTAGGATCCATGTAGATAAGGAATTTACATTTGTCTCAGCTGAATAGACCACAAACAGCTAGCAATAAATACAGCTGTACACATGTTCAAAACTAAAGCCTAACTCCTGCACCGAAATACGCAAGTGGACTATGCAAACAAGAAAGAACATGTTCAAAGTCAACATTTCCCAACACAAAACAGATAATCCAAATGCAAATAGGTGCCTGCCTGTGTAAACAACTGTAGATAAAACAGTAACCAGTTTGAAATAGTAACTGATTTGAAATAAAATACAAATCCAACACATGCAATTAACTGCATCAGCTCACGTCTTCCCTAGCACAACTTAAGACCCATGTTTTTAAACACGGTCCCTGAAAGCAAAATGATTTGAATCATATGACACAGAGCCATTTCTGGGCTCCCTTAGGACAGTTTAACTCCATCAGTAAGTGTTGTGAGGATACCCTCACTAATGTAGGTTCTCTTTTAGTATGGTGATGGGTGAAAAAGCTAGCCAGATTTAGATGGTGGGTGAAGGAGACTAAATAAACACAGATTCAGTGGAGACAGTCATGAATGACACCATGTGAGTCACATTAAAATCAAGTCCACAACAGTCACTTTTAAGAAGTCAACATTTCTCACAGTTGCTATAGGAAAGTACAGCTACTGCTGCAAATATCTGCTTTTCTAAGAGAAAAATAAGAGCAATATTTCCGACAACCCCCAAATCATGGCTAGTTAAAAGCAACCACAGGAATGCTGTTTACAAATTTGTTATTAATATTTAGTTCTGGAATTTTTTTTGTACAATGCTTAAGTTTTGCGCTAACATATAAACCAGCCAGATATCACCCACCATTATCACACAGTGCATAATACTACTACTAAAAAGCATGTGCATGTATATAATATAATATAATATAATATAATATAATATAATATAATATTCCTTGGAGTAGGAGTGCCATTTATATCTATCTATGGTATTGCAGAAGACTTTCCTACTCCAAAGAAAGCAAGGAGTCCTGTGGCACTTAAGAGACTAACAGATTTATTCATCACATGAGCTTTCGTGGGAGAAAATCCCACTTTGTCAGACGCTTTGACACAGCTGCCCCTTTAGAACTACTCCAAGGAATTAGCATTCTAAATACATTTTCTAATGTATTATGTATTTCTTCATATGCGTAGGAAGGCTGTGTGTACATCTACAATTCTAAAAGCAATTTCATGGACCTAAGTACTCCCTGGTACATCAAATGATCTTTTATGAACTTCTAATTCCACCAAGATGTGTGAAATCTCTATACAGTGTATGGAACGCAGTAGTTATGTTATTCTGAGATTAGAAGAGAATCATAGGCTGTATAAAAGGGCATTTTCCACCACCAGAAGACACCTGTCACATTGATTCCAGCCTGGTTGTCTGTGAGTGGGATATGCAGGCCACAGTCCCTACGAATCCACACCGGGATCTGGGGAGCGATATCCATGGTCAGGATGTCTGTCTGGATACAGCCACTGGTGGAGGAGACAGAAGGGGTGCTGGCACAAGCATGTGGCTCCTCTTCACCACCATGGCCTCACCAACTCCTTCCCAAACTCCCTCTCAAACTCCCCTGTTTGCAGTCCCCTGTTTTCAAGCTCCCCCTGGGCGCTCAGCCACTGGCTTTTAAGGCCTTCTCTGCCTAGGTCATCCGTTGCCCCCTCTTTAAGCACATGGGGGAAGGGTGATCACAAGGCTGAGCAGGGAACAATGGTACCAACAGCCCCCAGACACACAAGCAGTCACAACCCCAATTCACACAGTAACTGACAAAAGAAATCACCCAAGGTTTGCTCTCTCCCTTGCTTCTTGAGCAAGGGGATCATCTTTGCCTCCTTCTCTTTCTCAGGGCTTCACCTACTCCTTCCCTCTCAAACTCCCCTGTTTGCAGTCCCCTATTCACAAGCTCCAATGGGGTGCTGTTTCAGGAAGAAGGACTGCTAGACAGAGATGGACTCCATCTGTAGAGGAAGGGGAAGAGCATATTCGGATGCAGACTGGCTAACCTAGCAAGGAGGGCTTTAAACTAGGTTTGAAGGAGGAAGGTGACCAAGGCCACAGGTAAGTCACAATGTGGGAGACCTGGGGGAAGGGATGGAACTTGGGGGGTGCCAGGAATGTAACACCAGGGATAAAAGAGAGGGTAGCTGGAAGTTGCGGGGGGAATCAGATAATTGTCTTAGGTGTCCTAATACCTGAGGCAAGTGGGGAAGGACGACGCTGGGAGAAAATGCAAGGAGGCAGATACAACAGAACTGAAAATTGACAGGGAAAAGTAGGGCTATCGGCCTGGTATTTAAGGTGCCTGTACACAAATGCGAGGAGCCTGGGAAAGAAGCGGGAAGAATTGGTAGTACTGGTGCAGACAGGGAACTGTGATATAATTGGAATAACAGAGACATGGTGGGATAGCTTGCATGACTGGAGCTCTGCCAGGGATGGGTATAAGTTGTTCAGGAAGGACAGGCAGGGAAGAAGAGGGGGAGGGATAGCACTAGATGTAAAAGAGCTCTATGACTGCTCAGAGCTCCATTATGGAAGTGGAACTGAGCCAGTTGAAAATCTGTGGGTTAAGCTTAGAGGAGAGGGCAACAAGGGGGATGTTGTGGTGGGTGTCTGCTATAGACCTCCAGACCAGAAGGAGGAGGTGGATGAGGCATTCTGTGGACAACTGGCAGAAGTTTCCAGATCACAGGTCCTGGGTCTCATGGGGGACTTCAATTACCCCGACATCTGCTGGGAGGCCAATACAGCAGTGCACAGGCAATCCAGGAAGTTTTTGGAGAGTGTTGAGGACAACTTCCTGGTACAAATGCTGGAGGAATCAACTAGGGGCCTTGCACCTCTCGACCTGCTGCTCACAGAGAAGATTCGATCAGGGAAGTAGAAAGGAATGGCAACCTGGGCAGCAGTGACCATGAGAAGGTAGAGTTCAAGATGCTGATTAATGGAAAAAAAGAAAAGAAGCAAAACACAGACCCTGGACTTCAGAAAGCAGATTTTGGCTCCCTTAGGGAGCTGATGGGCAGGATCCCTTGGGAGGCTGATCTGAAGGGGAAAGACATCTGAGAAAGCTGGCTGTATTTTAAACAAACCCTGCTAAGGGCACAGGAAAATACCATTCCAATGAGTAGAAAGAACAGCAAATGTGGAAGGCGCCCAGCTTGGCTTAACAGAGAATTCTGCGGTGTGCTGAAACATAAAAAGGAAGCTTAGAAGAAGTGGAAGCTTGGACAGATGACCAGGGAGACATACAAAGATATTGCTCGGGACTGCAGGGATAAAATCAGAAAGGCAAAAGAACAACTGGAGTTGCAGCTAGCAAGGAATGTGAAGGATAACAGGAAGGGGTTCTACAAGTATGTCAATAACAAGATGAGAATCATGGATGGTGTAGGTCCCTTACTGAATGGGGCAGAAATCCTTGTGGTAGAGGATGCAGAAAAGGCTGAAGTGTTCAATGCTTTTTTCACTTCAGTCTTCACAGGAGGGCCAAGTCCAAGCCCACTACACTGGGCATGTAAGATTGGAGAGAAGAACAGAGGCTCTTCGTGATGGAAAGTCAGGTTACAGACTACTTAAAGAAGTTGGATGTGCACAAGTTTATGGGGCCGGATGACCTGCATCTGAGGGTGCTGAGAGAGTTGGCCAATGAGCTAGCAGAACCACTGGCCATTATCTTTGAAAACTCGGGGTGAATGAGGAAGGTGCTGGAGGACTGGAAAAAAGCAAATATAGTGCCTATCTTCAAGAAAGGCAAAAAGGAGGATCCAGGGAACTACAGACCTGTCAGCCTCACCTCAATCCCTGGAAAAATCATGGAGCAGGTTCTCAAAGAATCCATCCTGAAAAACTTGGAGGAAAATAGAGTGATCAGGCACAGTCAGCATGGATTCACCAAGACTAAATCGTGCCTGACCAACTTCATTGCCTTCTATGATGAGATGACTGGATTTGTGGATATGGGAAGAGCCATTGACGTGACATACCTCGACTTTAGCAAGCCTTTTGATATGGTTTCCCACTGCATTCTCGTTGGCAAGTTAAGGAACGGTGGGTTACTTACCACTAACTGTCCTTCTTTGAGATGGGCTGCTCAGATTCATTCAGTATCAGATGTGTCCGTGCCGCAGCACACTGTTGGCTGGAAACTTTTTAGCCTTAGCCTGTCAGGACAGGGCTGGCAGCCACCGCCCCCTGGCCACTCTCTGGCTATATATATGCCCACAGCCCTGCTTCTCCCCAGTCCCTACTAATCGCTAACTCTGAGTAGCGGGGATGGCGGGAGGGACCTGAATGAATCTGAGCAGCCCATCTCAAAGAAGGACAGTTCTGGTAAGTAACCCGATGTTCTTTTTCAAGCACTGCTCAGATACATTCAGTATCAGGTGACTGCTAGCCGTACTGTGGAAGGTGGGCGGAGTTAAACCTTATCCGTTGTCAGCACGGCTACCCACAAACAGCACAGCACCCACAACTGGGCAAAGAAGCAGTGGGCCATCAGGCAAATGCCTACAGACACACCACCAGCTGTAAGATCTTCAAGAGAAGACATGCATGAGAGTGCCAATGGGTCATTTGCCACTCTCTCAGGAGACTAGAACTCCAACAGCAGCAGTCCCTCATTACCAGGTAACTTGCTATATCATAATAGCAAAAGAGCATCCTTGTCACCAGCAAGACAGTCTAAAATAAGAAGGTTGCCCTTCCCTAGTAGAATCGACTCCTGAGAAAGGCAGTCTTGATCCAGAGCAACAGGCTCCTACAGCCACAGGTGATGAGCAAGGGTGGGATAATTGCCACCCTTGCCGCTTTAACCCCAAAGGGAGGTCAATTGGGTTAGGTTACTAACCAAGACCAGAGCAGGGAACACATCGCCCCTTGACCAAACGGTGGGTAGGCAAAAGGCTTTTCCCCATTGACATACCGGCAGGAGATGTCAAGGG
This sequence comes from Podocnemis expansa, assembly GCA_007922195.1. Taxonomy (NCBI): domain Eukaryota; kingdom Metazoa; phylum Chordata; order Testudines; family Podocnemididae; genus Podocnemis; species Podocnemis expansa. Next base: position 46,938,530 of record ML681996.1, read on the forward strand.
CAGGATTGATAAGGGGCGCCCTAAACTAAGGCATCCCACCTCCATAAGAAAAATAATGTAAGAAGAAAAATAACGAGGAAGAAGTAGCTGGGGACCCCCACACCTCCATCCGTTGACACATGGGAATGGAGGCCCTGGAGGGAGGGCCTCAGAATAAGGCCTAGACGCTGGGCAGGCACATCTCTGGGGCCCAAAGTGTCAGAGACACTCCGTCAAGGAAGTTATCGTAAGGAGAGAAGTGGGCATTGCAGAAGGGCCCTTCTTTAGAGGTGACCCTTCAACAGGTTATAGTAGGAAAAAGGGGGACCCTTAGGTACAGACATCCTAGCATCAGGACAGAAGCCAAATGGCGGCGGTCATGAATGTTGAATCACTGGGAAGTGAAAACAGAGAAACTGGAGGAAAGGTGATTGAATTCCCATGTTAGGTCATCCCCGACCAAAGGGGCGAGGGAATGACCTGAGAAGGGGCAGGCAAGAAACCATCGCAGGGTTCTGAGAGGGGCTTACGCATTTTCAAGGCTAGGTGCGCATTTCTCTCCCTTGCCCCTGTACTTTACTCTCCCAATACACGGACTCGCATAGGGAGAGGTGTGCTGAATCGAGGGAAGGGGTATCTGACCGTCTCTATGACAGATCTGGTCCCCCCCTGAGGGGCGTGCCCCCCCAAGCTCCAGAATCAGAGTGTTTAGGGGGACACATGGCCCACATGATATTCTCACTTCTCCTCTCGCCTGATATTCTCACTCTCACTTTTATGGAGAGGCAGTCAACCTTCATATCACGGCTGATTGACTCATCTCTAGCGGCAGGTGTAGGTATTGGGTCCCAGCTGCAACAGACCAACTAAGAGGGATCTTGCATAGTTCCTGATAAGGAGAGAAGATGACAACTTAGCCAAGATGTAAGGAGGACATGGTCTATAATGCCTGCTCCAGGAGAAGAGGGGTATTATTAGTGCACCTCCTTGCGTATTGGAAGGGGTAAGGTTGGGCAGATCCTGGGTGGAAGAAGGGAATAGAGAGAACCCAGGAAGATGGGAGGAGGGCATGAGGCAACCCCTAGTTAGGGAAAAACAAGGGAAAGTCACTGTGTCCTCTAAGGAACGCTGAGGGCATGGGGGGGACATTACAAAAGCATTGCCCATAAGGCATCAGGCTTTCTAGCCTCCTAAGGGTTTTACAAATTCACTCAGGAGCCAGAGTTCTGCAGGGGAACTAACTGTGAGCTAAGGACCACAGGTCCTCAAGCAGACTCACTCAGTGTATGAATACCGATGGGGATTAAGAGTTCTAGCCCCTGCTATCTCCCTTTGTTGCAATTCTAGGGAGGAGGGGAAAGCCATAGAAAGATCAAGGCACCTCCTAGATGGCTGTCTGGGGTTTTTGGCGGAAAGCACCCCTTGCCTAGTTGGAGGGAGGCACCAGAGCAGAGTGTGTTCCACTAGAAGGCTAAATGTGAGGTTTGCCCATGGGCGGACGGACCAATGAGATGGGATGAATGGCCTTGGGGAGGAGGGGTGGGAGCTAAAGAGGCAAAACCCCTGCAGTGGAGCTCAAGGATGCCTCGAGCGAAAGGCCTAATGTGAGTCTGAAGACCATGGCCCTGAGAATAAAAAGGGGACTGTCTGGGGAGGCAAGAAGGGAAAAGGTAGAGGACAAGAGGATACGAGCTCACTGTCTTACATACCACCTAGGAGGCGGGGTACATCATCCCACAGTAATTTCCCCCAAGATCTGTTGCAGGCCAAGACGAATAAGAAGTGCCCTCGGGATCAGCAATGTGGAAGCATGCTCGTCCCAGTGTGTCCAACTGGGGAAGAGTTGGAAGAGGTGTGGGGGAGGAGGAGGGGCCTCTGGGTATGAGGATGGGGAGTAGGTATCCTCCCCTACGTGTCCCAGCAGGCTGTAGTCTGGGGTAAGGGCCACAGAGCAGGTGTTGTGGGAGGGGCATCATGTGCCCCCTTCTCATATCTCTATCGCCCCCAGATTTCCACCAAGGCTCCAAGGGCACATGCAACTAGAACTAAGTGCATGTGAGGAGAGTTTTCCAGTTGCCAGGCCTTTACTTGACCTGCAGGGTACGGTAAGGGAAGAGGGACATGCATCATTACTGGAGAGGAGGAAGAGGTGTCCCGAGGCTGATTGCAAGGGGGCATTTAACATAAGTGATTTAGGGTGCCACCCTGAAGTTTAAGGGTTGGGTTTGATGGAGGGAGAGGTGACCGTATTGGAGTTGATCACCTTCAATGGGAGAAAGGAGGCCATCAACTTGTGGTCCAACGGCCCCTAAAAGGTACCCGTTTCTGCTTGTGGGAGGGAGACTACCACCAGGGCCCCTCAGCCCAAGTATTTGTGGGGTCGCGGTGGGCTGGAAGAATGTTGAAGTACCTGGGGAGTACGCATTACCCACGGCCCTAAGGGCTGACCTAGGGTCACAGTTGCCGCAGATCAGGGTGTCAGTGGCCGGGGCACAGACAGCCTGTCCCTCAAAAGCGAAGGTCTAATATGGACTGCTGTCAGTCCTGGCAGAGGTCACTCGGTGCATAACCATGGCTGTAGCAATGCCGCAGCTGACCATGTCTGAGGCATCCCACACCACTGTGAGGGCTTCGCGTGAGGTCAAGGCGCCTTCCTCGATGAAGGCATTCTAATCCTCCAAGTATTCTTGTGGGAGGAAGCTGCTAAAACCCTTCATAGCATTACACAGATCTAGGGAATATCCGTTAAGCAAGGTCTGATGGTTAGCAATCATCAGCTGAAAGACCGAAGCTGAATAGGCCTTTGACCCAGGAGGTCAAACCTCCTGTACCCCTGGGAGCCCAGGTGTAAATCAGGGAGGCTCGGGCCAGTGTGTCCCATTGATGTCAAGGACACGAGCATGAAGAGGGATCATAATGGCAACTGGAGAGGATGCAAACCCCAGGTCAAATAAGGGGTTTAGGTTCCCCTCGAGGGGTGTGACCCTGACCCCCCAGGTAGGCGGTGATCTGGTGAAGGGAGTTGAAGTGTAGTAGGGCCTTCTCTGTAAGACCCTGGCCCTGGGTTCGTGACTCTAGCTGGGAGGAGGGACAACCCTGGTACTGGGGTGCCCTCTCCTTGGGCCGTGGTACCGAGCTGGAACTCGCCTTCCAAGAGCTCAGTGGGAGGTAACCAGCTTTGAGTGTGGTAGTGAGAAGAACCCAGTGCTGGGGACCCTTCAGTAGGTCAGGCCCAAGGCATGCCCTCTTGGACCTCCTTGTGGTGCCGAGACAAGGTGTCGGCTCCATAGGGCTTGGAGCCCTCAGTTCCACAGTGATGTGGGGCCAAGGAGTGAGCGGCTCCCCCCAGTGCTGGGTAAAGTGAAAGGAAGGCAGACTTACTTACCATATGCTTCGGTGGCCTGGCAGCGATATCAGGAGCTGAAGAGCCTCCTCTGCTTCAAAGGCCCCCAGTGTGGATGGCACCATGATAGGCTCCCTCCTGAGGGGAGAGCCAAAACGGCACTGGCACTTCAGTGCCAAAGTTGACACCGAGTGCGCTTACCTATGCTCTGCTGGGGAGTGGCGCTGAGAGGGCCTGGTGCCGACTGGCATGAGGCACTGCTGCCAGTGCATGGTGCTCAGATACTCTGGCCCTCTTCTTCGAAGAGGAGGTCCCAGGGTTAAGGTCACACAGCACCAAGATGGTGCCGAGCCAAATGCCGATCACAGCCGTTTATTCACAGCCGGAGAACAGTGCCAAGATGGCTCCGGTGCCAATCTAGCATGCGGTGCTGAGTTAGAGCCTGATCATGGTTTTTTATGCGTAGCTGGAGAACAGAGCCAAGAGGGCTCCAGTGCTGACCAAGCATGTGGTGCAAAGTTAGAGGCTGATTGCAGCTTTTATTAGTAGTCAGAGAGCAGCACTGAGAGGGCTCCGCTGCCAACTGAGCACACGGTGCCAATTTAAAGGCCGATCTCAGCTTTTATTCATAGCCAGAGAGCGGCGCTAAGAGGGCTCCAATGAGCATCTAGCACACAGTGCCATGTTAGAGGCTGATCGCGGCTTTTATTCATAGCCAGAAAGCGGCGATGAGGGGGCTTTGGTGCCAACTGAGCACACAGTGATGAGGTAGAGGCTGATCGTGGCTTTAATTCATAGCCTGAGGGCAGTGCCAAGAGGGCTCCAGTGCCCTCCCAGCATGTGGTGCCAGTGAATCCTTGGGTGCGACAGACATACACGGCGTCGGCTGCAGGGCCCGTTCTTGGGCAATATTATACAGCCTTCCCTCCCTGTCTTCCTGAGCCTTTAGTTTAAAGATCTGCAAAAGGAACATAATCCACCCAGTGAAGCTCACCCAGGCATTTAAGATACCTCCCATGGGGGTTGTGCCTCAGGTTTGGGTTTCGGTTGGAAGGACTTGGTAGGAGCGCTGGCGATGTCCGCAAACAGATCTTCCAGTGAAAACGCTCGTAAAACAGAGCGGACAGACTGGCACTTGCAAAAAGCAAGAAACAGGCTGTTCCATAACCGTCGCTTAGGGCGGAAAACAAGGAACTGGGGAGGACCAGGGCTGCGGCCATACATATGTGGCCACAGGGTGGCCAGAGGGCAGTGGCCACCAGCCCTGTCCTGACAGGCTAAGGCTAAAAAGTTTCTGGCCAATCGTGCACTGCAGCATGAACACACCTGATACTGAATGCATCCGAGTGGCGCTTGAAGAAGTATGGATTGGATGTTTGGACTGTAAGGTGGACAGAAAACTAGCTAGATCAACAGTTTCAGTGAGTAGAAATCAATAGCTCAATGTCTAGTTGGCAACCAGTAACTAGAGGTGTGCCCCACGGGTCGGTCCTGGGGCCAGATCTGTTCAACATTTTCATTAATGATCTGGATGATGGAATAGATTGCACACTCAGTAAGTTTGTGGATGACACCAAGCTGGGGGGAATGGTAGATACACTGGAGGGCAGGGACAGGATTCGGGGAGACCTAGGCAAATTGGAGCAGTGGGCCAAAATACATCTCATGAGATTCAACAAGGACAAGTGCAAAGTCCTGCACTTGGGACGGAAAAACCCCACCATTGCTACAGGCTGGGGAGTGATCAGTTAGGTAGCAACACTATAGAAAAAGACCTGGGGTTCATGGTGGATGGGAAGCTGCATACGAGTCAACAGTATGCTCTTGTTGCCAAAAAGGCCGACAGCATACTAGGCTGCATCAACAGAAGCATTTCCAGTTCATCGAGGGATATGATTATTCCCCTCTATTCGGCACTGGTAAGGCCACATCTGGAATACTGTGCCCAGTTTTGGGTACCCTGCTACAAAAAGGATGTGGACAAATTAGAAAGAGTCCATCAGAGAGCAATAAAAATGATCAAGGGGCTGGAGCACAAGACTTATGAAGAGAGACTGAAGGAGCCAGGCTTATTTAGCCTGCAAAACAGAAGAGTGAGAGGGGATTTGATAGCAACCTTCAACTACCTGACAGGGTGCTCCAACCAAGGAGGAGGAAGCTTAGCTGCTCTGACTAGTAACAGAGGACAGAAGAAGGAGGAATGGTTTCAAGTTACAGCTGGGGAGGTCAAGGTTGGATATCGGGAAAAACTTTCTTACTAGGAGGGTGGCAAAGCATTGGAATGGGCCACCTAGAGAGGTGGTGGAATCGCCATCTTTGGAGATATTTAAGGCATGGTTAAACAAAACTCTGGCTGGGATGATTTAGTGGTCCTGCTTTTTCACAGGGGATTGGACTAGATGACCTCATGAGGTCCCCTCTAACACTATGATTCTATGATTTTGAACTTTGAATTGGACACTTTGGCCAGCACATGCCAACTCTTGGTGCCTAAAGTTAGGTTCTTAAGCACTTACTTAAGCACCCAAATAAAATGACTAGGCTTTCAAGAGTGATGAGTGCTTGGTTTGCATTTTACAAGATTACATGGTACATGACTCCCTCTAGTATCATAGCTCAGTGGTTTTCAAACTTAGAGTCACGACCCAGCACTGTGTCACAGACCCTCAGACAATGGGTCACAGCGCCCCCTGCTGCCACCGCCAAAGGACTGAAATGCGTTGCTGAAAGAGGTAATTGTTGGATCGCAGGCATAAATGATTTTTTCAGCTGGTCCTGCCAGGCATCAACAGGGTCGGAAACCTCCTGGACTACGCCCAGGGGAACTGGGTGGATCCCCATGTGCTAGCATAGTGCATGGCGTTCTCCACCCTTCGAACCCCCTGGCACCTACTCCAGGACGTGAAGGCAGCCTTGCCCCCTCTTGCTCGGTTTTACCTCAAGAAGGTCCTGCAAGAGGATATTCCTTACCCCCTCTCAGCCCTGGCCCCCCAGACATTTTGATCAGTCCTTGATCTTGCAGGCCACCCTGGCCGCCCCCTCCACACGCACCAAGCTGGCTGCTATATCTGCAGCCAGTTCCCTTTAGAACCGTGCCCAAAGACCATCTGTACATGCTCATGCAGCACACCATCCACTTCCCCGCCCTCATGTCCTGCCCCAATACCAAATGGCAGGACCTCCTACCACCCCTGGAGGGCAAGGACCCCCAGTGGGCCAGCCTATATTCCACCCTGACACCACAGCCTGCCGGAGACATCAGTTGGTGGCTCCTGCAGTGGCGTCACTGGCGTTGGGCACCCCGGGGCACGTGCCCCAGGTCCCAACGCCAGTGCCCCAGATCTCCGGACCAATCGGACTGGGGATTCAGGGCCCGATCCCCGGCGGCCGTGGCTCTGGCCAGGGGATCTGGGGCCCGGCCAGCCGGCCACGGCGGCCCCATCCCCGGCCAGCCGCAGCAGCCCTGTCCCCGGCTGGGGATCCGGGGCTGCGGCCCAGGGCCCGGCCTCCAGCGGCCGCTTCGGGACAGACCAGGGCAGGCTGCGCCACGCCGCACCACGGCCTAGCTGCCAGCAGCAGTGCGGCCTCCCCGTGGCCCTATCCCGTGCCAGGGCATGTGGCCTTCTGGCTGGGGGCGGGGCCTGCCCTCTGGGAGTGGGGGCTGGACCCATGCCCCGGGTCCCTCCCTACCCCAGTGACGCCCCTGGGCTTCTGCATGGAGCCATCAGCATGGGCATGTACCTGATGTGGTTTACCCCTCACACTGACACTTGTTATTTTTGCAGCATGAGGGAGACCCTGGCACATGTCTATCTCAAGTGTGCCAGGTTGCAGCCCCTTTTCCGACTCCTCCAGAACCTCTTATTGAGGTTCTGGCTGCACTTTTCCCCTCACTTGTTTATTTACGTAAACTCCATCTGTGGCCCGACAAACACATGGAACTTCCTGGTCGACCTTCTCCTGGCACTGGCCAAAGTCATCATCTATAACACCAGAGAGAAGAGGTTGGCCACAGGGGTATCCTGTGACTGTGGGGCCTATTTCTGTTCCTTAGGCCAGTCACGTATCCAAGCAGAGTTCCTCCAGGCAGTGTCTGCTGACTCCCTAGATGCCTTCCAGGAGCGGTGGCCACCGTCCGGGGTTCTCTGCTTGGTGGCCCCCTCCTTGGACCCCTCACACCTGTTCCTGTTTTGATTATGTTGTCCCCCGTAACCAGCTGATCCCTGGGACCAGTGACTCCTCCCTTGGGCTGAGGGAGGGTCTTTAGCAGTGGGTGGGCTTGTGCCCACTCCACTACCCAGAGACCAAATAGTAACAGTGACCCAGCCCCAATAAGTCTCTTAAAGAGGTACTCTTCAACTAAGCATATGGGTTACACTTACTTCTCCATATTATAATGCCTTGAGGTACTTTGGGGTACTTTGCACAATCTTGCCCTCTCAGAGCTCTCCTCCTTTCCTACAGAGTTCTGTCCCCAATCCTCCCCTCTCTCCAAATGAGTCCTCCCACAGCCCCACCACAGCTGGCAAGTGAAGCACCCCCACTGGAGCATACTCCCCTTACCCTGCTGTTCTTCAGCCCTTAATCATTCTGGCCTCCTTGCTAGGGCTCCTGTTCCTAGTCCCCACTATGGCTTCTCTGAGCTACCAACCTCCTTCCATTTCTTGGGGTGATGCAAGCCATGGAGCTCAGCAGCAAAGAGTGGTGGCTCACAACAGACTGGCCAGGAGAAGGTGGTGTCAATCAGGTTTCACTGCAGGCAACAGTCCTGTCTCCTCTGTGCAATGCCATTTGCCCTTTCTTGTTCTTCCTTGCATAAAGGCCTCAGGTAACTAAGGGACGGGGCTGGCCCCCAGCTGACTACAAACTCTCCTGCTTTCTAAGGAATGAAATATCACAGGACTCCATTCCTGATCCCTGTGATGCCCCTGGTGCCTTATAGCGTTCTTACCGATAATAACTCAATCTCTGTTTTCAGACAGTTTATATTCCATGCTATGGTATTTTTGTCCAGTTTCTTCTGGGGGTCTAAATATCAAATGCCCTTCAGAAAATCAAACATACCATAGCTCTGAGGGAGTTTTTGTATCTCCTAAATTACAAAGGTCATTTTAGCTTTGTTTGGCATTGCCTATTTTTAATGTGTGTGTTGGTTGTTGGCTATTAGGCACCTTTCTGCCAAATGTTAATACACTGACTTGCTTAATAGATTGTCTTATTTGGATACTTTTCTATAATATACCCTAAACTAACAAGGCAGAAGTTGCCAGGAATTTGCTTCTTAAAGAAAGATACTACCATACATTTGTCTTTTTCCAGTCATCAGGTACCTTAACCCTGATGGTTTATAAAGGTTATTTTCAAGGTCTGGAGTTCCCCTCATCTTCACATACCTAATCCGGCAGATTTCACATACTCTGAATTCCCCTTGACTACACTAAGAATTTGGCCTGAACCCAGGCTACTGAACTAGGCCTTAGTTCTTTCAAATTTACTAGATGCATTTTATCTGGTCCTGGCGAGTTATATGAGCAAGAGTTAGCTTGCTCTGGCATGGAAACAAAAATGTACAAGTGAAAACAAGAGACTGGAGACACAATGACAATGTCAATATTGAAATGTACATCTCACTTCAGAAACAGCAATGCATGTTCAAATCAAATGACAGCGAATATACAGTCTGTCAAAATAAGTCATTCTCTTAAAATATCAGCTTTTCATTACTACCCTGGATCAGATCTATGTGAACAATAGAAGAAAGTGTAAGAAAGACGATATGTTGGTTATAATAATAAAGAAACAGTACCCTTTGGATGAAAATTATTTACAGGTAACAGTAATGTATTTTCCCAAAGGGGTCAGATTGAGACAGGAACATCAGGGTTTCTATGTACTGTAATTTCAAATTTACAAATATAGGCCATGATCCTGCAGAGCCTTATGCATGTGCTTGCTTACCATCATACACTGTAAAGTTCATATTGATTGTTGACTTACCTCTGCAGTCAATGGGGACTGCTCTAAGCAGGTAAAGTTAGACACATAACTAAGTTTGTGCAGGATCATGACTACAGGTAAAAAAATAAATCTTTAACACACCACAGCCGCTACCATAAATTTTATGAAGAAAGAAAGGATGACCCTGGGGTTAGGATACTAACCTTGGATTTAGGAAATCGGGGATCAAGTCTCTACTGTGTTCTAGACCTCTTGTTTGACGTCAGGTTAAATCACTTATGTCCACACGTACATCGTTATTTCAAAATAAGTTATTTCGAAGTGAGTTATTTTAAAGTCCTTATTTTGAAATAAGTTAATTCAAATTAAGAAAATGTTAATTCCAATTAGGGGAAAAGCTCAAAGCAAAATAGGATGTCCAAACACAGGACTTGCTATTTCGCTTTAGGAGAGGGGCACCATGGGGGGTATGGCAACATAGTCCCCTCCCTGGGCCATGCCCCCACCCAATATAGGCTAAAAGGAAGGCACCCTGGGAAGAAGAAGGGCAAAAGTGTTATTTCAAAATAACATGTCCAAACAGTGTTATTTCAGAATAACCATTTTGATATATTAGCCATTTCGATTTAAAGAAGGTTTAAGCTACAGCTAGTCCTCACTTAGTGACCTACTCGTTTAGTGACCCCTCGGAGTTATGACCAGCTCTCTGACGAGTTGGTATTATGGCAATGTACAAGAACTCGCATCAACTCTCTCAGATTCATCTCGTTCCCGCAGTCAGAACTAGCGTTTTTCATCTATGTATTTTTACTTTATTGTGCACCCCAAAGTACAAGATGTCTGCGAAAAGGAAGAGCATGACTTCACCCGGAGAAAGCGCCAAGAAACAAAGGAAGGCTATCGATCTTGAGACAAAAATGAAGATAATAAACGAATATGAAGCTGGTAAGGAAGTTAAAGTGATAGCACGTGGCGCATTCAACTGGCGCATTCAACTGTATCAATGATCTTGAAGGATAAAGATCGAGTGAAAGAAGCAGTGAAATCATCAAAAGGATATAAATCCATAATAACTAGGCAGCAGAAAGGCCTCATTCACGAAATGGAAAAATTACTGGCGATATGGTTTGATGACCAGGTACAAAAAAGAATGCCAATGAGCCTTTTAATAATTCAAGCAAAGGCACGCAGTATCTTTGAAACGTTGAAAGCGCGCGAAAATGAAGAGTCAACAAAAACATTTACGGCAAGTCATGGATGGTTTCAACGTTTTCGTCGGAGATTCAGCCTTCATAATCGAAGTATCAGTGGTGAGGTGGCAAGCGTGTACATAGAAGCATCAGAAAGATTTGTGGATGAATTTGATGAAATGATCGAGAAAGGCGGGTATCGTCCGGAACAGATCTTTAATGCAGACGAAACTGGACTATTTTGGAAAAAATACCCAAAAGATCCTACATACACAAAGAGGTTAAAGCAATGCCCGGTTTCAAGGCTTTTAAGGACAGAGTCACGTTCTTGTTGTGAGGAAATGTCGCTGGATTTCAGTTAAAAACTTTTCTCATCTATCATTCTGCAAACCCCCATGCACTGAAGCAGGTTAGTAAGCACACGCTGCCCGTTTACTATCATTCAAATAACAAAGCATGGATGACGCAATCTTTATTTGAGGACTGGTTCATGAACTGCTTCATACCCTCGGTCAAGCATTACTGTCTGGAAAACGGTGTTCCCTTTAAAATTATCCTTCTACTTGATAACGCCCCAGGCCATCCCCAGCATCTTGATGATCTACACCCTGATGTAAAGGTCGTGTATCTGCCTAAAAACACAACTGATGTGTTACAACCAATGGACCAGGGGGCTATCTCTATGTTTAAAGCGCTATATTTGCGCGCAACGTTTTCCGAAGTGGTAGCAGCAACAGAAAATGGTAACCCTGCGCGATTTTTGGAAATCATATAATATTTTACACTGCATAAAGAACATTGAATCAGCTTGGGCGGGAGTGACAGAAAAGTGCATGCAAGGCATATGGAAAAAATGCCTGAAACATTTTGTAAATAATTTCGAAGGGTTTGCGAAAGACGAACATATTGATGTCATAAATAAAAAAATTGTGGAACTTGCTAATGTGCTTAATTTAGATGTTGAAGTGGAAGCTATTGAAGAATTAGTGGAATACGTCGAGGGAGAGCTAACTAACGAAGATTTAATAGAGTTGGAAGCGCAGCAGCACTTGAAAGAGGATGAAGAAGAAGAAGAGGAAAGAGTGGAAGAAGTACAAAAGAAGTTCACTGTAAAGGGGTTAGCTGATGTCTTCTCCAAAGTGAATGCAGCGATGTTAGAACTAGAGAGTATGGACCCGAATGTTGAATGGTTCACGAAAGTGGAACGACAAATGAATGAAATTTTACGATGCTATTGTGAAATTTATGAAGAAAAAAAGAAAATTACAACGCAGACCGCACTAACGAGATACTTCTCTAAAGTTCCATCCAGGACTCCTACCCCTACCCTTACAAGTCCTTCCATTTCCTTGCCATCATCTCCCTTACCAGGGCCTTCTACAGCTCCTGATAACCCTGCTGAGCTCTCCAACGATGACATTGATGACCCCCCAGCTGCTGAACCACACTTTGAAGGATCTGATGAGTAAAAATGTCAATGTAATCTGAATGTTTATTTTCATATTTCTCTGGTACATCATTTTATAATTTTTGCTGATTACATTTTTATGTTCTGTAATACAGTATGTAAGGAGTTATGCCAATAAAACAAAGTTATCATGATGGAGCTTATTTTAGGCCTTTTCTTTACAGTACTATTCAGAATATTAAAAACGATTAACTGTATTTACAGTACACTATGCAAACTAAGTTCTGTACATTAGAGCTTAAAACATTTAAAATATATATTAAAAATGTTATAAATGATGCAAAGGTGACATTAAAACTATCTACAGATGGTTGAAAAACCCACTACCAGTAAAGTACATTATGCCTGAAATACCGGTAAGGGCTGCTCCTCGTTTAGCGACCAATTCGTTTATCAACCGGGTTTCAGGAACGGAACCCGGTCACTAAGTGAGGACTACCTGTATTTTGAAATCACAACTCTTATTTCAAAATGACAGAGCCCGTCATTTTGAAATAAGAATACATCTTGTGGACCTAATCTCTTTTATTTTGAAATAACCAGTGTTATTTTGAAATAAAAGAGACGTGTGGACATACCCTTAGTCTCACTATGCCTCAGTTTCCCATCTATAAAATGGGAATAACAGAACTTCCTTACCGCACAGGTAGGATAAATGTTGTGAGGTAATGGAGTAAGGATAAAAGTAAAGGTTGTGTTAAAGTTTGTGAAGTAATGGGGGACACAGAAATTTCTTAGATAAACAAATATTAATGATAGAAATTTTTAAGAGTTTTTAAAATGAAGGAACAAAAATGACTATTAAAATATCGTGAGGTAACAGAATGCAAAACACAATACAATCTGAAACAAGCTTTTCGTACTGTGTTTTGATTTCAGAACACTGTTCAGTTCCTTACAAATCTGAAAAATGTCATGAAATATGTTCTACTGGAAAATCAGACTCTTCTGAGTCTGAAAATACATGACCTGCAGAAAACAAAAAACACTCCGCCTTTACAACATTGAGAACTCCTAAATGTTAATTTGCATGAAGACTGTCTTCCAGTTGAAAGATTGAGCATTTCTGAAATTCAGGTTTTACCATAAAGTTCTTACTTCCCTGAAAAACTCAACAGCTACAAAGTGCAAAATGAAACTGCAAAATGTCCTCAGACCATATTAATTTTAACAAGATTTCATCTAACCTTCAAGGATGCTCCAGTGGTTAGGGCCCTAGCCCATGTTGTCTGAGTCCTCGTGATGCAATGGTTAAAAGGACACCTTTCCCCAGAATCTTTCCCCTGAGAAAGTATTTATCACCATAGTGAGTAACACATGAGAGAATTAATATGTCAAACAAGGGTTTGTTTATTAGAACAACTTGGTGGTTAACACCCAAATGGCATGATGCCTAGACCCCAACCTAGCCAGATGTGGGTTACACAAGTAAGAAGTAAACAGTTTACTTCACCACTCTTCCATAGAAGCCATAAGAAGCCAAAATCTGAAGACAGGGACCACAAAACCAACAGGACAGAAGCAACCAGGAGATCCAACAACAGGAACCACCAGGATGATAATGAACATAGCAGTGAGAATAAAAGAAACAAGGTAAGTCTCAGGACAGGTACAATCAAGTTTTCTTCGGTGTCCGATCTTCTCAGCATGAACCGAATGCAAGCAAGGTCAGCTGCTAGGGAGGACAGCACTGTGTGCAAGGTGCAGAGCTCTTAAATACCTTTTCTGTCAATATTCTGATGTCCCTGCAGGTCACGTAACCCTTCTGCCTTTTCTTCTAAGTATCTTGCCTTTATTCTTGTGCTGGTAAGATCTTTTCTAAGCTTGCTTGGTGAGGGGAAAGGGGTAACAGAAGAGCACCAACAAGGCAAAAAAGAGAACCAATACAGAGAGAGAAAATAAAACATAATGGGAAGATGAGTCTAAACACTTGGTTCAATTCTCTCCTCCACAACAATGCCTCAAAGGCATTTAAGCCTCTGAGCCTGCCATTTAGCTGCCACTGACATTTTGAAACCCACGCACGGTTTAGCTAACTCCACAAGCTCTACATCCCCTAGGTGCTTACATTTCTGCCAGTCAGCATTCTCAAAGCTGCTAAAGCCCTGCTAGCAAACAGCTCACTCCCCAAGCTCAAGCCAGGATTTTCAGGCTAGGCGGAGGAAAGCCTGTCTCACTAGCAGGTGTGCTCCTGTAGGTGTGCTCCGAGCTGTCCCAACACCTGATACTTGCCGGACCCTTCAGCAGGAAGGCCAGAAGCAGTCCAGTGACAGGTGTGGGAACAGCACAAACAGCAACACACAAAACAGACCGGAGCACAGGGAAATGTAGGGCAAGTATGAATGGTCTGGAGCAGAGAGACAGGGAAAGACCGTTTTTGAGAGCTAAGACACCAGCTACCTACGTGGTTGACCAGATTTTGGTGCCTTACTCTAGCAGAGGGTTTCTGAGTGAGGTGCCTCCCCCTGCTCACAAGCCTCTCTCTGTCACACGCCACCAGGTCAGCTGCTCGGGTTTCTATGCCCCTCTCCTCTGTATTAGCTTAGGGAGCTGCCTGCTCAATTTACTGGCCCCTGAGAACTTTTTTCTTGGGTGTCTAATTCTCCCCATGCATTGTTTTGGGAGCTGATATGCTTACTTTGGCTCCACGAATGGCAAGAAGTGGCAAAGCACTTAATGGGTGCCTACATTGCAGTTAGACATTTGTAGCTGGCTTGTGTCAGCTGATGAGCTCAAGGGGCTCAGGCTGTGGAGCTGTGTCATTGCAATGTAGACTTTGGAGCTTGGACCAGATAGGTCCTTGTGAGGTGAGAGGGTCCCAGGCCAACCAAGGGTGTCTAAGTGCAATGTAGACATACCATTAGCATTTAAGCGCTACAACAATGAACAGAGCATTGCAAAGTGGGCTTCCATCATCATCTCTGGGCCTTCTCTGTACGATGCGGTAGGATTCAGACACTAAAGGTTGGGAGATGCATAGATACTACAGTGATGAGGGCCCCACCTTATGAAGATCCCTCACCCAAAAAACTTTGCCATTTTCTTTCAGACCTATCGTTTAGAGTCAGACTGAAACAGAAGACATGCTGCTTTCATGGGAGAATATCCCACTTCGTCAGATGCTTTGAAGAGGGAGAACTTACAGAATTGGATGAAAAGAAATGCTGGGGAGTGTAAGACATGGGATCAGGTCATGCTGCAACAGCAAATCAGAGCATTTGTAAGGATTCAAACTCTAGGAAACAGAACACAGAGGGAGGTTGAAGTCAAATTACCTGTTATAATGTCAAAAGGATCCATAGTCATGATTCAGCCCTGCTTTCACACAATTTCATTTCTATATTAGTTCGATTTCCGCTGTTTCTCTTTGCAGTCTTGATGTCCCACTGATTTTCTTGACGACCATCATTAACAAATCATCAACGGAGTGATTAGGAAGATGGAAGTGCTCAGCAACTGGTTTTTTTTTTCTTTTGGTTTTTTTTTTTTGTGTTGTGACTGCTGATGTCAGTTTTGTGTGCATTTATTCTTCCGTGTAGAGATTGTCCTGTTTGTCCAATGTATAAGGCTTGGGGGCATTTCTGGCATGTGATGGCATAAATCACATTAGTGAATAAGCAGGTGAAGGACCCTTTGATGGAGTAGCTGGCTTGATTAGGTCCTATGATAGTGTCTTTTGTGCAGATATGTGGACAGAGTTGGCAGTGTGGTCAAAACATCTGACGAAGTGGGACATTCTCCCATGAAAGCTCATGCGATAAATAAATCTGTTAGTCTTTAAGTGCCACAAGACTCCTTGCTTTTTTTGCTTTACTAGACTAACACGGCTGCCTCTGTGGAAAAAGACATGCTGTGTTAAATCTCATTGTTCATTCCTCACTTCACACTCTGAGCCAGACCCTCAGTGCACGTAAACTACCATGAAGTAAATGGAACTGTATCAGTATACACACTTTACCACCCTATACCATATTTAACAGGGCTACAGAACAAAAAGCACGTGTTCATCTATGTCAGTGGTTCTCAACCCCTTCACCACTGCAGCACAGCTGGGAGGGTTCCCAGTCGTGCACGACACGCCATGCTGCTGCCTCTCCCCCCACCACCTAAGAAAACTCCCTCTGAAGGGATTTTTCTGCAGCAGAGGTTTGACTGGCTGCCCCCAATGCTGTGAAACAGCTGATTTTGTGTTGTCTCTTACAAAGAGGCACCACAGCTTCAGCTCTTAAAAGGTCAGCAACGTAAAATCAGATTGCTACCGCAGCTCTCCTTGGGCTGTTGGCAGCAGGCTGATTTAATGCCACACGCTCAGCCACTGTGCCACAACATACTTTTGTGTAGAGACACAGTGGTTGAGGACTGCTGCTCTATGTCATGGCCTAAATTCATCCCTGGCCTATTTCCTTTGATTTCACTGCAGTTACACCAAGGATGAATTTGGCCAGAGTCTTATTGCGAAACAGGCAATGCATGGTGTGTTGGTACAAGTGATACTTTGCACATAGATAGACCATGCTGTAGCCTCTAAGGAGCTAGCAGTCAGGAAAAAACCCTGCAAGTTATGTCAGTAGATATTTGTCCTCAAAACTTGTGTCTATAGCTTGGGAATTAAAACATGTTCACATACAGAAGGAAAAATACAACAACAGTATAAACCTCTCCCTTTGGGATTCAACTCCTAGGGCTCTACGTAAGAGCCTTGCTTTCTCACCATGCATTTTCCCCTATGGTGTTTCCCAAGCATTTAATTTATTGTCCTTTCCTTCTAACCTCCCCATAGCACCTGAGCCAGGAAGTAGCTAAAGTTAACCTCTTTTTCACTGGCAGCCAGTGCCCTGTCTCAGATGGCTTTTATTTGAGGATCTCAGAGTGCTTTTGAACATTAATTATGCTACACAACACTACTGTCATTGGAATTATTCTGTCCAATATATAGATGGGAGATATAAAGGCAGAAGTAGTATGTGCTCCACCCAGTGAATCAGTGACAGAACCAACACAACTCCTTATTCCCTGCTCTGACATCTAGATTACACTCCTTCCATAGATCATAAAGCTGACTCACACAGCCTTCCTTGCTTGCCTTTTACTTTAGAGTTGTGTATTTAAATCCCATCTCTTTTCTTAGGTTGATTTAAGAAATAAAACAAAGAAGAAAGGGAAAAGAAATGTCATCAGGACGATCCTCTTTGCATCTTATGTATGAAGGAAATCACTTGGCTTTTACCCCAGGCCAAGATTTTTCAGTTTGCTTAATGCACATGAACAAACTGCTCAATTCACAGCGTAGTAAACGCACTATAAAACAAACAGCTGACATCGGCCCCAAAGGAGCTGTTATGCTGTCAGCTGTAGACTATTATACACACAGGGTACTCCCTGTCTATACCTGCAGACATCACATTATTCTCCTTTAGATTCCTACTTAAAGTTCACCTCTGCCAAGAAACCTACAAAGCACTTTACAGGAGCTGGGGTGGGGGGTTGAGGGCGCATTGCAATCCTTGCTTCTTACACATATCAAAAGTGTCTCACCTCATTGACTGGTGTCACCTCATTGTGATTATTGAATTGACTTGCTGTCCTTCATTTCAGATTATAAACTCTTTGAAGTAGGGACCACCCTTTTATTAGATCTGTGTATGTCTGTGGAACCGCTAGGCAGTATTACAGCTGCACAGATAATCATAGAACCACGGAAGGAACCACGAAAGGTCATCAAGTCCAGTCCCCTGCACTCATGGCAGGACAAAGTATGCTTTTAAACCATCCCTGACAGCTGCTTGTCTAACCTGCTCTTAAATGCTTCCAGTGATGGAGATTCCACAGTCTCCATAGGCAGCTTATTCCAGTGGTTAATCACCCTGACAGTTAGAAATTTTTTTGTAATGTCCAACCTAAACCTCTCTTGCCATAATTTAAGCCCATTGCTTCTTGTCCTGCCATCAGCAAGCAGATAACGAGAATAATTTTTCTCCCTCTAATCCAGGGGTCTCAAACTCACAGCCCAAGGGCCACATGCAGCCCCTAAAGTTATTTCTTGTGGCCCACAATGACACTATCGCTATCAATATTTGCAATACCATTGTATGAAAAGGTTTCAGTGGTGTAGCCGTCGAGCTAACATACTAGTCCTCATGCAGCCCTTGTGGTGATTTGAGTTTGAGACCCATGCAATCTAATCATCCCTATAAGTGAATATGGGCTGGGAAGAAAAAAGTCTTAAAAAGGCAGAAATGCCTTTTATAGTGGCAGAGGGAACGTAAGGAAATGCTGGACAAGTAGTTTTTGTATAAAATGTTCCTTTTCCAGCATTCTGAGACAGCCTCTTTCATGTTTCACTCACATGATACACTGAGCACTAAAACACATGATTCGTACTACAGAATTGTTACTTATGGAGAGTCTGCCAAGAGTACTCAGGATGACTCATATTAAAGCGCTTGGAAGGTTCAGAGAGGAACAAGAAGTGCGTAATAGTTTGAAATCACAAAGATTTACTTCTGAGAGAGAACAGGCAGATCCTTGGAATGGGACAGCAGAATGGATCATCCACATCCCAGGAAGATCAAACTCTCAGAACTAAAATGATAGTTACTTGAATGACAGAGAAGCATGTGTCCATGTGAATGTAGACATAGCCTGTGGAAAAACCTTTCTGAGCTGGCAATTCCTTCAGGCTAAAGGGAGACCAGCATATCAGATGATTTCTGTGTAGTGTCAAGCGATGCATATTGGATTGAGTTAGCTTAAAAGATGAGGACAACTCAAGGCCAGTCCATCTCCTTAGAGGCTAGATGCTTTTATTGCCTGGTGGGTGTTCACTGGCCTCTGAGAAATGGGCTTCAAGATCTCAGTTCACTTCCCACTAAACAGGGGTCCACAACACAATCCATTACTGGCACCATTAGAAGTCACTTTAGTGGAAGAGCTAAGGACTGAGCTAGCCTCAATAAGCAGAGGGATAATGCATTGGATTTGTGCTGTATCCAGAACAGGCTGGACAGGCCTCAGGCCCATGCAGCAGCCTGACTTCAATGGAGATGTGTCACTGTAGGTGAGAAGAGAACATGGCGCATCACTTTTGAGGACCCTTTCTAAAAATTCTTGCAATCAGACATGTTCTCTGGATTCATAATCCACCATCTATACCTAGAGAGGTAGCTGTGTTAGTCTGCGTACAGCAAAAACAACGAGATGCCGGTGGCACCTTAAAGATTAACCAATTTCTTTGGACATAAGCTTTTATAGACTCCAACCCACTTTGTCAGATGCATGAAGTGGAAACTACAGTTGAGAGGTATATATATGCGTGCCAGAACAGAGGAGGGCAGGTGTTAGCAAAGCCAAGTTAGGGTAGATGAGATCCATTCATGCAAGTTGATTTGAAGGTGAGAATACGTGAACAGGGACAATCAGTTTTTGTGATGTGCTAAACCCATTCAAGTCCCTGCCTAGGGGTTCTGCCACTCATGAGCCATGAGACCTCGGGCAGGTCACTTCACTTCCAATTCCTTTGCCTTGTGTATTTAGCTGCAAGCTTTTCAGGGCTGGGTCTGTCCCTTATTCGGTTTATACTGTGCCTCATATAGAAGACCCCGTCAAGGCTACTTCTAGGAATGAAAATGTAAATAAATTATAAGAAGTCTGCAACAAAAATGTAAATAAATTATAAGAAGCCTATGTCTCCACTGGAATTGCACAAGATACACATTAGGGTAGAACACATCCCTTTTACCTACCCACATACTCACCATTCCACCATGACTCTAAACATAATTTATGGGTCCCCAAAAAACCAATGTTTTGTGCTTGTTGCTGTTTAACAAGTCATGTGGGAAAGGCAGTGTTGATGCCAGCTCTGTTCCACTGACACCTTCCATGAGAACTGGACCAAAGTAGCAGGAAATCTGACTCTAATTTCAAGGGGAATGTGCCAAACAGGCAACCAAAGAAAATGGAAAACTTTGTTACAAAGATGTTGGGTCCCTGTTAAGGAAAGGTCTGGTGATATTAGAAGCACTTCTCTTCCTTCTGTCAGACCTCTATTCTCTGAGTGCTGAGGGCAGGAAGGACCCCCACCTTGCTGGGTAAGTTAGCACTCTCCATCATTCAGGAGGCACACTCAGTACTTCGCTGGCTTGGGTGACTTGTGAGCTGCCAGAGATTTCTTAGAAAGCTGGATGAGTGCTGAAGGGAACATACATGAACAGACAGTTTTGCCTGAAACTAATTTAGAACGTGTGCCTGTGCTTATGTGACACTTGACACTACCAAAATGAATGCGGAGTGGTACACAAAACCTAAATATGCTGACTGCCAGGAAAGTCCACGTCCAACTGCTAAAATGGAGGGACAGACCAACTAGCTCAGGGGCAGTGGGTCAGCCTTTAACTTTGAATGCCATTGCTGCTGCTAGTTGATGCCAAAAACAGAAAGCGTGCCAGATTCCAGGCTCAGCTATGCACATGCAATTCCCATGGAAAGGAGTGGGCAGCTGGGTATGTGCATCTGAGAGCAGCATTGTATGACAGTGTCACAGTTACAGATTAGAGCCAGACAAAATCTTTTTGACAAATTGATTTTTTTTTGTAGAAAAATGCATTTTTTGAGGCTCAAGACTATTTGTTGAATTCAGCTCAAATCAGACAATGGAGTTTTCACTGGGAAAAGAACATGGCATCACTGAAACAGTTTGTTTTGCAGTGTTTCATTTTAGGAAAAAAAGCTATTTCAATTTTTCAATTCAAACTAGCATATTGATTGCAAATTTGGCCAATTAAAAAAAAAAAAGAGGTAGAGAAAGCCTAAAATGACTGAACTAAAATACAAAACTTGGGGGAAGGGGGAAATCAACTAAAAATTAATTAAAAACGCGGAAAAAATGTCTTGAGTCTACTCAAAATGTTTCAGTCAATTCTAAATTAACTTTAAGTACTATATATATATATTTTTTTAAATTGTGCCAGTTTAAATTGAACTAGAAAGCTTTGTCCAATGTTTTGGTTCTAAATAGCAAAATTCATTCTTTGCTGAGCTCTATTTTAGGTACATAACGTAAAGTTTGGTTCTGGCTCCCAGCTTAGCCAAATTCAATGGCATTTGGATCCACAGTTTTGTTCTGGCCCATTGTAGAGTCAGTGGCAGGTGTGATGTTCAGGCCTGAATTCAGATGCAGTTTGGAACGTCCCTAAAGTTCAGGGACATTTGTTACTGGCCCCTCTCTAGCTACATTCTAGATGCAAGAAAAATAAGGGCTTTTTTCTTCTCTCCCATGAGCAGCAATGATAATTGCTATCTAATGCACCAGTTTTCACACTGGGGGGCTGACCTCCCAAAACGGATCCAAGATGGTTTATGGGGGAGCACAAAGGGCAGAGTTTGAGGGGACATGGGGGCAATGCCCCCTCAAATTTGTGATGATGGAGCCATCAGCCCCTGCAGAGTCGGTGGCACCTGACAGAGCAGGGTCCAGTTGCTGTGGGGACCCGGGTGTCTCTATGGGTAGCCCCAGGTGGGTGATGGGGGCCCCTTAGAAGATGAGTAGATGGCGGGGGGGTTGCTGCAGGCAGCAGGCCTGGGACTGCTGACGGAGCAGGGGACAGAGCTGGTCCAGCTCCACACTCCATGCAGCTGCTTCTGTCTCCAGTCGGAGAGCTGCTTCCTGCCACCATCACCTGCCTCCTGCAACAGCAGCAACCCCCCCGCTACCTCCAGGCAGGCTCCCTGTCCTTCTGCTGCTCTGCAAGCTCCCAGAGGCATTGGCTGCATCCACGCTGCTGTCCGAGGACAATCCCAATGACAAGGTGTGATTTCCCCATCACCGCTGCCGCCATTTTCTCTTGTGGATCTCATCGGATGCCGTAGGAGCTGCTGCTATTCCTTGTTGGCTCCTGTGCCCCAAATAAAGTATGTAGGCCCTGTTTTGTATTTTTTTTTCCCTCCAGAATATCAGGGAGGAGTTCAAGGGAAGAGGGGGGTGCAATTGTTACACAAAGTCCATGACAGGGAGTGCCCTTGTAAAAGTTTGAGAACTGCTGATCTAGTGGGCCAGGAGGCATTTGCTCAGGAAGGGCAACTGATGATATTTGTGTACCTTAATGGTTCATTACCCTCAGGCTGTGCACATTGCTAGCCTATGAAGTCCCATGTTCTTACGACTCCGACCTTTGCCCTCACCCTGCTGTTCCTGTCTGTTGTCACTCACTGAGCCATGTCATAAGCCAGATTGTTATTAATTGCATGTGCAGAGCTGGGCGAATAATTGATTTTTTGGCTCAGCGGTTGTAATGAAAAACCAAAACAAAAAATTTGTTTCAGGTCAAACCCCAAACCAAACCAAACATTTAGTTTAGTTTTTTCAGTTGCATTTTTAACCTTTTTTTTTAAAGTTAAATATAACTAAGTTTCTATACAAAACATTTAAAACCAAAAAGTTGAAATGTTTCCTTATGATGTTTTCTAAAGGAAATGTTTTGACTTTTCATAACCTCCACCCCAACCCTCTCTAGTTTTTTTGGCTGAAAATATTCATTGCATTTGACCCAAACTCAACAGATTTGCTTGACCTGAGACTGCTTCTATTGCCCAGCTCTAAACATTTGCCTCACTGAAAATTAAATTATAAGTCTTTGGGGCAGCAGTTCTGTCCTCCTGAGTGTTTTGTATAGCACCTAGCACAATAGGCCCTGATCTTAATTGGGGAGTTTGGAATAAATAATAAAAATGTGACATTTCCTTTTTCATTTTTTAGATGCATGGCAACATGTATGCCATTAAACAACAAAGTCTGGACTTGTTCTCTCAAATGTATGTTACCATGGGAGTGGTTCCAACCTGCATTCAGCATGAACCATTTCTATTTGTGAGGGATCTTTAACAAAATCTCCTTCATCTGACACAACCCATCCTGTTCAGATGCTGGAGTGAAGAGTCAACACTATACATCCTATTTAGTAATTTATCTTTCACACTAACTAATGCAACATGACATCAGTGATGTGCTAAGTGACACCAAAGCTGAGTGCAGTTTGCCAAACAGCCTCAGATCACGCAGGCTTAGATAGGCTCACTAGTTGCCTGGAAGCAAAGCAGGATATATGGTGATGAAAGAGCAGGTCTTTCATTGAGCTTTTTAAGGAAGGAGGGTGACCGCACAATCATAGAAAAGGAATGCTATTCAAAGAGGCAACTTCCACTCTTAGCTACACTACACCCATGCAACTCCATTGACTTCAGTTGGCTCCATGGCTATAAAGCAGCGTCCGGTTTGGTCCAAAGACTTCCTTGCAATATCATTAGGAACTGGATTTAGCAAAAGGACCAACATTCTGAGTTTACCTGGCTGCTTCCTTTCTCTTTTTTGGAGCCTATTATGCATAGTGACCACACATGTAGCACGTCCACCAAAAACTGATTTGAATCACCTACATTCCTGAAGCCTTAAAATTCCCATTGTGCTGCATAAAAGGAGTGTTGTCTTTTCCCTCCAGGAACTAAATGTAACCCCTTCCTCATCCCCAAATGTCCTCATTAATTTCATGGCAAAGTCAGAACCTCATCAGTAGATGCTATAGTGAAGGGTTTCTGCTATTACAGTATGTAGTACATACAGAGGTGACTTTCATCCAGCTAGGACCTCAGTACACATTCCAAGCATTACTTAATCAAGTCAATGAACTATTGTTGCATATAGCTATATACAGAGAAGAAAGGAAACGAGAAAAGTTTAATGACTTGCCAAGAGTAACGTAGCTAAACTAGAAAAAGAACCCAGGCATCCTAGCCCATTGTTCATAGACTTTAAAATCAGAAGGGACAAATGTGATTGTCTAGTCTGACCTCTGTACATCGCAGGTCACAGAACAGCCCTCTATAAAGGGGGTTAGTTCTGTGGGTGCCAGGTACATAAGGCCAGGAGAAGCGAAGCACTCCCTGACAGCCAGGCATGGCCCTGCCCACGCCCCACCTCCTTCTGCTGAGTCCTGCTCATGTGGGCCTGGTAGTAGCAACAGCAGTCTCAGCCCCCATCTACCTCACCTGGCGTGCAGGCAGCCACCTTGCCTGGGTGGACCAGTCAGCCTGGGGCCAGAGTGGGTTAGTGCCGCATTGCTGGGGCAGGATGGTGCTTGGCGATGGGGCGGGCCAGCATTGAGGCATGACACGGGCCAGTGGTGCTCCACTGGTGGCTCTTTGGGGGCTGAAGGGGAAGGGCCAGCCCTGAGCTGAATTGGGTCAGCACTTGGGTGGCTGGGTGGCACTGAGGTGCAGGCTCCAGGGATGCTGGGCACACCCAGCACTGGTGCTAGGGTGCTCTGTTACTGGGCTGCCTCACTGGCCTGGCTGGTGCTCGGACCATCTGAGACGAGGCTGTGACAGGAGAAGGGGCAGAAGGGGCAGGGCTTCAGAAAGAAGGGGTAGGGCCCTGGGCTAGACTCCCCCAGTGGTAGATTTGCAAGCCGCTCGTGGTTAGTTCTCACACGGAAGTTGCCTTATTCTTATTGAAATATTGGCTGTGAGAGCGCTTTCTTGGTAACAGCCCATTATAAGTTCTTAATCTTACCATTGGCTGGGAGCATGTGAGGGAGTCTCCATCTCTTGAAGTCTTTGGTCTGTCTTATACATGCAGTCCAATCAGAATGGTCAGCTCTGGCCTTGGGGGAAAAAAAAAGTCTATGAATCTCTTACCATGAACAAATGCCTATAAAGTAGTTGGAACAAAAGGGCTTGTCCTCCTCCAATCTAACCCTGTTGTCAGAGGATGGAATCGCTCCAAGCCAGAAAATAAATAAAAGTGATACTAGAAGCATTTCCACAAGGAGGCAAAGGAATTTGAAAGAGGAAGGAGTAACTGGGACCCCAATGAGCAGTTTGCATGTATTCTTCTCTCTATAAGTTTTATAAATTATGGGAAAATTGTGTGCATAACTGAAAGCTGCCCCCAGGCACCTATAATTTGCGTGACCTGCATTTACACAACCAATTGCCTCAAATCTAACTAGCATTGGCAGCCTAGCATAGGTCATATTTTTCCATGCATGAACTGTTCTTCAACAATTTCCCCCAGTGCATTAGCAGCACAAACAGGCTTTTCTTCACTAGCAGGTTTGTGTGCTGGTTCCAGCTATTTCTCCTCACACATGCACAGTTCATGTGGCCATTTGCAAAGGAAAAATCTCAACCTCTCCTAATACCAGAGTCCCTAAAGAGTCCTGTTACCATTTCACAAAGCAGGGATGGGGCACAAGGTTTTGCTCCATCTGTTTTCTCCTCTTTTATTTTAGGAGCTATCCCCTTCAAGAAAACCCCTTCAACCCTGTCTTTCCCTTCCCCCACACCTACTCTATTTTGGTCTTTCTTCTTTCTTTGTCATTTACCTATGAGATACTGTTCTATTAGTCATAAAAATACTTACATGCCATAGCCAAATCATAAAGTGTAACTAACCACTGGTATGTACAGTTCCCATTGATTGCAATGAGAGTTCCATGTTTAGTACAAGGACAGATTTGAAATTAGAGATGGGAAAAGCTATTAAGTGCATCCCCTGATCAGAGAGGTTCTTACAATTAGATTTTCAACCTCAGGCTTTAAAGCCAGAAGGAACCATCATGATTATCTAGTCCAACCTCCTGAACCTTGCAGGCCAAATTAAATTGTGTGAAAGCAGGATTAAATTGAGACTATGGTTTCTTTTCCCATTACAAAAGGTAATTTGACTTCACCCTTCCCAGGGTTTGAACCTAACAACTGCTCTGATTTGCTGTTACTGTATGACCTTATCCTATGTTTCACACTCCCTTTCATTTATTTTCATTCCATTCTGTAAGTTTGCCCATCTTTGAAGCATCTGACGAAGTGGGATTTTCTCCCACAAAAGCTCATGCGAAAAATAAATCTGTTAGTCTTTAAGTGCCACACAACTCCTTGTTTCTTTTGCTGGACTAGACCAACATGACTGATCCTTTGGAAATTCACAGAATCTCATCCACCCACTCCTGTAATAGACCCCTACCTTGGCTGGGTTACTGAATGCTTCAAATCATGATTTGAAAAGACTTCAAATTACATAGAGGGTGTGGGAGCTGGAAATGGCTGATGAGAGGGACATAGTGAAATCTTTCCTACTTAGCTGTCCCCTGTATCATTTCCCAGCACTCTACATTTCATCATTCTCCAAATCTCTTGTCCTTAGCACCACCACAAGCTCTCACAATGGTCCTTGCCAAAAATTCCCATAGTCCCTTGGGGCTGCAGAAGATTGTGGGAGTGGGGTTATGTCAAGAACTCACAAGTGGATTTTGGGTGCCAGGAAGAAAGGCTGGAGAACTGCTTCCTAGAATATGTATGACAGTGACTATAAGAAAGAATGAGTTTGGGTTCATAGTCTCCAAGAACACCAGGGAGAAGACTAGTGACCACAGCACCATTTGGAATAACTTTTCTGCTTTGTGTAATTCTAGTGAGAAAGGGGATTCATATACAGCATGTTGTGTTGCATGAAGCAAAAGTGGCACTGACTTACACCATCATACTCTAATGATTTCAAATAGGTTGCACAAGATGTAAGGCAATAAAGTATTTGGCCCAGGAGCTTTCTTTAATGCTGCATATTATTGTGCCTTTAGAAACCGAACAAAGCCACTAGCACCTAGCATATTCTGACAGTGTGTTTGTTGGCACTTCTTGTGAGGCGTCGCTGGCACCGGGCTTACGGGGCCTGAGCCCCGAGTCCTGGCACCTGAGCCCTGGGTCTTTTCCTGGGCCGGGGTGCTCCTGCCTCCTGAGCTTTTTTGAAGGTGATTCGTTTACTGAAAACCATAACTTGCTGATAAGTCTGATGTGTTCAGCTATCCATAGCTATACAGCAGTTATAGTCCAAAAAATATCAGATGTAATTAGACTGATTAATTTCAGATCAGTAAACCATGCCTTTGTTTTAAGATAAGACCCTAATAAGCACTTTTACTGAACTTAGCCCATTTTGTGGCAATGGTGACACTCCATTCATACTCAGGATCATAAAACTGAAGGCTCTTTCACATTAATTTTACGACAAAGCAAATTTTAGTCTTCAGGCTCACAGGGGAGTTTAACAGGTGCTCTGCGTGACTGCACTGTGATATGGAAGCAGTTTCCATCTGTGATGCATTGAAGCTCTAAGAAATTGGTTCCAAACGTGCTTCTATTTATAAATTTGCTTACTCCTTTGTCTATCATTACACTTTTCAGTGCATCCAATTTTTGTTTTAACTACAGCCCATACTCAATGGGGATCCCATCTTGAAAAAAATGTTTTGATAAAGCCCTTTTTCTGACCTTCGAACAACACCGCCCCACCCAACCTCTCCGAACTGATCAGCAGAAACAAGCTCCCCACACCAACTCAATGTGTAACCAGATAAAAAAGATGCAAAACCGGAAATCATACCTCCACTGTTATGATGATTAACAATCCCCAACACCAGACCAGACAAAGTGGGATTTTTCTCCCATGAAAGCTCATGCAATAAATAAATGTATTAGTCTTTAAAAGTGCCACCAGACTCCTTGTTTGTTTTTCTTTCAAGATCTGTGGGTCTTATACATGCCCATCACAACATGGGGTGCACTTCATCCAATGCCAGAATAATTACCATGCAGGTGAAGTTAGACAATCACTACTCTCTCAAATGAACTCTTACAGGAAAATGAAAGGTAAGCACACCCCATTACCTGTAGGTGAACACTTTCCACAAAGCAATCACTCTATACCGGAGCTGTCAGTTCTCCTCCTCAAAGGAGACCTTCACAACCCCTTCCAGCCCTATGATTTGATTGATTGATTGAAATGATGAGCCTAGGAGTTTAAATAGCTAGCTTTGCTAGACACTAAAAACCATGGACTGAACAGTCACTGGATCCATGGTTTATTACAATCAATAACTTCCTAACAATTCCCCCACCCCAGCTGCTCCCCTCCCTTGCTTTCCTCCTGTGGTTTGAAGGGTGATAATGGGTCACTTTACATTGACTGGTCCCTCAAAATATCTGCTGAGTGTTTGTGCTAAACAATGTGTTCCACCTTGCATCCAGCTTTGACGCTCTGAGCAAGTTTTCCAGGCCTGAAGACAAGCTCTGCATAAACTCTGAGGATTTTCTCCTCAACAGAAGCTGGTCCGGTAAAAGATATTAACTCAATGATGTTTTGTCCTTAGCAGCTGGTCTACAAGCGAGTTTTGTTGACAAAAGCTCACTTGGGGGGGTGGGGGGGAGAGAAGGTAGACAGCCTAAAATGCTTCTCTGACCAATGTAAGTCCCCTGTTAGGGATTACGTTAGCTTTGGCCTGGTCTACACTAGAGAATAGTATCAAAAATGCTGCTGCACATGCTACAGTCACCCCCACCGACAAAACCACCATTTTTTTTGACAAAATACAACCACCTCGATGACAGGTGAAGGGCTCTTGTCAGTAGAGTCAGAGTGCCAGTGTAGACGTTGTATCCCCGTAAAGTGGTGGAGGAGTTGTCATTCTGGCTTGAAGCCGGATGAGAAGCCCCAGTAAGCAAGCCCAGGAAGGCTGGTTCCCAGCTATGGACCAGGACCGGGAATGCCATCAAGTGGGACATGTTAGTGGACAGCTGCCACCCAGCTCCCAGCTCTGATCCAAGACAGGGCGGGATGCAGACGGGTGTAGCCACACTGTCAGCTGGGGCCAAGACGTGGGGGAGCAGCCCATAGGAAGCCAGGGATCCTGTGTGCTCCTGGCAGGAAACTGAGAAATGGGTCTCTCAGCTCCCCCCACACTAACCCTTTAGTTGGTGGAAGTGCTTCAGGTGAGGATGCACTCCACCAACCCAAGGAAAGCAGGGTGGTCATCAGCCTGCTATAAAGATAGGGGTGGCTGGAAGTTGACATAACACAAGTCAGACAATTTTTCCAGAGCAGACAAGGCCTTAGTTAGGATGGCACAATGTCAATGTAGATGCTGTGTGTCTTAGTCACCTGTGCGACTGTCGTTCCTGTCAATTAAGAAAGCCTCCATGAGAGCTGAGCATCTGGTCTCTGCTTCAGGCTGGGAGCAGGGCAGGAAGCCTGGAGCCAGGGTAGGGAATAGGAGGGCTGAAGGGGGGGAGAAGCTCGGGCAGCTGGATCCCACTCCTCAGAGTGGAGAAGCCGTGGGTGGCTTTCCCCTGGGAACGGGAACAGGGGAAGCTCCGGGTGGTTTCCCCAGCTCCTGGTGGAGAATGGGGAGGGGAGAAGCCCAGCATGGCCAGATTAAGGCTGGGGCTTTAGGACTTTTTAAAGGGGGCGATGCAGCAGTGGGGGGGCATAGAACCAGTGTCCAGGGCAGTCTTTCACACACACACATACACCCAGGACAGCAGTGCTGGCCTGGCAGGTTGTTGCTGCTGGCCCTTGGTGCAGCAACAGTGCTCTGGGCACTGGAGGCCATTCCTCCAGCCAGCTCCACCCTGCAGCACAACTGAACACTTCAACTCATCCCATCCTCGAAGCAAGTCACCCCAGAGGTGGGGAGCATGATGCCCCTCTGACCCCAGGGTCCCAGCCCCTTCCAGTGCTCAGCAACAGGCCTGGATCTGTCAGGTAGACCTGGGACTGATGTGCCCAATTGCCACCCAACACAACAGCAGGCTGAGCACTGAAGGGGCAGGTAAGGTGGGGCCCCGGAGATGGGAGCAGGAGGGTCCTGAATGTGAGCAGCCCACGACCCCAGGACCCCTGAATCTGGCCCTGAGGCCCAAGGCTGGCTGCTAGCAGGGAATGGAGCACCCCACCGGTACCCCAGGAGTCTGTAATGCTCTCAGCACCCCACGCTACTCCTCTTAGGATGGTGGAAATGGTCCTGGCAATGACACACTCCACCAACCCAAGGATGGTACAATGGACATCAGTCACCATAGCCATTGCTGTGGTGGCTGTAAGCTGATTTATTTTTCTAGTGTAGCCAAGTCCTAGTTCTCTAACTCCATAGCTGTCATAAAATGCAGAATGACAACCCAACAATCGCTGCTATTTCCATGCTGAGAAGTAAAAGACAAAGAAGGAAATAAGAATACAAACATTATGATCAAGCTTTTAGGTAATTAAGAGAAAGCTTTTTAAATACATCATTTGATTTAACATGTTACTTCAATAAGAGTATATTGCCACAACTGATTCTTAATTGGCACAGAATTAATAAGAAGTGCCAGTTAGGAGACTCTTAGTTAATAGTTGCTCATAGAAATTGCTTCAAAAAGAGCCATGTATAGTTAGTTACGTTTCATTCATTTTATATTGTAACTGTAATGAACTAACACATGATTATGGCCACTAGTGCTTTCAGCTAGCTAGAATCAGAAAACATGAACTCTTGTCTCACAGGCTCAGACTTCCCTTTAGCCCAGGTG
This sequence comes from Podocnemis expansa, assembly GCA_007922195.1. Classification (NCBI taxonomy): domain Eukaryota; kingdom Metazoa; phylum Chordata; order Testudines; family Podocnemididae; genus Podocnemis; species Podocnemis expansa. The sequence goes on from ML681996.1 coordinate 46,968,861, forward strand.
CAGACGCCAGTGCTTCAAAGCAGGAGGCTCCAAATTCCAGCTCGGCTGAGACCAGCAAGCCGTGAGCTCTGATAACTGTGAAATGACCGCAGATTAGTTCTGCTGTCTTGGGTTTGTAGAGCGCCCACTCCCCCTTTAACCTTTTACCCAAAAGGTTCCAAAGTTCACCGTGGCTTGTGTGCGCATACTGGGGTCCTAGAAGCATAGGCCCCTCCCTTTTCAACCAAAAGAGGTTTTCCATGTGTCATTAGTTTCATAAAGCCAGTGGTACAGAACTGCACGGACCCAATTCTATCCAGGATAGGACAGTGGTAGTATTTTGTCTTATCTGGACCTTGTGCTGTGCTGGAATACATTTTGTGCCTTTCATGTTCCTCCTAATACTTAATCCAACTTCCACTGAAATCAATAGTAGTCTAGATCTGAAGCCAAAGGAAACTGAATAGAGGTTATTCTAATAGAGATGTGTTTTGAAACTCCATAATTTTAATACTCTCTTCTTGCTCCAGGTCCTTGTTTCCACTGTAATTTACACTGACAATTTATTTAAACAGGGTAGATATTTGAAATCAATGTGTTTTTCTAAGCGGTTTCATCTCAAATGACAGCAATGATTAAGTTCCATTAGCTTTCCTCCTCCTGTCTAATTTGACTCTCCTGTGCCAGAAACAGAACAATCTATTTGCTAGCCACAACGTAACATTATGCATTGTTTACTCAAATATCTCCATGACCTGGAAAAAGACCTCCTGGGGTATGGAAGGGTCTGAATATTAAATTTGAAGCCAGGTAGGTTATTGCACAGAACAGCTGCACCGTGACCTGCTGGAAGACCCTTCAGCTTGAGTTCTAAAACATCTTTGGTTACATGCTGATTTAAAAGACAGAATGGAAATAAAGGAAAGAAGGACTTATTGATACACAGTTGACTTATATCAATACCCCATTGCCAAATAAGACCACCAGATCAGAACTGCAGGTGTTTGATCTCTGATTTGGGAAATAGAGAAGTCAATGTGATTCTTGTAATCTATGCTTCTTACACTATTTAATGCACAGAACATTTGAAGTAGCAAAAGAAAGAAAACCCAAGAGGTCTAGCAGCTCAGATAAGCAAAATTCAGAAAAAAATTGGATGAGTCTGGAATGTGGTTCTCTGAACTTCTTGAGGTTTTAAATCTAATCATGAGCTTTCTTACAAGATGTCATAGCCTTCCAGTGGGAAGAGAGAGACCAAAAGAACAGTCTTCCCTGAGGTATGCTCTTCTAGACCCAGCTAGAATCAAGAAATGTTAAGCAGAAAGAAGGGTACTTCATCTCTTCTTCAGACCTCAAAAGGAAGTTTGTTTTGAATTCTGGGAGAAGGTGTGAGTGGGGAGTATTAAAATGAACCTGTTCCAGACTGATTCACCTCTCCCTAGTGAAAAATCACCAAGCACACTGGTGTGTGTCAGATTTTAAAAGGAAACGGTTACATAAAACTAGACAAAGAATACATAGCTATGGACCCGTGTAGCTCATATAAAGCTTCAGTGATATTTTCATCAACTTCTAGCACAGGCTAAAAACAGATTATGAGGTTACTACAGCATCACAGATAGAAATGCTGAACATAATATCAGAGCAAGCTAAACAGTTTGAGGACCAAAAGCACAGTTTAAGTAGCAACCCAAACACAAGAACTGGCAAAAATGGCCTCATTCTGATATCATATTAGTTTTACATTGGTGTTACTCTATTGACTTCAAGTAGAGTGATTCCTGATTTAAACTGGGGTAAATAGGTTGAGAATCAGGCCCAAAGACAGGAAAAACAGAATTAAGGTGTGACTGTTCAGAGTCAAATGCTGAAGTCAGTGTAATTACTCTGGATTTCCACACAAGTGAAAATAAAGGCAGACATTGACCTGAAGTTTGCAAAGTAAAAATGTTGAAAGTAGCAGAGGGCTATGGGAAGAGTGGGGGAGGAGAAGAAAAAGGAGCAGGGAACAGGGTTGGTAGAAATCTGAAGAGGGTAATTCCTGGGTCAATTTTCAGAGACGGGGATTTAGATAGAAGACTACAGGTTTGGTTTCCATCCTATAAACTGTCCCTTTCCAGCTCTGCTCATTTTAAATAGACACAACAACAGCAATCCCTTGTGAGAAAAGAGACTTATGCTACGCAGCCACATATCTCATCAGGCTGCAGTGTGGTCCTGGACCAGAAGAAATAGCAAAGGTGACATGTGGAGGACCTGAACAACATAGATTGACCCATCTGAACTCACAGATACTTCTTACAGGAGTGAAACAGGGAGAAGGGCAATCACCGATACAAACCCTGCTTCCAGTTACACCGGACCAGTGACCCAGTGTAAACGTGACCAACTTTGGCCCAATGGGTCCTGCAGGATCATACAGGGAAGGGAGGACGCGGTGATGTGGACAAAAGCAAGAAGAAAGCTGCAGTCTGCTTGACAGCCTTATTCCAAGCTAATTAGAGAAAAATAAAATTTCAGCAGGACAAGCTGGAGGAAGAGATCCCAACAATTTTAATAGCTTTTAAAGAACCATGTTTAAGACAAGGCTAGCAGCATGGACTAACTGGCTGTTGAGATTGTTAATGGGCTCAAGAGTCCCTGTCTCAAATACAAAGCAGGTCAGAACTCACCTCTGATGACTGACTGGCCCATGGCTTCTCTTATATGGAATGAGTTTGGTGGCCTCAATCCAGTTTCTAGTCAACCAGAAACATCACCACAACTAGAGCTGAGCAGAAGTTAGGTTCTTCCCTCTCCCTATAGAAAATGGGGGAAAAAATAAGTTGTTTAATTTTAATTTGTCAAAAACCTAAACTCCAATAAACCAAAATTTTAAAGGTTTTTTTTTTTTTATAAAAATAAATAACAACCAAAAACCCTTGTGAAAAGCAGACGCTCTTTCAGTTAGTCGAAAATTTTCAATCCATCCTGCTGGTGATCTTGTCAGGCTCAAGAAATGAATAAATCAATGAGACTTAATTATTTTCACACTCCTACATGTGTTCTGTGGGCTGGGGTTGTAAAGAAGCATAGGGAAACTCACACTATGCCATAGCTGGTCAAATTATACCACTCTCCAACTTACCAGTCCTGAACTTTCCCAGGCACTGGATTCACATAGCTTTAATAAACAGTAACAATATAGACCCTGCTAATTATTTCTGCAGTAAAACTACCCATAGGATCCCTCGGGTAGAGAGGCTTTTGGAAGGCAGCCCTGAAAACTTTCTTATTTTTTGTGCAACAATCTCAGGGTTTCTGCACCAAGAAGAATGCACCCGGGGGGAATGACTGAAGCAAATAGGTTAAACTAAAGAACCTGGATTGCCGGGTTCCCACATGGAGGAACATCTCCTTGTCATGTTGTAGCTGGCAGCAGGAGTGCAAACACTGCTGAATTATTCATTCAGTCAAGAGAACTGAGAATACAGATGGTGCTAATTAAAACTAATGATAGGCAAATACAAACCAGTGGGGATGACAAATGTTTGAAAATATTTCTACTGCAAGCGCGATTGGGAGAGGGGCACCTCACAGGCCTTTCCTAGACAGCACTCTGCAGTGGATGTTTATTTAATCTACACATTCCCCCTCTGGCAGCCTCCCTCAACCCCCTATCGTTTCCTCCTTCAACAGCTGCAACGGTGGGGGATGGAGGAACAGTGGAGAGTCACACCTGTCACTTGTTGATCGTCTTGTAACTGGTGCAGGAGCCGAGAGGATGGCTGGCATATCCCTGGGAGAATCAGTATGTCATGTCAGGATCATGCGTCCCCCTCCACAGGCCTGGGGACAGAGGGCAGTGGCTCTGCTGTCATCAGTTTAATTTGCTACAGCTATTGGTTCCACAATGGGGCAATTATGGCCTTTGGGATTCTAGCAACCAGGAGACCATTCGTGAACTAGGTGCCCCCTCTGCAACCTTGGGTGAACCATGTAGAACTCAGTTCTGCACATAGGCAGAACGCTGCACTCCCTGAGAAATTTTCCCACTTCTATACTGAAGTGGGTAGCAGCATAGTCTCCCCTGGCTGAGACCTCACCTCCTCGCCACCCCTGTTGTGGAGAGCTCCAAATGTAGGAGATCCCAAAACGTGAGCAGTCCCTGGACTTCGGAGAACACACAGACTGCAGTAGACACTGGGTAGCACCCAGGCGTGAAATAGCACTCCTGGTTCCAGCAGCTACCCCTCCTCTTGCACACTTCTGGAGAAGTTAGGCATGATACACCTCAGCACCTCCATATTAGATTGTAAGCTGCTTGGGGCAGGGACTTTATCTTCCAATGTGGTTGTGCTGTGCCCATCATCCTCTAGATCAGGTCTTTGGAGCATTAATGGAAGGTATCTACTAATAATTTGTGAGGGTGGTGAACATTTTGAAATAAAAAAGCTTGCTCCAAGTTTCACTTTATGTACACACATTCCACAAGCCACCTTAAGAAAAACAGCAGCTCAACAACATGAAGGTGCCCTGAGTCCAATTCTCCTCTCACGCCAATTCTACATCAGGGTAACTGTGAATTCAAGTGTTTCTTCCAATTTGCACCCCTGTAAACAAGGAAAGAATCAGATCCAATATCTTTACACTGGCACAACAGATACAGGACTGATGGGCACACTAGAAAGACCGAGGTAGATAAGATATAAGCAAGCACCTCTGAAGGGGAAAAAAGAGAGTTGGGTATTAGAAAAGTTGTAAAAGCGATTTGATCCTATCACAGGGGTTTGTACCAACTTGTATCCCCATAGTGTCCAAGCACCTTACATGTAAAACTCACTAACAATAGCAAAACCTTCAGTGAATGTCACAGAATTTCCTTTTTCAGGGTCAAACCCCAGTGAGGGATAGGGTCTGGTGCTGTTTGTTCATTTGGGTTTCTTGGGGTAGTTTTGGTTGGTAACAGTTTAGATGTAGAAGCAGATGTCAATGTAATAAGAGTCAGTCTTACAATGTTAAGATTTTTTTCTATACTATTGTTACCATCTTTGGCATTTGAAAAAATAAAATACACAGATAATAAGAAGAGGTTGACCAGAAACAGATGGATCTTTTAAAGGTAACAAACGAAGATTGGGAATAAAACTGGTTAATACTTGTATAAAAAGTTCAGTATGTCAATACTGATAAAATTAAATGTTTTAAAAGTTCACTGTGTAAGCTGGTTCCCTTCTCCTGATTTCAGACCTCTTGTGCCAGGATTGGGAATCCTGGGAGACTGTTACATTATCCCCAATTTTCTCCCATTTAGTTCAACCCTATAAATGGCACAACAGAGCTACGTTTCTTGCTGTCCTATGTTTAGCTGGGATTGAACTGTTCTTTGTGTAACTTGACTTTTTCTTTTAAAAAGACAAATTTTGCATTAGGTGTAATCACTTTTTGACTTCCTATGGAAATCTGTATTTTGTATGTGGTAGTCTGATTGAGTCTGTGCAAATACATTAGAAGGAACTAAGTTCCACTACTCAGTATCATCAAAGCAATACCAAGATTCCCAATCAAATCTGATCCTACATAGGTTTAAAAGAATGGTGTGATTGTTAGTGTTTGAAACCAAGTTCATATCATGACACAGGGCTTATCTAGAATCATAGAAACTGGAAGGGACCATAAGAGGTCCTTGAGTCCAGGCCCCTGCACTCATGGCAGGACCAGGGACCCTCTTAAACCAGCCCTGACAGGTGTTTGTCTAACCTGCTCTTAAAAACCCATGATGGAGATTTCACAAACTGCCTAGACAACTTATTCCAGTGGCTAATCACCCTGACCGTCAGGAATTTTCTTCCTAATGTCCAGCTTAAGCCTTCCTTGTGGTAATTTAAATCCATTTTTTCTTGGTCTACCATCCCTTCTCCTTGTAAGTACCTTGAAAACTGTTATCATATCCCCTCTCAGTCTCCTCTTTTCTAGACTAAACAAACCCAACTCTTTCAATCTTCCTTCATAAGTCAAGCATTCCAGACCTATAATCATTTGTATTGCTCCTCTCTGGACTTTCTCCAGTTTGTCCTTGAGGCGATTGTGGCACCCCGACCTGCCTGGAGGGTGCCTTCTGCTGGTGATACTGGGGGATTAGCCTTGGTTCGTCCTCCTCCAGGAAGTCGGTGCATCGCATCCTATATGCGGAACTCCACATTAAGTCGCCCCTTGGGTCTTAGTCCTCTGGCCAAGTCATTAGTTCTCCCCTTCTGGGGTGCCTGTGTACAAAAGAGTCCTTAGCTCTGGCCCCTAGGCAGGGTGGGTAAGCACAAGGAGTCAGTAGCCCTGGTCTGGGCTTAGTAGCTGGCCCAGATGGGCAGGAACGCTGCTTGAGCCCCTCAACAGCCCTGGCATGAGGGTCAAGCACTCTGGGGGTTGGGAAAGGAAAGTGATTAGCAGGGGGCTGGGCCCAGGTAAAACTAGGTAGTCCATCCGGCCTTCCAGTGAGGGAGGACAGGGTTAGCCGCCTGGCAGGGACCTGACCTCGTTCAGCTTGCCACCTCAGGGCTCAGCCCCGACTAAGCTGCCCGGCAGGGCTTTTATACCTCCCCTTCCTGTTTTGGCTCCGCCCCTCCATTTCTGGGGCCTGGGCCTGCAGTTCCCCAGTCTGTCCAAAGGGGGCATTCAGGCCCTTCCACGGACCCAGGCTCCAACGAAGGCCATAGTTCCCCGCTACAGTTGGCATCTTTCCTGAAATGAGGTGCCCAGAATTGGATACAGTACTCGATTTAAGGCCTAATCAGCGATAAGGAGAGTGGAAGAATTAGTAGACTGACTGGCAAATTTGCTGCCACCTGACTGAACTTCCCAGTTTGATTGAAGGGGTCTGAAGACCTGCTCAATCAGTTGGGGAGATGATGCGTTAACTCCAGTCCCTGAATGGGAGCAGCATGAGTCAAACAGCTGGGCTGTGTTCAAATGAGAGTTTTATTTCGAAACAACAGGGGACCCCGTTGTTTCGAAACAATGGCCGTTGTTTTGAAGCAGTAAAACCTCACATGAAATCGAAATAGCCGTTGTTTTGAAACGGTTGTTCCGAATCAACGGCGTTTGGATGTGTTATTTCGAAATAACCATTATATCAAAATAACACTTTTTCCCTTCTCCTTCCCAGGGTGCCTTCCTTTTAGCCTTTATTCGGTGGGGGCATGGCCCAGGGAGGGGGCCATGCTGCCACACCTCCCCTGGTGCCCCTCTCCTAAAGTGAAATAGCAAGTCCTGTCTTTGGACATGCTATTTCGCTTTAAGCTTTTTCCTTAATTCAAATTAACTTATTTCGAAACAAGGACTTTAGCTTGAAATAACTTATTTTGAAATAACAGTTTACGTGTGAACACAGTCATGGTGTTTCCTTTCGACTTAGCACAGTGGACCCACCAGAAGTTAAGAAGTCCTAAAGGGATATGCAAATTGTTTCAAGTAACTTGCACATCTCCCTTCAGCTGCCACCAAAAACAGCAAGCAGTGTAGACTAGGGCTCAGCAAAACTGTGTCACTCTTCTGAGTGGGGATTTCAATGACCAGTTGTGATACACTGTATCCCATGTACACCCACAGTGTGATCTACAATTATCCATATTTATCCTTAGAGGCATTGTAGAAGAATTAATAACAGGTACAGAAAAAGCCAGTTTCATGCTCCTGCTTACTCTCTCTCATAAGTTGTAACACAAGAATAAAAGGGCATGTGATGGAGGTTAAAATTTACACTCCCTGTAACCAAAATTGCCATGCAACAATGTTTTTTTTTCCCCACACAAGGTGTAATTAATCTTTGGCTCTCGCCACCACCAGATGTTAGTGACACAAATAGCTCTGTAAGCTTACAGGGAGGAGGAGACACGGCTAGCCAAGTTTTTCAAAAGTGACTAATGATTTTGTATGCTTCCATTTTTCTGAGCGTTCAACAAGAGTGCATCTGTGTATTGTTTAAAGCAAAGTACATCATCTAAAGCTTTTTCGGAATGCTCATGACATATTGAACATCACTATTATAGCAGCATGTTTCTTGCAACTTCAGATGCAGGTTACGAAGCTCTACCACGTAACATGCTCAAATAGGTGTGTATGTTATGTTGTGAAGCAGATCCAGGTAAATACTAAAAGCAGTAGGTAGTTCATACCTCCTCATCTCTTCCAGGAACAGTGGACTGGCCTAAGCATCTGAGGTTCATGTGACTCAGGATATGGAGCAATCCAAGTAGAGACACTGATTGTCACCATACACTGAAACAAGCAGGAAAGTGGAGGAAGATGTTATAAGAGGAGAAATCTTAGCTGCTAGAGCTCTCTCTTGCAATCCATCTGCACAACAACATCAAGCACTGAAAGATTAGCCACAGGGGAAGGGCCTGGCTGAAGGAGTCAGCTAGCTTGTGGTGAGCATTATCTGAGACTGTAAAGTTAAAGAAGTGTTAAGTGGCTTGCAACCCATGAAATTTGCAGCCTGAAGAAATTTTTGGTTTTTAAGGAGCCACAGGACGTCTGTTGTTTTTGCTATCATTTCTAGGTAGGAAGGAACTAAAGAAACACAAGTCATAGACATGTCACCTCCACAAGAAGATCACAACAGAGTGATGGCAATGCCCTCAATATTAAGAGCAACTCTTCTGATTGTCTTCTACCTTGAAGAAGCAGCAGCAGCTGCAGAACAGCTAATTATAATTTGCATAAGGCTGTGCATTCACATAGTAGTCAGACACCTGAAAAGCACACCAGTGACCATAACTATAGGCATGGAAGGGATTCCATAGCAGAGATTGTAAAAACTACAACTATTTAGTTTGGAAAGGAGACAAATAAGGGGAGAAATGGCAAAGGCATTGTAGAAGAATTAATAACAGGTACAGAGAAAGCCAGTTTCATGCTCCTGCTTACCCTTTCTCATAAGTTGTAACACAAGAATAAAGAGGGCATGTGATGGAGGTTAAAATTTACACTCCCTGTAACCAAAATTGCCATGCAACAAGGGGTGTAATTAATCTTTGGCTCTCGCCACCACCAGATGTCAGTGACACAAATAGCTCTGTAAGCTTACAGGGAGGAGGAGACACAGTTAGCCAAGACTTCAAAAGTGACTAATGATTTTGTACGCTTCCATTTTTCTCGGCGCTTGACAAGAGATGCCTCGAAGGGGCCTGATTTTCAACAGAGGGGTGCACAGCTCTGTCTGGAAGCCATTCAAGAGACGATGCTGGACAAGATGGACCACCATTCTTTCTGCTCTGCTATGGCAATTATTATGCTCTGTTATAGCTTAGCCAGCCACAAGCATGGCATACATGACACACATGAGATCCTTGCCTACACAAAGTCACCTCACATTCAGAGGTGCTGACCATCCACACTTCGCACTGAAGTCAGGCCACTTATTTGTCTGCTAAAATATAGATTTCATGATTTGAATCACCAGTATAGAACCCTTTGTGACTGAAACTCTGCACATTCAGAGCTGAAACAGTAGAGGCACATTAATAATAATGCAGTCCTGTCTCTCTCAACTGAGCCATTCACAGAGGGAATGTCAGGATCCCGGGCAAAGGAAAACAAGACTAGTAGCACATGTTTGGGGGTCAGGAATTGACAGCAAGGCTCAGAGTCAGTATCAGGACCAGAGTCAAGCTGGAATCAGAGTCTGAAGTCAAATTGAGGGACAGAGCCAGGGTCAGGTCAAGGATCCATGTTGGGTTTCAAGGTGTCAATTGTGGGTCAGTGTCCAAGTCAGAGTTGAGGTTAATATCAAGAGTTCAAAAAGAGAAGCGGAACAGGTGTGCCAATGGGTAAGGATCCACATTTGTGCATGCATATGTCCCAGTTAGCCCCACAAACTTGGGATCAAGAAGCCAGTCAAGGATCCCTAAGACTTCTGCCAATCAGATCACTCAAGGTGTAACTTCCCATGGTGTACAACCTCTTCCAATTGTGAGACACAGGGAGCCGGGCTGGTCACAGCTGTTGCCATGTGGGATGTTGGTTACGTGGCTGCCCTGTGAGCCTGCATTCAAGTTCCGCTGCTCCTTATATCATGCCAGAAAATGCTGATAGTGATGTTGAGCTCATTGATATGGACATTTGTCCATCAGAAAAGGAAATTAAGACCATCAAGTCATTTCAGTAAAGTTACTGAGCAGCAGTTAACATGATATGTTTCAGTCACAAAGTGTTTTTTAATGGTGATCAAAGGGTGAAAAACCCCAACCACTTGGAATAATGGCATATCCTCAGTGGGCGTTAGTGGGGATGGGACCATATACGGCATTTCCTTTTTTCAGTCCGTCAACCACTTAGAGCAAGATCATGACCAAAGCAGGAGTGACGTAGAAAGAAATAGTAGGAGCAGTAAGGCAAGTTTCAGAATAGAAAAGCCCAAAGTATCTGCAGTTCAGTACTGATTACACTCCCAATTTCTTGTTCTCCCCATGTTGTAATGCAGACGCAGCTCCCATTATTAAAATAAGCTACCAGTGTACAAAACAGTAGCCACACACTCAGATGCTTAGACTGTGTGTGGACTGGTAATAAATGAATGTCAGATCTCAGATTTTGGTCAGCTATTTTCGAGTCTTCAAATGGATGTCAAGTACTTTTCCAGTAACTATAAAATAAGATTCCAGTATTGTCATTTTAAAGCCTAGAATGTCTGTTGAGTCAGTGTGCAGTGATGGAAGCACGGTTGAGAGCTTTTTTTGCACAGAATATCACAAAGTTGGCTTCTCACTGGGATTTGTGATTTGTTACTATCCAATTTTTAAGTTCTCAGATATTTCAACTCTGAATTACACTCATATGATAGTAAGTCATGTATCTATGCCATGGCAAAAGTCCTAGAGCAGGGTCTCAAATTCAAATCACCACAAGGGTCAGACGTGGACTAGTATGTTAGCCTGAGGGCCGCACCACTGAAAACTTTTCATACAACGTTATTGCAAATATCAATAATGATACTGTTGTTGCAGGCTACACGATATAACTTTAGAGGCCACATGTGGCCTGCAAGTTTGAGATTCCTGTCCTAGACCATTGAGACAGAGAAATCTCAACCAGTTACTCTATAGATAATCTGCACGCAACAAGTCCATTAGTTGCATATGGGTGGCTGTGCAAATGGTGGATTACTTGGCACAGCTGCCACAGTTTTTAAAATTACTCTCCCAACACCACACACAATAGTCCCAAAACCACAGCCCCTCACTGCAACACTTACTCCCTTCCTTTACCCACACACATTAACACAAGCTTCTCTCAGCACAACCCAACACAGCCACCCACCCAAACAAAACAAGCATACACAACAATCCTAAACATACTCCTACATCCAACCTCACCCTTTATTTGTGTGGCAAAGCCACGGGTCATCATAATTAGATTACGAATTTATGAGCCGCAGAAACAAGAAAAGCCCTGCCTAAAACACTGATGTGATCCTCATTATTGTAATATCTAAGCACCTCACAATCATTAACATTCATCATCACAACTCACTGGTGAGGAATGGGCTGTTATTCCCTTTTACAGATAGGGGACTGCCGTGCAGAGAGACTTACGGGTCTCACCCCTGGATTCTGTATCAGAGCTAAGGATACAAAAATTAGTTGAATTAGGAATCCATTTTCTAACAATAGACAGTTCAAACACATGTTGAGGGGGTCGGGGGTGCCGTTCTGAACTCAACTCCTTTCTACCAAGAAAGAGCTGCCTAGCTGCGGTACTCTCCGCTGCATGTGCAGAGCCATAGCTAGGCAGCTCTGGCTCACGGGCAGCTGAGCCGAGCCTAGATGCAGCTCCTCACCCCACGCACATGCACACAGTCACAGGCAGAGGTGGCTTCTGGGGTAGGTGAAGCAGTCACACACCTAGGGCTCCAAGCAGAAAGGGGCCTCATCACCTACCCCAAAAACTGTCTCTGCCTCAGTTGGCAGCAGGAGCAGCTGGCCCCTGGGGCTGAAGCCAGAGCCAGAGGCGGAGGAGCCAGGACCATAGAAGAGGGACCTGTGGGCCTATAGTGGACCCCACACAATGGGCCTTCGCCCAGGGCCCCCCAATAGCCAAAAGCTGTCTCTGCTTACAGCGATCTACGCCCAGCTGCCGCTCCCCTCCTCCCAGTTTAAATGGTAATCAGGTGTTTAAAACCTGTTTATCATTTAACGTTTAATTGTTCAGCCTTTTACATTCCTAATCAGAGCAGGAATTTGGAGCCAGGTCTGTGAAGTCCGAGGCTAGCATCCCAACCACTGAATCCTTTTTCTTCATGGATTTGGTTCCAGAAAATGCCTATGAAACAGGGCAACATCATTTCCATTTTACAGCAGAGGAACTAAGCTACAGAGTGAAGAACTGACTTACCCACCGTCCCATAGGGAGTCTGTGGCAGAGTTTGGAATTTAACCCCGATCTCCTAAGTCCCAGTCTAGTCTCCAAACTGGAAGAAGAAGAAAATTCCTGAAGGAGGTTGCATAGAAGCGCTTTCTAAAATTAACCCTCTCACTGTGTACACACTGCATTTTGGAAGACGTGGTAACTGCAGCAGGACATGAGGTGGATTCAAAGCTCGACAGCATTTTGCTGAAAACTTATAGGGGGCTGCTGTCGGGATGTATTTTCCACAATCCTGGCCCATTGGATAGCACAGTGTGAAATACAGCTTTGATCCAAAATCTCAATCTAAATATTGTTTCAGCTTGTGCTGAGGGGAAAAATATTTAGGGAAGTTGAGTAAGGCCGCTTCTAACCTCCATTGCTAACCTCCATGAGGGGAACGCAGAGGGAGCCATTTTCTCTGGCACGCTGGTTGCGCTGCTGTGCAAAAATGGTTACTGTTACTAGGCCATAGGTTTGCAAGGAAGCTGAAATGACTCCTGAAAATCATGAGGTTCTGGTGTAGTTCAGATGTTGCAAATGGGAAGAGAAAGAGCGGCATGTTGAGTTAAAGACTGGGAAAGAACGCACAGATAGAACTCGGTGCTCTTTCATGTATCCCCATCAATTTGTTGTATCCACCTGTTGCCTCACCTCTACTTTTGTAGCTCTTCAGTGAGGGTGTGACTTCATTATGTATGCATGCAGTGCCTCGCACAATGAGGCCCCAATTCTTAAATAGGGGCAGCTGCAGGCACAATCTCCACAAGGGAGCAGGTCTGCTTTCTTTCTCCTGCTGGGTAGGAAAGCATGCAGGTTTTGCGCTCATTTGGAAAGGAAAGTTACGTCCTGCTGTAAGAAACAAGCACCAATCAATATTAATTCAGTGAGCTTACCATCACTATGCAACTGAAAAGGCATGTATTCTCCACCTGAGTGATTCAGGATCTTTCTTTTTAAGCTTCATCTGCAAGTCAAGTAGCTGATGCATCTGGATGCTGGTGTCCCAGCAAAATCTAATCACCATGGCAATGTGCCCCATTCCAAGGCGACCCCACACTAGAGAGTGCATTACTGCTTGACCAACACTGCTAACCTCAGAATGAAAAAGTGACAGTCTAGCCTGCACCACACTTTCTAAAAAGCAGATTAACCCTGATTGTCTTGGCTAACTCTCTGGAATTTCCTTCCTTGCCCTGGAGACAGTGCATTCTATGGAGATGAAAATTAATGCTGACACAGCTTGCATTGGTGGTGTGTTTTCAATTAGTCTTATTTTTTTAGAACAAGGAAAGTGAAAATTCAGTGGGGCTTCTATACATGAGACTGTTGTAATTGTAAAAATATTTGCAGGATGCAGGATCAGTTGTCCATGGAGTCTCTCCCTCTTTACCTAAGTTATATGCAAAATGAAATGAGTAAAAAACAGATTTGGCAGGAGACCCCATTTCATTTTTGTTAACTAAAAGATGGGCTGGAAAATCAACAAATCCCAAGCGGTTTTTTGGTTTTATTTTGTTTTTCCATTTGGATCCTTAGTAGGAGTAGAGTGAATGAATGAAAATGGTGAAATATTAGAAGGGCTAAAGGTGCACCTGGCAATAATCCAACATCAACAGAGGAAAGTGTACAACCATGAGGAAACTGAGAACAGCCTCAACATACATTTAACACCTCTCCAGGACTTTGCATCAGTTCCATTCAGAAGCAGAACCTGGTCTATTTTATGTACATCCATACCACTTGTCTCACTCACACATGCCTACATAGTGCATAGGGGTATGTCTACACTGAAGGCTTAAGTTGACGTAAGCAACTCCAGGGCCACATCTGGAGTTCATTAAGTCAACTTAAGCACTTGCTTAATAACTCTCACCCTTAAAGTCAACTTTAAGGGTTAAGTCAAGTCCACTTAAAATGTGGCCATTAAAGTTGACTTAAATAAATGGGGACTCCCTAAGTCAACTTAATAAAGTCAGCTTTAAGTCAACCTTATTAAGGCAACTTACCTGAGCCCTCTACTGTAGACATAGCCCAGGAGAACAGCAGAGAATACAAGCTACTGTATCAGAGCAACCCAGCCTGCCTAAAAATGAGCATCCATTGTCCCCTGTTCCCCAGCTCCATCTGGTGGTAGGAAGCAAAAACAGTGAACCTGAAATGGGATGCATAGGAGGGAAGGTGACAATCTCTCTCTTCAACATTAATGCTTCCATGACCTACAGAAAATTCTCAGCGGGTACACCATCTCAAGGGTCTTTGAGGGAAACCATTGGCACACACCAGAAGTTACCGTCAGACCTAGTTCACAGGTGACAAACTGCCCTTGGAGTGTCAATTTGATACCCAAGCAATTTCTGGGATCTCCAACTCTGCAGAATTGTCCTGAAGTGTTCAGAAATTAATCTTTAATTAAAGACGGTCATATGATGAAACCTCCAGGAATACATCCAAATAACATAGGTCACCTTAGTCATTTTCATATGGCAGTGTCTAAAAGAGATCTCTTAAGAGGTGCTCTGGATGATGAAATTACTGGAGTACAACAACTGGGATCAGATGAGCCGTTTCACCAGATTAAGAACTGGACAACCAATGTAAATATTTTTCTCATAAACATTGGGTTCATTTGGTAAATGAGCCCATTTTGCTAACACTCCCATCCGCTTTGCAATCCTCTGCTACTAATATCAGAATAATCACATTTTACTCTCATAAATAGCTGGACAGCAAATTTCCAAGGCCCAGCTGTAGGTCCCTACCAAATTTTCAATCTTATATGGTCATAAGATTTTTTAAAATTATAAAACATCACAGTGACAGATATTTAAATCTGAAATGTCACTGTGAGGGAACTCTGGAGGTCTTGACCCAAAACTGGGTAGTGGGTCACAAGGTTACTGTAGATGGATTGAAGTATTGCCACCTGTAGGTGTGTGGTAGAGGGTGGCCCTTCTTTGGCATCGTACTCAGAACTTGGCCACTCCACTTTGCAGTCTCTCTCTGTCAACCCTACTGGCTTGTTGGGGAGACTAGCTACAGAAGGACCCAGCCCAGGCGGATTGGGGCAGATAGAGTCTTTAGCCCCTGGCCTCCAGGCAGGGCAGAGCGACAAACAACAGGCCCAGGCAGAGAAAGGGGCTGCTTAGCTCTTGGTAGCTACAGGGAAAAAGGGGTAGCAAAACTTCAGCTGGTTGGAGGGGGACGCGCAAACCCACCCAACACCGCTGCTCCAGGGGCTCCTCCTGTAGGAAACTGTAGTGAATTCCCTGGCTCAGGGCTTTCCCAGGGGCTACGTGGTTCATCCCCGGGAATGCTGGAGTCCTTGGTGGGTGCAGGTTGCGGCAGCAAGCTAGGGACCTATGGCTCCCCTAGAAGAGCATCCCACACTAACTTCCAGGCCTGCCCTTTATATTTCCTCCTCCATCCTTCCACTTCGAGCCCATTATGCCCAGCTGGGGGAGCGAGGCCCTTCTTCAGTGTCCTGCTCGGAAGGCAGCCACTCCACTTGGCTGCCCTTCCACTGCCAGCAGCAGCTGCAGAGCTTCCTATAGCTGGGGGAGGTTCCCAGACATGGTCTGACCCAGCCCTGCAAGTGGTCCCTACAAGGGAAAAGGGAGTCCCATCCCTCCCCAACCTGGCCAAGATGAGCAGCATGGGCCTGACAGGAGCAGGAGATGAGACTGACATAGAACAAGTGATTCTATAGGCAAGTCTCTTGAGCTAGGAAGACCTTTCTAAGACAGATCAATGCTGTTTAAAGAAAATTATTCATGGATATTTTAGAGGAGCTGGGGTGAAATGGAGTTGATCTCACTAACTAGGAGCCAACCTTGCCACATTTGAGAAAGCCTCTAATGGGTTTCCTCTTTCTTACTAGCTGGGGTTGCAGGGGTGTCTATAAATTTGAATGAGGCAAGGAAAACAGAAAGTGAAAGAGAAAGAGGCTTTGGTGATGATGCTGCCTGGAGCCTGGTCTGTGGAAACAAGGAGGAAGTGAGGGCTCATGCTGCATTAAAGAATCATGGGATTTTTACCGTATTGTCAATTCTTGCAACTTGATGGCAAATCTGGTGGTGGTACCTGGTGGTTTCGCTGAAAGCCTCAGCTCTTAGACTCAGGCGATTACACAAGAATCCCAGTTTTCTTTTTTTAATTTTTTTCCCAGATTGCAAGTTTCCAACCCTTGTAGTTGCAGGAAATTCTTGACAACAAGAACCCTAAAAGGTGAAAGAAATGCAAAAACATTTTATTATTTTTAAACATGACTTTTAAGCAAACAGTTTTGGGGGCTTGATTTGCAGTTTTTGAAGGCTTGGAGTTAGCAAAACTATCTTTGAACTAATGGGGTCTCACGTCCTTTTCTTGGGTATCTGTTGGCAAACTGCAATTAATCATCACTCAGGAGAAGGTGTGGGGGCTCACTCTGCAGTCTGAACCTTCAATGAGGCTAACCATAGCAAAAATCATTAATAGGTTTTGGAGCCACTTTTGAAGAGCAGATCCAGAGTCTTCCTTCAAGTGCCCTCTTTCACCATGACTGCTTATTCCTCCAAGTTTGACTGTGATTTCTTTGCTGGTAACTCAGATATCTATGCACAGATCTAGTCTCATCTATATATAATTGACTTGCTGCACACCATCTAGACCTGCATGTCTGTCTGCCTCTTATTTCTTTTCATTTTTCTCTAATGTATCAACTTGAGCTTCACTTAGCCCTTGTCCACACTGGGGCCAGTTTTGGCAGCAACCAGCAGTTATGCAAGGAACGTAAAATTCCTTGCAGAACTGCCAGCGGCTTTCTAAGCCACTGGTACAGATTCAGGTAAGCTGACTGCAAATCCCTTGTGGTTGGCTTTCCTGTATGCCCCTTGGCCCCCAAGACATCTGGCACCAACTTCCGGGAGTGGTTAGCAGGGAGTCTGAACTCACTGCTCCACTCCTGGAACACCAGGCTGGCGGCGATGATTTTGCCGTCATCATGTTGACATACCCATAGTTGCAGACAACTTTATGCCTTAACTAAGCATATCATCTTAATTAGCAAACATGAATAAATCATCTCTTCACAACCAAATCAGATATATGCTTGATTTCTCCCTGATTTGCTGCAGAATCCAAACATTTGGAGTCTTGATCAACAAGATCCAGACATCCTGCCTTCATCAATCCTTAGGTTTTTTCCCTTTGCAATTCTTCATCTGTAATGGGGACATGAGATCTATTAAGGCAGAGAGAGATTGCAGGGAATCCTCTTTACTTACTAGGTTTTATGTCAATCAAAATAAGTCTTCAAAATTCCAAACTGAGATTACAATACCAAGTTTCATTTTTCCCTCTGGTGAATATCTTTCTTAAATACTAATGTTTAGGTGGAGAAGAATTTTTTAAAAATTCATTTAAAAAAAAATAATTTGCATACGAAACCAATAAAATTCTCTTTCCCACCAAAGGGATTGGCCTGTTTCTTCTCCAGACCTAACTTATCAAATCTGAAGGTACAGGTGAACATCACATAGAAAACATTTTGCTTTTCACACAGTGTTCTGAGTACTGAAAGCAAACAGACAATCTGATGATAACAGTTTCCTTTGTTGAATAACTATTCAGGGAAAAATATCCCACAAACTGTATTTTTCATTTACAAGAGAGAAAAGGGTGGAAAGGGCATTGTTACGGATCACCTGTCATGTACAGAAAAATGCAATAAAAGGAAGACATGATAAACTTTGTGCTTGAAGTGGAACAAGATGTTTTAGCTTCAAGGAATTCCTTGACCTGGGTCTTATTTACTTCTAATGTCCTAAGGAGAGCTCAGGCCTGGATCAACATCTCGATTATTCCTCTGAACAGCTCTGCAGCAAGGTACTGTTAAAACAATATATTTTTAAATGGGGGTGAAGAAACCAAGAAGAGGACAGAAGACTAGGTACAAAGATTTCTTGAAAAAGAACCTCACGGCTGGTGCCAGAGATATCAAGAGGCAGGACATGAAATCAGTCTGGCAACTCAGAGTTACATATCCAGAAAACTTCAGAGTGAGCGCTACCGGCTGACAACGGAAAAAGCTTCACACTCAGAGGACAAAACTCATAGGAAAAAGCACAGGAGAAAAGTGAGAATAGGAAAGATGGCATTAGCAGGCCAAGCCAGGCAGAACTAAATCAACAGGGAGGGTGCAGAGGGAGCTGCTAGAGAAATCAGCAATTAAGAGACATCACTTTTTGGTCCTGCTTAAAGATCTTCTCCTTTGAAAAGCTATAACCAGAATGGCACTCAAAATAACATTCTCCCCCTCACCTTCTCTGCCTGAAATCACAGAATAAAAAATTTCTGCAAGCAGAATTTCTCTTAAGAAAGGAGAGTCAAAGGAAGTTCAGCAGGGCCCTTGTTAAGCCAATATAGTTAACCTGAGAAGTGTAGAGAGCTTACACTATTGACTTCTGTCACAAAAATCGATACAATTGTCCCTCCTCTAGCAGCTCTGTGATTAACACTCTGCTGTGATATGAATCCAGTACTGGCTTTATAGGAAAAAGCATCATGTCTTGCATCACTAGAATTCCCTCGTTCTGCAGTACTCTGTGTTTCCCTTGGACCTCACCCATGCAGTAACTAATGATCGAATCCATAGAACGAGCAGCACTAGGGCCAAGGTCATACAGATTAAGGTGCAAATAGCTGAAATGTGTGGATTTAGCATTCAGATCAGAGGGGCAATAAACATGCTGTTCGCAAGTTAGAGCTCTTTCTCCAGGTTCCTTCTCATTAGATCAAAAGAGCTTCCCTTCCACTCTATTAATTTGCCAGCCTAAATTGTATGACATCTCTTTAGGCAAAACCAAGCCCATTCATCCTATCCATCATTTAAAGGATTCAAATCATCCATGATGCTTTACAGACTAAGATTAGTGGACTTTATAGGTGACCTTTATATTTGCCTGGCAAATAACTGTGCAGAATTACTTCATCTTTCTGGGCACCTGACCTATAGTTTAAGTATATATACTTAGTATTTCTATTTAAATGACTTTCAGGCTGGTAGGCTGTTTCTACACTGCAAATGTAGTTCAGATTAAGGAGGCTTAATTCGAACTAAATTAGTCCATGGCCACACTGGCTTTCCTTAGTTCCAACTAAGGAATTCCTGTCTTTAGTTCGAACTAATGGTTAGTTTGAACTTGTTAGTTAGAACTAACCATTACTTCAAACTAAAGGCAGTTTGACCTTCTTCCTCCCAGGGTGTCTTCCTCTATGTATTGGGTAGGTGCATGGACCTTCTCAGGTGCTATGTTGCCACACTTCCCATGATGCCCCCTCCTAAACCAAACTAGCAGTTCTGTGCATGGACATGCTAGTTCAATTTAGGTTTCTAGTGTGGGCATGCTAATTTGAATTTAGTTCAAATTAATCACTATTAGTTCAGATTAATTAATTTGAACTAACTTAGTTCAAACTAGCATTGTCAACTGTAGACATAGCCGTAGAGATTTAGTATGTTTGTACAGCCATTCTTGCACAATTGTCTGATGGCTGCAAAGGGTTGATATTTAAAGGCCCTCATTCCCCTCTGTGATCACGATTGCTGGTCAAGCCTTCTCTAGCTTGAAAGGCGGCATTGCCACTGCACAGTGTATATGAAGAAAGAAAGAAAGAAAGAAAGAAAGAAAGAAAGAAAAAGTTTTCACAGGACTAAAGTTCATTACCAAAGTGACTATAGTCAGTAGCAATCAATTGATGGGCTCTACCATCCTGCTCGTTTAGCCTTGGAAAGCCTGTGGGTTTTCTGTTTAAGCATCTTTCCACTCACTGATCTTCGAGTTCCAAGTCCCTAGTCTCTATTGACAACAGTGCCATTTGCAAAGCAAAACCTGGGGACTGGTCTGCCACAATGAACATAGACTCTCATTACTTAGGGCAGGTCTACATGCACAGTGGTAAATTCACTGCTGTCAGATCGAACTTCCCAATCAACTGAGAAGACCTGCTCAGTCGATCAGGAAATCGATCCTTGAAGACCACTCCAATAAGTGGGGGTAGTGCTGAGTTGACAGAAGGCCATTTCTTGTTGGCTCAGCATAGTGAAGACACTCTGGTAAATAGGTGGCAAAGTCAAAGAGAGATACACAAGTTATTTTAAGGAACTTGTGTATCATCCTTTGACTGCCACCACAACCCGGTTGCAGTGTAGACAAGGGCTTAGCAGTGAGGATAAATACTACCAAGTTCTCAAAGAACTCTACCAAATCTGTGGTGTGAAGGTGATAAAGACTATTTGTTCATATGCCTGAAACCTAAGTTCATTGCTAACTCATCAACTGAAAACAAAAAAAACCCTATGCTTACATGGCCAAACTCTATAAATAACTCAGACATCCAGAGTATGTTGCTGTGCATCTGGGTATTTCCTGGGTAAAATGAGAGATGTTTAAATAGTCTCGCTCACTTAAATTTCAATGTCTATAAATCAAGTAGATATTTTCGTTCTCTCGTCACTGGATGTCTTAATATACCATTGGATTCTTACAGTCCTCCACAGCCATATTTCAAGGAAAATATAAACTAGTGACCTTGACTGTTCTGCCCAGATGACTGGGAACTCAGTAAATCTGTGCACTGAGACCCAACAGTAAGGGGTGATGCAAAACTGTGAGCTGTGTTGCCTTATGGAAATTAATATGATCTCTCCAAATCTGTATACAAATTCTTGGAATACAAAGAAAGGCTGCCATTTCCTATTCAAAGTGGTTTCTCTAGAGCTGCAATGGCTACTACTCCCCTATAAGATAATCCTACCTGCACTGAAATAGGCATCTACCCAATTCTGTCCCCGTATGCACTTGTCTCAGCTTAAAACCTGGAATGGATCATCTGAATCCCGTTTCTTCTCTTTGCGCTCAAGACCATAGGGACGTTACCAGTGATGGCCACTAAAAGGTCCCAGGCAATATCTGCAGAACTAGAGATATTAGCCCATGTGTCCAAGCTAAAATTGTAACAGTGGCTCACATCAGAGGCTTAGAAGAATCTCAGCCACTTGTGATTACATAGACTTAGAACTGCACTAGGACAGGTCTTGTTGCTACATGTCTCACTGCACCAATGAAACTACATGGTGTGGGGCAGTGGTTTTCATCCACTGTGTTGGGACAGATTACTGTGTCACCACACAGCAGTAAATGTGCTGTGGAGAGTCAGGGGGATGACTGGTTTTGGCCTGGACAGAGTGGGCTAGTGTGTCCTATAAAGTTGCAATATGCTGCCAAGTGTGTTGAGACCCACAAAAGGTTGAGAATCACAGTGTAATGGATGCCAGGAGCCTTGAAAGAGCTGACTCTCCCTCTTCTGATGCTGCAAAGTTGGGTCAGAGGTGAAGAGAATTCATGGCAGACTCTGTCCCACCCTTTACTCCCAGTGATGCTCCAGGGGGACAAGACGACCTCACACGGGACTTCAACAGTCACCGAAATGCTATCTATAAGGCAATGCCTACATTATGACTTATGTTGGTATACTTCGTGTCATTCAGCAGTGGGGGGGGGAAAAAGCCACCCCTGAGCAACATAAATTACACCAACATAAGCACCAGTGTGGACAGCACCATGCCAGTGGAAGAGCTTTTCCTGTTGATACAGCTATTGCTGCTTGTTGGGGTAGTTTAATTAGGTCAACATAAGAGCTTTCTCCTGTTGGCATAGATCGACTACACAAGAAATCTTATGCATCACTACAGTTCTAGGCTCTCTAGTGTAGACATGGTCTTGGTGCAAAGGAATTCATACTGGCTATGTCTATGTTGGAGAGAATTTTTGAAAAAAAAATTTTTCAAAATAATTATTTCAAAATAATTATCTCAAAACAGCATTTTTGAAAAAAGTTATTTTGGGAAAACGGTCCGGGAACCGCTCCTTGTCCTGAAATACCATGGCTTTTTTTTCCCCTAAAGTGAAAGTCTACACCAGACTTTCTTTTTCAAAAAAAAGAAAGGCAATGGAAAAAATAGGCAGGCTTTTTCAAAAAAGCCTTGGCCACGTCTGATGATGGCTTTTTTCAAAAAAGCTCTCTCGAAAAAGTCTTTTTTCCAAAATGTAATGAGGTTTAGTGTTGCCAAAAAAGCGCACCAGTATTTCAAGATACCGGCACTCTTTTTTTAAAAAGCTAAACCCAACAGCTTTTTCAAAATAAAAAGCCCTTGTTGAGATAGTTTTTTCGGAAAATGCCATTGCCGGGCGCGGTAAAGGCTTTTTTTTTTTTTTTAAGCCTGCCTATCTTTCCCATTGCCTTTCTTTTTTTTTTGAAAGAGAAAGTCTGGTGTAGATTTTCACTTTCAGGGGAAAAAAAAAAAGCCATGGTATTTTGGGAGAAGGAGTGGTCCCGGGACCATTCCCCCCAAAAAGCATTTTTTAAAAAGTTATTTTGAGATAATTATTTCAAATATATTTCAAAATAATCTTTTAGAAAAAAGTTTTTGAAAATGCTCTCCAGTGTAGAAGCAACCACTGTGTTTTCATGTTTCAAAACAAAGGACATGGATATTCCAGCTACAGCTGGTCAGACAATGTTTGTTTCTTTTGATTTTTTCATTAAAAAACACCACCAAAAATATAGAATCACAAAAGATTAGAGTTGGAAGGGACCACAGGAGGTCATCTAGTCCAACTCCCTGCTCAATGTAGGACCAACCCCAACTAAATCATCTCAAAAAAAACAAGGAGTCATGTGACACTTAAAGATCAACAGATTTATTTTTCGCATGAGCTTTCGTGGGAGAAAATCCCACTTCATCAGATGCTTCAAAGATTTGAAATTGACAAGATGCAAAGCACTAAATCATCTCAGCCAGGGCTAAACCACTAAAGGATGAAGCTTCCAGCTAAATATTTTCAGCTAAAATGAAAGGGTTTTCCTCTGAAACCCTCAAACCCACAATATTTCAGCCAGAACCCAGCAAAACCCACAACATTTTCTGGTTTGGCTACAAATTTTCAAGTTTGGGTTTTCAAGTTTTTCAGCAAAAGTCAACATTTTTTCTAGGGAAGCAGAGTCTTTCCACAAAATAATTAGTTGGTTTGGAAACCCAACTTTTTACAGAAGAGAAAGCTTTGATGGAAAATTTTCCACCAGCCCCAATTCTTACTGAACAGATCAAGAGACTCATATAAAATTCAGTCAGCATGTGTTTTTCAGGTAAAGCAACAGGAACCTATCCATGTGTTACTGAAATGGGTGACAGAGAGTGAATGTAGGCAGCAGCTGAGCTGTGAGTGGCTGTGGTAAATAAAACAAAGGGAAAAGACTGAGATGTGGTGGCTGGGCACAGTATATGCTTATACAGTAGCTAGATACCTGCAGCTGCCCTGTGCCAGTCAGCTCGGACGTATGGGATGCAGACCATGGGACTGTTTCACTGCCATTTAGACATTTGGGCTTGGGCTGGAGTCTGGGACCTAGGACGCAATGTTCCCTCTAATTACTCATAGACTGCGCACACAAACAATTTCTTTGTGAGAGCAAAAATATTTCTTTGTGAGCACCAAGATTAGCACTATTGAATTTTTTTGTACGCACTTTTTGTCGTGTGCGCAGGTTTCATGACCTGTGTGCGCACACGCACAGCTTACAGGGGACAGTGCTAGGACTCAGAACTCAAGCTGCAGTCTGAGCCTAGAAATCAGGCTGCAGGGTTGTTTCATCACAGTGTAGAGTCAACTGGCATGGGCCAGGCCACACATCAGCTGCTGTGCAGACATCCCTACAGACAGGAAGGCAGAGGTCTGGCCTTAGCTGTTGTTTACACACACCATGAGACTTTGGGTGAGTCACTTAACTGTGCCTCAGTTTCCCCTTCTTAGAAATAGGGGTCATAAGAGAATACTCAGCTTTGAAATCTGGGGTTAAATGATTTATTATTAAAGGACAAAGGAGCTCAGTTGTGAGATTGCGATAAAAATCTGATGAGAACAAATGCATTCAGATAGTCCTTTAACATGTGGCAGTGTATAACCATAGTTTGTTGTATGAGATCAGTCTCCACATCACCCCAATACCCTTAGTTTACATTAGGAGAATAGATAAATACGTACCATGCGTCTGGCCTAGAGGATCACAGCTTGACTCCTGAGCAGCAGCTGGGACTCCTCAACAGCTGCAATTCAACCTTTCTGCACCCCGAGCTATTAAAACAAACAGCTGAATACATTTCTATTCCATAACTGACCGGAGGCTCACAGGTGTTCTCCAGTAAAACACATTTCAAATCATTTAATGGAATTAGGCTGCTTTCTATAGCATCTCTAACAATGACTTTTCACAGACTTCAGACAACAGTTTGGCTGAGGCAGAATATAACCCAGCTCACTCTCTCATTACAGTATTGGCTGTACAATGTAAAAAGGAGAAAAACCAGTTTTGTATGGAAAGGCAATAAAAAGAAGGTTGACCGGCAAGAAAAAAAACTTTGTTTTCCATAATGGAAAGGACCATTACAATCACCTTCGAAATGTTGAAACAGATGGAGATTTGGTTTCAGTATCAGGAACATAGTTACTTAATTCTCTTAAAGACCTATTGCAATGAGAGCTAAACACAGGCCGTGAAATGTCTGCCATTGTGCCTTGAACACATCAAATGCAACCCATTTTTCATCAGCAGCCTGGCATTACACAGACCTTTTAAAAATATCTTATTAATAAGAGGGCTAATCACAGCTGCACTTTGTCAGTTTGATCATGCTGGGAGAGAACATTCCTCTGCTTTTTTGTCTTGATTGAATACCAGATTCAACCCAACAAAACATTTGGAGAGGAAACACATTCACATTTGAGTTAGAATTGTTAGGCCACTAGAAAATTGCAGCAGAGGCATCTAGAACTTAGTGCACTGAATTGTAGTAGTATGAGGTTTCAGAAGAATAAACCCAGGAGATAAGTGGACTGGTTTTCCAAATTTCCAACAGTTCATCCTAACCTCTAGAGCTAGAGCAGCTAAACATCACCACCTGGTGAAACATTTTATGAATGCTTTTATTTTGTTTTGAACACTTCAACACAGAAAAACAAACAGCAGCACAGCAGAACTAAAACATAAAAAACATGAAAGCCACAAGACAAGAGAGACTGGGGGTTCATGGCTATTTTCTTGTGCACATTTGTCCACATTACCAAAACCACCATCCTATTTGGCAACCAGCTGAGAAGCCAAGAACTAAATATGCATAGAAACTGCACATTCAGCCCTGAAGGAGACCCCCATTTGAAGGGGTGAGATACATCAATAGGGCAAAGCACTGGGGCTATGTCTACACTGGGAATTTAGTTCAAATTAAGCAGGATTAATTCAAACTTAATTAGTGCACATCCAGACTGGCTTTCATCAGGTCAAACTAAGGAATTCCTTAATTCAAACTAAGGAAAGCTTACTTTGAAATAGTAAAACCTGACTTTAATTCGAACTGACTGTTAGTTCAAACTTATTAGTTTGAACTAACTCAATGCAGAAGTATTAGTTCGAATTAAATGTGGTTCTACCTTCCTCCTCCCAGGCTTCATGGCACCAGGGAGGAAGTGCCTTACTCTTTTTATGGGATTGGGTGGGACGATGGCCCTTCTCAGGTGCCATGTTGCCACACTTCCCATGCTGCCCCCCTCCTAAGCTGAACTAGCAAATCCGGTGCATGGACTTGCTAGTTTTGATTTAGGTTTCTAGTGTTGGACATGTTAGTCTATGTTGTAGTTTAATAGAGGTCTTTATCCTCTGGGGCTGTCAATCCACCCCTTTCACCAGGACTAAATTCACATTCACCAGAAATCGGAGTTACTGATGTGGAACAAAACTAGGAGTGGTGTTTTTAGAGGAGGAATCTCTAGCATTACATGTAACTGATGGATAAAGTGAAAGATACCTTTGGTAAAATAATGTCACAAGCAGAAAAGAGTCCAAGGTCATAGGAGGACTGTGATTCATGAGCAGCAAAAGGGACTTAAATGATTCTCAGTGATAATCGGCCCCAGTTAAAACAATTTCACAGCAGAGTGTTAAAAAATTAAGTACCCTAGATTTAGTACTAACAAAGCAATTGCTGGCAGAAGACGTGCACAAGAATTAAGGAAATATTAGATGCTCTTTCCACTAATTTTGCACCTCTGTCAATTTCTAAGTCCTACATCTTTCCACTGTGTTTAAAGTGCTTAATGAAAGGTCCTTCTAGAATTTGCAGACAAAACATTCATTTTAAAAAGTGCATGGATTTAATTACATTTAAGCAAGTGTAATTACACAGTTCTGTCTTGGTGCTGAATCAATTAAGCATGCTTGGGGGAAAAAAGTGGAACTAAAACTAATGTTTTAATGGAAACTAACTCATTGGAATTATTGGGAATGAAAGTCTATTTAAAGACACTGCGGCTAAATTTATTTATGCTCATGAATGGCCTTCTGCTAAAGCCTGTGACCTGTTCAAGGAATCTGACCTCCTGCTACATTGCTTGTACTACAAGAAATAAATTAAACTTCTAAATCATTAGAGGTGACTACATTCTTGTTAATTCTGTCCCAAAATTACAGCAGATTTATTCGTATAAGCAAGCAGTAAATTCTGTGGAAATTAAAGCTTTAGACAAAAGATTTGCTAAGCACTTATAAGAAAAAAGTGAATGTCCTTTTTAAAAGAAAATCATCCAGTTAAAGATCATGGGCCAGATTTGTAGCTGGGGTAAATCGTTTGCACTATTTCTATTAGCTTCAATGAAGCTACGTTAATTTACATCAGTTGAGAACAAGGGCGTCTCTGGAGTCTGGCACACGGGGCACGTGCCCTGAGTACCGGCATCAGTGTCCCAAGCACCTGACCTGGGACCCAGGGCTGGGCTGTCCGCAGTGAAGCCTTCCTCTCCCAGCCACGTTCTGGACAGGGATCCAAGCAAGGCCACCTGCAGCAGTGCCAGGGATTGAGGCCAGGCTGCCCGGGGCCGTGCCCACCTCTCCCAGCCCCGGACCTGGTCAGGGATGCGGGGCCAGGCTGGCAGCAGCAGGAGCCCGATGCCGGATCAGGCCTGTGCACTGGCTTGTGGCCAGGGAGCGGGCCCTGGGCCTTTTCCTGGGGCAGTGACGTTCCTGGTATAGAATCTATTATTTTACTAAAAACATAAATTTATCACCTTGCCTGTTAGCTCCTGAGGACAGGGAAGCTAAAAGATTTTTAACTTCTAATTTATGTTCACTGTTTATAAAGTTTGTTTACTCTTTTGCCTTTCAATCAGCTTTGACGGTGGACACAGACTAGTTTCTAGCAAAAAAATGAACAAGGAGTCTGGTGGCACTTTTAAAGACTAACAAATTTGTTTATTGTATGAGCTTTCATGAGAGAAGATTTGTTAGTTTTTTAAAGTGCCCCCAGAATCCTATGGAGGCTAGTCTCCATAGACTACAACTTCCATGATGCAGCATAGATTTTGGAAAGGTAAAACAATGCATCATGGGAGATGCAGTCCAGATAAGGAGCCCAGCTCAGAAAGATCAAAGCTGTGAGGGAATCAAATTACAATTCCCCTGAGACACCCCAGCAGCATTTCCAAATCAGAACAGTTTAGTTTTCAGTCACTTTTTTATTCTGATGGAAACAAAAAAACCCTAAGTTCTCTGCAGGGAGCAGACATTTCATTATTTCCTTGAATTAAAAATCCACTTTTCTATTACAAAAAACTGTTCTGACCAAAATTTTTCAGCCAGTGCTAATTATTTCAACAATAATACCCCTTGTATTGTTTTTAATCTACAGTTTGAAGGGGGACTTAATGGGTTTTACAAGCAAATAAAGAGAATATTGGATCTGTAATTAAGTTTCTACTTGCAGGAACAGTATATTCAGATAGAAGTAGTATTTGCACAGAAATCCAGGACTTTCATATTTGGGTACCTAAAGTCAACTCCAGTGAAGTCAGAGATTTCAACCCTAATTCCTTGTTCAGGCTCGTAAACAAGTGGTCTGTTTTTCAAGAGTGCCGAGCTCTCTGAAGCTCCCAGTGAAGTCAATGGGAGCACAGCATTGTTAAAACTGGATCACTTATTTAGATACCTCAGTGTACACTGCAGCATCTAGTCATTGCTCTCTGTAGAAGGATTTTGCAGGCCTATATAAAGTAAACAGATTCCTGATTTTATAGGGAGAATCCTAATATTTGAGATTTTTTCTTGTATAAGAACCAATTATTCCCCTAATCCAGGGACTTTAAAGGCTGCAGCCTAGGGCCTTGGTGTAAGGGGGATTGCAGCAGGACCTGTGGGCAGAGAAGGGATCCTGGCACCCAGCCACCACTGGTCCCACTCATAGCCCTGTCCAAGCTGGCATCAGGCTGTGGGGCTGGAGCAACAGATAAGTGCAGAGAACCAGGCTGGGCTAAGTCAGCCTTTCATGACCACCAGATAAGGGAGATCAGAGGGCTAAGGAGTGGCTGCTCCTTCTTCCTCCCTCCGTACATCATGGGGCTTGGGAGGTGGAGGAGAAGGAAACTGATGCTGCTCCCACATAAGCCAGCACTGGGCTATGGGGGTGTAGCAAGAGAGGTGGGTGCAGTGGGTAAGTTCAGGGATGGGGAGCTAAGCCAGCATTTGCAGCCCCTTCCCCCTACAACACAGTCCTCACGTCCCGTCCCGTCCCCACAGGTATAGACCCCACCTTCACTGGGACAGCTGGGGGACGTTGAGGCCCCACAAAAATCTACGAACCATAGGTCCACAAGAGAGATAATCCAGCCCTGCAGTCCTATCCCAATTTTTCATGCTTGCTATCTGGCCACCCATGGGCCATATCACATGGAAAGGCAGAGCACATGAGCTGGATATAGCGACTGTGTAGTGCATGTTAGCTGTTGCTCAGTGTTTACACAGCCCAGATGGGCAGCAGGTGGGTTTCAATAACCTCAGAACTTTCCTGGTCTTCTACATGTTTCTCAAACTCACACTTTGTGGTTCGGGGAAAGTTCAAGTCTCACTTGACACGTCTGGTCTCTCCCCTTCCCCCCAAAAAAGGATTGGTAGAAGGTACCAGAGACCAGAGCCGTAACGTGGCGTTTTGCTGCCTGGGGGGCATTCTGATTGGAACGTGCCCCTTCCCATTAGCAGCGCTCAGAGCCGGCACCACAACGCCACTCCATTAACAGTGCAGCTCTGTTGAGCCACTTCTGGTCGCCTGGGACTGTGCCCCACCTGCCCCGCTGTAGTTACGGCCTTGCCAGAGACCCCTCCTCTAAAACCATCACTCTTCTTTTCTTTCCTTCCTGATCCCCATCAGCAGCCTCAGCTCCCTCTCTTACTTTCTGTTCTTTTCTGGAGCTAGGCCCAATGCTCCACCTCACTTCAGGTCTCTTCATGCAGCACCTGGCTCCTCTTACCTACTTTTGTGTGGATGGGCAGCCAGTTAGACCCACTTCCAGCCCCCTCCCTTCTTCCAACACTGGGACATCTTAGAGTAAACGGGATGCTTGGCCATCCCTCCTCCCTCCCTTCCTCAGCAGCAAGGACTGGAAATCTCTCACTACAGTCCCTTTCTGGCTCTGTATCTTGCAGAGCACCTGGGAAGGACACACTCCTGACAGCAGAATGAGAGCCCATTGTGCCACTTTGGGCTGTGGCTGGAGACACAGCTCCTGCACCCACTGTCCCCTGGTGACGTAGGTGGAAGCAGAAGAGTGGTCCGGTGAGTAGAGGAATGGCATTGTATCCTAGTAGTAGCTTTATCCTGGGGTGCTCTGGCTTGGGATGAAGAGCTCTTTTCACATTGCTCCATAAGCTTCAGGAGATGCCTGCAGCCTTCACCAAAACTCACAGCCCTGGCAACTAGCCAGCCAGCTCCTCACCTCTCCACTCCACCTTTATAGCCCTGTCTACCCAGGTCTCAGGGGAGAATGGGAAAACACACAGTAGAGCAAGTAAGAAGCTGCATTATCAGCCGTTTGCTCTTCTGAGCCATGCTGCTGCTCTGACATCTTCCCCATTTCACTCCCTCAGAGACAGGTTTCCCTAGTGTAACCTGCTAGGGTGGGCTCAGATTCATTCAATTGCCCCTCTCCAGTGCCTCACAGAGAAAACCCCTGATGAAAGCAACTGGAGAGCCAGGATCCAGTTGTCAAAAGGACTCACAGCGAAGACTGCTCAGAGTTTCCATCCCACATTAAACTATCACTCAGCATAAACACAATGAACTTTATTAACTAACTAAACACACCTTATCCTAAGGAACCATAATACTTTTAAACAAAACAGTAAGAAACCCAAGAGTCCCAAAGTTCAGTTGGAGTCACCCTTATCTCAATTGCAGTCTTTTAAGTCCTTGGGGCTTGAATGCAGAACGAAAGCAATCCTCATCCTCTCTAGCTGCAGGAATCTTCAGGCAGATGCCATGCAGTCCTTTCTTCCTCCTGTGCAGCCAGCACCATGCAATCAGGTCACTGGCCATCCAGCTCTCAGTTCCACTGCAGACAACTCCCCTGCAAAGCAGTCGAAAGCTGGGAGAAAACATCCTGCAGTCCACTCCTGCTCAGCTCCTTTCACTGAGTCCCTTAGCCAATGTCCTCTGCAGCTCTCTGTTTGCTCCTCTCCAGGCTTCTCTTCTCAGGCTTCTCCCTGGGCATGTAACTCCAGCAAAACAATAAAACTAGTGGAGCATGCTCAGTGTGCTCCCTCACCCTCTTACCAGAAGTTTCTGGTTTCTGGGCTGCAAAATCTGCCCAGCAACGTAACCCAGCCATAAGGGTCCCTAAAAGAGATTGCACCTATTTAGGCACATGGGTTACACTAGCACTAAAACAACCCTCTCATCTATCATTATGGCAACTCCAATGACCTAAGAAAATCCATAACACAGTACCCTACTCATTTCCCATCTTCACACCTTCCTCTATGAAGCCCCTTTGGCCTGGCCCAGTCTCAAGTTCCCACAGTAGAAGAAGATATACCCGCTCCCTGTCCCACTCCATTCCCCAAGACTGACAACGCTAGAGACACTACAGAAAGACAGTGAAGAGACTAGAAAGAGAAACATTAAACAGGAGCCACAAAAAGGCTGCATGACACTTACTGAATGCAGAAAACAGCCTTCACCAAGCACAGCACTTTCCTCACTAGAACTGAATTCCTGTGCTTGACCCCCATACAACAGTCATTTACACCAGCACAACATAGGTGTGAAATGACACTGATCACAACAGCAGCACTTTACACACATTTTGCACTAGGGCAATTGACTGCACAGGGCAGGAGGAAGTCAGGAGAAAACAAAGAGGGAGCCAATCAGGCCTTAATTATTTACTCTTGCACCTATTTATCTAACTATATCCTCATTAGTCTCACTCTTCTTGTTCAGGGCTGTTTAGGGTCCTGTCCCATAAGAGGAACAGGAGTACCGACCCTGATAGTAGCAGTCAGGCACTGGTCAGCTTTAGCACATAAGGTCAGAGGAGCAAAAGCCTTGGTTTCATTTTGCATTTGCCCATGAGGACCCATGTATAGAGCCCTGCAAATCCGCAGATATCCGCAGATATCCACCTTATATCTGCATCCGTGGATACAACATGGATATCTGCGGACCATTTCTTGCAGATGCAGATTGGATACAGATCCACCTATTTTTATCTGCACAGAGCTAGAGCCCTGCAAATATGCAGATATCCACAGATACAACATGGATATCCATGGACCATTTCTTGCAGATGCAGGTCGGATATAGATCCACTTCTTTGTATCCATGCAGGGCTCTACCCATGTATGCCTGTGGCCGTATTTAGTCCTTCAAGAAGGAAAACCTGCCTCCTACAGAGAGAGAGCAAAAAAGCATGACCCTTTTAGTTTACCCAAGGGAAGTTTAAGAGATGATTTGATCACTGCCTGTAAGTACTTACATGGGGAGGAGGTTTCCAACAGCAGACAACCTATATTTCTGGTGTCCCATTGGGCACAGTAGCAGGACATACCCAGGGCCCAGTTCCTTGTGGGTGGCACAGTACTCCCTTCTCAGTTCTTGCTACCTGGAAACTCAAAACAAAACACCTCTTTCTCTCTGCCTACATTTAAGCATTGCTTCCACCCCTTATTTGCCTTCAGCAGGCCTGATTCTGAGTCCCATGACCTTAGTCTCATTTCCTTCACCTGGGGAGGCAGTTGACACCTGGCATAAGTGACGCTAAGTGCCAGCCCTCTTAAAGAGCAAACGCACCCCGCAACATGTAACAAAGACTGGGGATTGAAGCTGGATCTTGACTGATAGGTTGATGTAAGAACCAGCTCTCTTAGCTGAACAGTGGTACACATTCATAAGCCTTTATTTACTCTAGCCACTAGAGAGAGAGAGAGATTTTACACATCTAGATGAGGGGGGTTACAATTGGCCTTCCTGTGTCAACAATATATAGCACTGCAAAAACATCATCCCTAAACTAGTTCTGGTGAGGGCATCAGTGAGAGAATGATTGTGAAATCTTTGGTTTTAAATGCATTTAATTTGTACATCTGGGCTCAAATTTCTGACTTGAAAACTAGTCATTGAGTTACAGGCACACAATTCAGAAACTCTGGGACTGTCTATCTAAAATAGTGTTTTGTATTCTTTCCATCTGCCTACAACTTAATCCAGTTTTCTCCTCCACTTGTCTCCTGAGTCTTACCCAGTCCACTTCTCTTCCTGCGCACAGGGCCAATGGTAATTTTGTGATGCATTCTGTGAGAATTAGATTATAAGTTAAGGCAGGGACCACATTGTGATCTCATTCACCTGTAAAGTCTTGTGCATGCAAACTGCACTGTTAATCTTGAACCACTTTGTGCATGTCAACGAAGTATTTGCTTTCACTCTGAATGGAGAACATCCCACCTGAGCAGTGGCACTGAAAACACTTGTTTTAAAAATACAATTGCATTTGACCCAATTAACATTTTGTGGACAAATGTCATCGGAACTGAACACAGATGTCAGTGCAAAAATATTTCCCTAAACTGGCAACGTCTGGAATGAAACAAAAAAAAAACAAACAAACAAAACCCTCCAGGGCTCATGAATGTTCCAGCCACTAAATCTCTGTAGAAAGCTTGGATCGGATGTCTACTATTCATTGTCCCCCCTTGATTTCAATGTTAGCCAAAGAGCTTTGTTGGCAGGCATTCCAGGTGGAAGTAGGAAATGAGATGGAAATTGTTCACAAGAGGGGAAAACAGTTCAAGGAGGCTGATCCCATCTAAGAATGGTGACTTTTTACACCCTAGGGTCCTGTGACCATTGCTTATTGAGAACAAAGCTGCATTTGTAACCTTTGGATGGGCCAGAATTCATTTAATAGCCCTTCTCCAATGACTTAAAAGAAAAAAAAAAAAACCCAACTCCTATGGAGAAGCAACTGGAGATCCAGGATTCAGTCTTTTTAGGACTCACAGCAGAGACTGTTCAGTTACCCTCCCCACATTCAAATTCTACTAAGAACAAAAG
Source organism: Podocnemis expansa (assembly GCA_007922195.1). Classification (NCBI taxonomy): domain Eukaryota; kingdom Metazoa; phylum Chordata; order Testudines; family Podocnemididae; genus Podocnemis; species Podocnemis expansa. Next base: position 47,002,687 of record ML681996.1, read on the forward strand.
TAATGATGAACTTTATTAACTATTAACTTAATAAATCTTATAATAAGAAAACATACTAGCTACTATATATTTGGAATATGATGTGGCTATTTGGTAAATCCACATTCATCACTTTACATTCCACCTCCACAACACATAAACAAGAAAAACAAAAAGAAGTTAAAAAGAATAGTCACCCCAGAGACACTGTGAGATGAAACCCAAGAGCTCCCAGCATTTAGATAGAGTTCACCTGAACCTCAGCTATAGTCTCTGTTCGCCAAGTCCAACGGCTTGAGTTGAAAGAAGCAGTTCTCCTTTCCTCTGGTTGCAGGAATCTTCAGTAGAAATTGAGGTAAATGGGTCCTCCTCTGCAGGAACCAGAACCATCCAGTCAGGTCAATGGTTTACCAGCACTCAGTCACATTCACATATGAAGAAACTGCGTGCAAAAGGGCCTCAGAGTAGGAAGAAAACATCTTGCTGTCCACTCTTGCCTCAGTTTCTCCAAGTCATACACAGAGTACATGGGCTCTTCTCAATGCAACTGCCCTGGCTGCTGCTCTCGTGGCATCTGACCACCACAGCAGATGGAAACCTTGTGTAGCATGCTCACAACTGAACTATCGGTCCCTTTTTCATAAATTTCTGGCTCTGGGCAGCTAAATCTGCCCAGCAACAGCAACCCAGCCCCAAGAGACCCCTTAAAGAGACACTATCATTTAGGCACATGGGTTACACGTTCACTAAGAATTAAACCCAAAGTATTTATCAATTTTAAAGAAACTGTTCAAATATATTACTATGACTAATTATAATTATTTTCTTTATTGTGGTAGTACCCAGGAGCCCCAATCATGGACCTACCCCTATTGTGCTTTGCACTGTACGAACAGAGAACAAAAAAATGGTCCCAGTCCTAAGGAGCTAACTAACTATACATAAAATGAGAAGCAGTAGGTAGATGCATGCAGACAGGAAAACCCAGGGGAACCATGAGCACTTGCTGGTGAGTTTGCTAGGTAGTGGTTGGAGCACTGTTTTATATTTTGTCTTATTATATATGGCAGTTTTGTATATTTCCTCTATTAAAGGGTGAAATATGTTGGCTGGACACAAGGTTTTAAGGACAGATGAAAAAAGGGGCATAGCTAGATGTGATTTTCTGGCAGGCCCTCTCACTAACAGGCAGGCCACCTAGGACACTTCCTGGAAGTTCAGGCATAGACCCTAAGCAGTCAGATGTTCCAGCTACTTTGCAATTGGCGCATCAAGCAACTTAGTGAGGCTTGGCTAGTTTCCACCTAAACTTCCTACTTCCAGTCATGCGGCCAAAAGCAGGAGGTCCAGCTAAAAGGTGCCTGGCCTTCCAAGTGTAAGGGGAGCACCAGCAGAAAAAGTAAAATATTGGGTGGGTCTGCTTTCAAAGCGGATGGGTTGCAGTCCACCCAGGCCCACCTGTAGTTATGTCCATGATACATGGGATAGAGACACAAAACTAAGCCAAGAATCATAGATTTTGAAGGGACCTTAAGAAGTCATCAAGTCCAGCTCCTCACACTGTGGACACATCAAGTAAACCTAGACCAGTGGTCTCAAACTCAAATCACCATGAAGGCCGCACCACTGAAACCTTGCCATACAATGATATTGCAAATATTAGTAACGATCGTGTCATTATGGGCCACAGGAAATAGCTTTAGGGGCTGCATGCAGCCCACAGGCTGCATGTTTGAGACCCCTGACCTAGACCATCCCTGACAGCTGTTTGTGCTGCCTGTTTTTAAATGCTTCCACTGAAGGGCATTCTGTAGCCTCCTTTGAAAGGGACTGGTTATGCTGAGAATTGAACCCCAGGGCCCATACAAACGATGCATGCATTCTAGTGCTGAACTATAACCCCCACATCTGCTGAGCTATAATCTTCATAGACACATGCAGCCAAATCCTCCAAGGCAGGAGCTGCGTCCTGCCAGGTACTGAGACCCACTAACAAAAAGGAGATGAGGCAGTGCTCTGAACGGTCAGGCCCTCTGAGATGAAGAGCAACTGAAAAATTCTGGTGGACTAGTATATGCATGTGTATACACCTTTCCTAGCAGAGCTAGTTCTGTATTTAACCAGGTGTGTTTGAGTTGGGATGATTCTGTGCACTTTAATCCAGCCAGAGAGGCCACAACTCCAATGATGCCATGAGAAGAGGAGAAATAATCTTTGTTCTTTCCTGTTGCAGGAAGTGCAGGTGCTAGGGAGGTCTGCATTGAAGGTGGGCTCCATTTTGAGAGAGGTGGAGCTGATATTGCTTTTGTGGAGCTCTAGCCATACCAGGCGTTGCTGCTAGGAAGCCAGAAGCTGCTGCTGAGAATCTGCTGGGACTTTGGTTGGGCAGGGAGACTCTGAGGTGGTTGATGGTGTCACTGGAGCCGGGGAAGAAACTGTTGCTATGCCTAGTGCTGACCAAAATGGGCCTGCAATTAAGGTGGTGTGTGTAATCAGCATCTGGTTTGGGAAAACAAGCAAGGAGTCCTGTGGCACTTAAAGACTAACAAATTTATCACATGAGCTTTCATGGAGCAAAGCATCTGAAAGTAGGATTTTCTCCCATAAAAAGCTCATTTGATAAATAAATTTGTTAGTCTAAGTACCACAGGACTCCTTGCTTGTTTTGCTCAACTAGACTAACACAGCTTCCCCTTAGAACTTGGTTTGGGAACATACTTGTAGGGGAGGGACACAGCAAAGAGATTTAAGGAGTTGTCTCAGTGTGAGAAGCAGCAATGTGGCTGTTTCATTGAATCAGGAACTAGGGCTGCTGGCATTTGGTCAAAACTCCTCCAGTCTACAGTGATATGGAGCTCCCCCCCAGTTCCTGAGGTCTTGACTGATCCACTGGACCAAGAGTGGTGATTCCAGGTGCAAGATACTCAAACACACCCACACATGCATTTAGGGGTGGGTAGATACTAGCAATGTAAAAGCAAATTAAATGAGTTTCATCTACTACTGTAAAAATTCTTTAGTAACTGATTGCTTGAACTGCTCCCTGATGATTTAAAGGCACAGCAACATTTAATCTCAGTTGGTTATAGCCTGTTTCCTTAGGATGTTAAGTAAAGGTGTTGTAAGGAGGTGCTGCACTAGACCCACCTGGAGGACACCTTCTGGTGGTGGTTCTGGGAAATTTACTCAAGTGGTCCCCCTCCAGCTGTTCTGTGCTCCACTTCTCCACACACCAACTCTTGTCTTCAGTCCAGTTCCAGGACCTTAGCCCTCCAGCTAAACCCACTAGTCCACTCCTTTCAAGGTACTGGCCACTAAAACAGTCTATGGGCTGGCTGCATCTTGGCCACTAAAACAATCAATGGCCACAGTTCACTACTGTCCCAGCCACTAGAACAGTCTATGGCCAGTGAGCTTGTGCCAACCCTGCCACTGCTGTCAAAGTGGGGGAGCAGGGAGGGGTCTTGGCCCACCCTCATCTCCAAGCCCCAGGCCAGGGACTCTAAATGCCTCCACTGAGACCTCTACCTCCCTCCAGTCTCTCCTCACAGGCCACATTGACTCCCTGGGCCACTTGTCCACAGCCCCAGTCTCACCACTGGAGTCGAGCTGCCATCTGCTTCCTGCCACCAGGCTGCTGCTGCTGCTGCTTCAGGCAGCTCCCAATGCTTGCTCCCACTCAAAGGTCTCCAGGGCACTGGGTGCCCCAGCTAGCCTGCCAGGAGGAAAACCTTCCCCCTGCAACTCCCACAGCAGACTGACCCTGACTAGCTGTGCTGCTCTGCTCTTATACTGGCAGCCTACCTCTGATTGGCTGCTGGCCACCCACACCTTTTTAACCCCGTGTGGGCCGTAGCAGAGCCACTGCACTGCTACAGGGGTGTTAAATTTAATCTAAATGTGTATTGTTTTTATAGCTGGCATTTTTCAGTTAGACCCATGGCACAGATTATTTTAGATTTACTCCTGGAGGCTCTCAAGGCGTGCCATTGAGGATGTACATGGCCCAGCCAGATGGAGGCAATGCCATTTTTAATTTCCTTTATAAGTGGCAGGACTGCAGTACAGGTGTGAATAGAGGATTTCCGCCTATCCAACACTACCACAAAACAACAAAGGAGACTTATCTGTTGCTATTCCCAGCTAACATACATGCACCCTTTAGCTCAAGTGGTATTGATCTGTGCTGTGAAATCACAAATCCTGGCTTTGATTCCTGCTTGTAGCCTAGCCAGCTGGTTGCTATGTAGACATAGGATGCTCCAGTTAACTCTGAACATTAGCTTTATTTTGACTTGAACAAACTGTGCATAGCATTCCTGCAATTCACAAGTGATGCATCAACGGACATGAAACAAGAAACCCCTTCTCCACAGCAGTAGCGATATTTATTACTTTCTTGTTATGTGTACGAATAGTTTTACATTGTCACTGATGTGATCAGATACAAAATCAGCTACTGTACAGTTCATGTTGCACTCCAGATCCATGTCTTGGCATCTTTATGTTCCTAACTGAGAAGATAAAAATAAGAAGTGGAAAACACCAGGGGAAAGAAAAGCCCAGTGACAGTTAAGTTTGAGTAATGCGAGGGAAAATAATTAAACTCATACAGCTGGCTCTACAAATCAGGAGATACAGACAAAACAGTATGCGACTTGAAATCATCATAACCTTGTCCTAGGCACCATCCCAACATGAGGCTGTTCAAGACGGGATGAGTCTGCCTTGTGGCTTTTTACACAGTTTTGGAAACAGGGCCTGAGGCTTTTTGTGTGTTGTGTGCCAGTGTGTGTTCACTGCAGACCCAACCCATTCAGACAAACCACCAGGAAAAAAGTTTCACTCTGTAACAAAGCAGAGACAGGGGTTAGAGTCCAGCAGCCTGCCCTCTGCTTCCTTCCCTGCTGGGACTTTTGGAGAGTACTTTCTGGCAGCAGTCAAGAAGTGCTCCTAACTTGGAGCAGTTTGTAGCACACAACTGGCACTTCCCATGCTGCAGCTGGTGAAGCAGACTGGACCTTGGGCTACATGATTTTCACCCTCTATAGTGCATTTTAATGTTAAGCCCCTTCCTGCTGCAATGAAATCAGCTTTTCATCTCTGTTTCAAAAACAGCTTTCCTTCTAAAGCTCTTTCCTTCTAAAGTATCTGTTTCAAAAACAGCTTTCCTTCTACAGCTCTTCCTTGGAAGCACACACACAGCCCCAGGCACTACCCCCAACTGAGGATAATGTCCTAGCAGAGAATGTGGCTGGAGGACATGGCCGTATGGCACGCTCCTGACAGGAATACGCTGTTAAGCTGTTTTCCAAGGTAAAGCGTGAATGCCCTATGTAACCCTTCTGCCAGGGTGAGACGGCAGAGCAAAGGCCAAGTTCTATATCTAGGGGTTTCCAAATAATGATACAGCACCAACTAGCTCGAGCCCCCACCCAGTCTCCTGGGAAATCATGCACTATTCCTTTGGCACCCTAGATGGGAATTGCATCTCCGCTCGCAAGCACGAGTCTGAGTGTAGTACATAGACCTTTTAACGCAGGATTAAAGAATGCATAGATGTAATAACAAAACCAGTTTTTGCTTGGAGAATCAGCGCAGGACAGGATTCCCACAAAACCCACTACAGCATTCACTCCACCCTAGTGTGTGTAGAGAGTGTCCCTCACACACACTGTCCATCAGCACCGCCTGCTAGTCACTCACACTCTTCACTAGCTGCTCACACCATCCGCTAGCTCCACCCACTGATCACTCTTCAGTGATTTCAGCTCTTAGAGGATCTTAGCCCTCAGTGATTTCAGCTGCTGTCTTCAGAACGCCTCAGACAGCTCATCTAAACAAAATAACAAAGAAGACTCATAAGGAGTCATCAACTCTATCTTTTAACTGTGGGGCAGGGGCAAGGCATTGTTTCAGGCATAGCTCTTTATCAGAGCTAATGCTACCCCCCACCCTTTTCTCTCCCTTCACAAGGCTGAAACATGGAGTTGCTCACTCTTTCACGTTCTGTGTTGCTGATGGTGATTTTTCCACCAAATAGGCTAAACAGAGTTTATATCAAAGGATAGCATATTATGGAAAAGACAATTTTCCCTCCTCAGTAAAAATACAGGTATTGACAGATTTGTGATCAAATCAGCCGATAGACAATTTACCATGATGCCCTGCACCTGCATAGTGAGATTATGCTAATACCTAATTGTACTCATGTAAATACAAAGCCTACGCAGATCAGTTGTCCAACTTTTGGCTGTTAAGCACAAAAAGTGCCCAGCCTTTAGACTCACCTTACACCTATCACTAGTGAACACTGAAAAATAAGATAGGCAAAAGGCTAGTTAGGATCCTACCATGGGGAAGAAGCCTGCATTGGAGCAAGGAAATGAAAAACATCCCTGTGATCTCTTAGTTCATCACTAGCTTCTAAGATTCTATTTGGTTACCAAGGAAGCAGTCTGGACATGCTCGTCCATGCAATAAAATCTATCCAAAACTATATAATTTCAATGTGTTTTTCTAACATGGTACATGTTTTGCTGGTGTCTTCATGTCAGAATCAATCAAAAACCTCACTGGTACCTGTAGGATATGTGTGGACATTTTCTAGTGTAACTCTTCTGCCAGGACGGGCTGGCAGAATAAGGGCCGGGTTCAATATCTAGGGGTTTCCATATAATGATACAGCAGCAACTGAGCCCCCACTCAGTCTCCTGGGAAATCGTGCACTATTCTTTGGGCACCCCAAAAGGGTAATTCTTCCCTGCTCGCAAGCATGAGTCTGAGTATAGTATACAGACCTTTTAATAGTAATAAAAACAGAATGAAAAAGGCCCAATAACAAAAATCAGCACTGAACTGGAGGATCAGTGCAAAACAGGTTCCCAACATGAACCCACACAGCGTAACAGCATATGTGAACTCAATAGCAAACCCAGCACTTATCTGGAGAATCAGTGCAAAACAGTCTTCCAACAAATCCCAGGGTATGTAGGGAGCGTCTTTCACGCCAGCTGTCTGCTGGCATCACCACTGGTCTCTCATGCTCCGCTCTCACTGGTCACTGCTCCGCCCTCTGCCCCCCAGCTCCACCCCCCGGTCACTCACACCGCCCAGCTCCCTGCTGGTTGCTCTCACCATCTGCTGGCTCCACCCACTGTCCGCCAGCTCCATCCCCTGGTCACTCATGCTGCCCAGCCCGCCACTGGCTGCTCTCGCTGTCTGCTGGCTCTGCCCACAGGTCACTCCATCTGCTGTTCCTCTTCAGTGATTTAGCTCAGAGGGAGGATTTTCCTCCCTTAGCAATTTTCAGCTGAGAGAGAGGGTTTGCCTCTCTCAGTGATTTCAGCTCTTAAACTTCAAGTAGCTTCAAACAACTTCTTCCATTAAAATAACAAAGAAAGGCCTCATAGGAAGCCTAGCCAGATCTACCATTTGACAGTGGAGCCCGAGGGTGACACAAATGCCTCAAGCATAGCTCCAGACTGAGCAACACAAACCACACTCCTGTCTTGTCTTTTCCAGGCTGAAACAGGCAGTGGCCTCTTACAAGTCTCTTTTTTGCTAAGGGTAGCTTTTACCTTTTAACTGACCCAAACAGATTTGGAACAATAAGAGAGTAGCATATCCCAAAAGACAGTATTTCATATTTCCCTGCAGTAGAATTACAGATATTGACAGATTTGTGATCAGATCAACCCCAAATACCATTACCCATATTGCTCTGCACCCATAGTGTATTTATGCTAATATGTTCTTCATGCTCATGCAAATACTAAACCCATGCAGATTAGTTTCCCCCCCCCAGAAGCTGTTAGGCACAGCTTCTAAGCCTGCCTTACACTAGATACCTTTCTCAGAGGAGAAGTTGAGTGTTGGAAACGATACTGTTCAGGAACAACATAGATGCACATGTTAGGAGAATGAGATAAGTATTGGGCCATAAACTGGCAAAAATTTTGACTAGGTATTCAGGCAAAATGTTGAATGTAATCATAGGAGCAGAATATTTAACTGGTACTAGTAGCAAGGTCTTTGTTCTCAGACTGGGCTGGGACTCGATGGCTTTGTTTCCTAGACATTTAGGTAAGTCTTTTCTTGTCACCAGTGTGGGCACAGCCACATCACATGCATTTTGTTTTGAGTTTCAGGCTCAAAGTGAAATTTGGAAAAATCACTAATCTTTGTCTAGTCTCCAGTAAAAATAAAAACAAACAAACAAACAACAACAACCAACACCCTGTGACTAACCCATTTAAACTTGGCATGGTTTCCATGCGGAACAATAAAGGGGAGATATTTGCTTAAAATATAGTCTGATTTTACCCTGAATACCCTCTTCTGGCATGCTGCCTATAGCAACTCCACTGACCAAGTAAAAAACCAGATGTAAGGAGAGAAAGGCATGTGCCTTTATATCTTCTGCATCAACAATGAACCAGCAAAGCCCTGACTGCAGAATCTTTATACGGGTGAGAGGCAAAAGGAACACAGCATAGCTTCTACATTTATCAATGGGGTTGCATGGGGTGAGAGTCAGGTCAAAATGGAGCCTTGATGATACAGAACTGGTAGTTAGAAAGATCCTTTTTACAGAGTTAACTCCTCTGATTAGAAAAACTTCAATGAGCTGAAAAGTCCATACATGAGTTCTGTTAGAACCTCAGGAAAAGTGATGAAATAGTGCCCTCTATATGTAAATAGTTAATAGGCTGATAAAATAACCATAATGTGCTTCCTGAGTTTTGCAGGCACAGTAGAGCTTGTTGTGTACTACAAATCACTTCCTCTGTGCAGGGCTTGACACAGGCTTTTCGCAGTATCTTCCTTTACAGCAAAGGTATAAAACACATGGCCCGCGGGTTGCATGCAGCCCCTAAAGCTATTTCCAGTGGCCCTCAACAACATGATCGTTACTGATATTTTCAATATTGTTGCATGAAAAGGTTTCAGTGGTGCGGCCTGTGGGCTAACGTACTAGTCCTCATGTGGCCCTCTACTAGTCCTCGTGCGGCCCTCATGGTGATTTGAGTTTGAGAGCCCTGCTTTACAGTGTACTTACCCAAAGCCATATCCTCTCTGCCACAACTGCAGCAGATGTCTCCTTGGAAAAGAGGCAGGGTTAAACTCTTGTTCCCTTTGCAATCTCATTACATGAACTATGTCACCTTTAGCCAGCACATACCTACAAGCCTTTTTGTATTATTATTATTCCAGTTTTCCCACACTATTTTTGTTGCCTTTCCCTATCTCATTAGAAAGTCATTTCCTGAGGGATACAGATCTCTCAGAGGCCAGAGGGGAAACAATAAGGAACATTTGGTAATCACCAGCCTGTGCTATAAATTCATTTTAAGGCTATATTCTGTGGGTGTTCGTGAGATTGTTGGTTTATTTATTGTTATGGGAGGAGGAGTCAGGCCATCTTTCACCTCTAGGTCACTGGTTTAAATCTCGCATAGGTCACTAATGACTATAAATTGTTTGTAAGTGATGGGTCTTTAGAGGCCTCTGTGAAATGATTTCTGAGGCCTCAGTCCAGTTCCTTGTGAACCGATGTCCATCTCACTAGAAAACCCCACTCTAATCAGCACTAACTGGTGACCCCGTATGCACACTCAGCAAAAACCAGTGACTGCATATGCAAGGAACCAGCGGTGCCTCATGTCTTTACAGTGCTGTTGTGTAAATTATTGCTAATAATCCCAACTGCACTCTGACAGGAGAAGTCTCTTGGATTAAGACCTTCAGGGGGAACCTGGCACTACTATTATACCTGCCCTACAGCAGTGCTCCCCATACCTTTCAAGTCCCACCCCCCTTTCTGAGCACACTGCCTCCCCCTCAGCTGGGGCTTGGAGCAGGGCCACAGTCGGGGCTGGGGTTGCAGCTGGGAGCAGGCGTGCAGCACCCATGGGCCAAGTGACGAATAGTAACTGGGACCAAGGTGCAACTGCATCCAGGGACTGTGAGTCGAGCCTGGGAGCAGGGCCAGGGACCAAGCCCGGGAACTGCAGCCAGGAGCCAGAATGGAGGGTAGGGCTGGGGCGGTGGTAGGGGTGGGGGGACCAGCTGGCGCATAGGGTGGGGGTTTCTGACACAGCCCCAGGGCCAAGGGCTCTGGAAGGCTATGCCGGAGTGGTGGCGATCTCGCTGTGAGCCAGCTGCCTCCCTCCCCGGTGAAGTGAACAGGGTTGGCCCATTTCCTCTCAGCGTTCCTGCCCTGCTGGTGCAGAGTTGGCTGGGGGTGCCAGATTATCTGGGGTTTAGGGGCTAGAAGCCAGGGCCTGGGACTTAAGTCCCTAAAGCCCTTCTGATAATCTAGGCCTGCTCACCAGTGGGGTAGAGGGAAAAAATAGTGAGTATAAAATTCGAATGGGGGATAATAGGTGCTTAAGAAAAAAGCCCCATATATCAGGATGATCTTTACAAAATTGGAAAGTCTGGTCTCTCTACCATGGATGACTGGCCTGGCCACTCCTCCCCACTGTTCCTCCACACACCCCTAGGGGGCTCATCCCACAGTTTGAAGACCTCTCCCTTACAGGGGAAAAAGACTTTCATCTCCAGAGCTAACTTAGGTCTTTTGATTGGCTGTAAATAATTCATGGAAAAGAAAAAACCTTCAGAAAAGGTGAAAATGAGAGATTTTCCAAAGCACCATAGGGATTTAAGAGCCAAAATCCTATTGATAATCAAGGAGCTGTGCTCCTAAACCCCTTAGGTGAATTTGAAAATCTCCCCCATAGGAACTTAAGTGAATTCACTGAATTTCAGTTTGCAAACACAGCCATTATTTTTGGCTTTTGAATGTTCAGCACAAGATCCTGAGGCCCTGAGTTTCAGGGATTCTTAACACCCACCATTCCAGATAAAGTCAATAGGACCTGTGTTTCTTGGCAACTTGGAAAATCAGAATCAAGGGCTATGTCCACACTATGCTTTTAAATCAAAACAACGACTGTTGTTTCAATTTTAAAAAAGTCATGTCCGAACGACGTTTCGTTATTTCAAAATGACGAGCCCCATCATTTCAAAATAACAAACCTTATTTTGAAATAGTAAAACCTAGGCTGAAATCAAAATAGCTGTTATTTTGAAATGGTTGTTTTGAAATAATGCTGTTTGGACATGTTATTTCGAAATAACCATTATTTTGATTTAACATTTTTGCCCTTCTTCTTCGCAGGGTGCCTTTCTTTTTCTATATATTGGCTGGCAACATGCTGCCCCTCTCCTGATTCGACATAGCAAGTCCTGTGTCCGGACTTGCTATTTTGATCTGCAGTTTTTGCTTATTTTGATTTAAGTTAATTCAAAATAACGATTTTATTTTGAATTAACTTATTTTTCGAATTAACTTATTTTGAAATAAGCATTTATGTGTGGACATAGCCAAGGTGTCTTAAGTTGAGCATCCAAAATCAGGGTCCATTTTTGAAAATTTTAAGTAGGTGAATATTCAAACTGCACAAGAAGTCAAATTTGGACAATTATGCTCAAATATACAAAGTGGTGACAAGTTCAACAGGAAAACACTGATTGACAGACGGCTTTGCTTGAGGGATACAACTTCTTTTGTGGTTCAGAGAGGAGCTAGGGGGGAAGCGAAACAAGAACGATGTGCAATTTACATGTACTGTGTGGAATCTGGGCCAATCTTGGGAGCGCTAAAAGCATAACAGTGCATACCAAGTAAGTGCAAGGGGCAGATTTAACAACAGAAGCAACTCCATACACATACCCATCGCTTTGATGATAACACATTTTGTTGAGTCTATAGGCCAAGTACATTGCTCACACCATGGGCTCTTTGCATTCCTCTACTCTCCCTTCCTACAAGCTCACCAGGTGTCACTCTCCCTTCCCCCTTATTTTTATAGATTCCCTGCATTCCCCCATCCACTCCTTTAGGCAAAAACAATGAGTCCTGCGGCACTTTTAAAGACTAACAAATTTATTTATTGTATGAGCTTTTGTGGAAGAAAATCCCACTTTGTCAGATGCTTTGATTTCAGTGCTTAAAGCATAATTTGAGAGGCGCTGGAGCCTTCCTAACCTCTGGGCCTGCTTCCTGTATTGTCCGGGCTGCCTTCACGCATCTGTGGGCCCGATTTTTTTGATTCTGGAATCTGGGCCCCAGAACTCTGGCCCGTCAGATTTGTGGGCAGTTCTGGGGCATTCTGGCTTACTTTGATCCCTGGGTCTGAAGATGGGGAATTTACAGTGCCACGGGATTCCTACTTTGTTTCAAAGAGGCAAGAGCACAGTTTATTAGCTGGTCAAAGACAGGTTACAACGTGATTTGACTATAAACTACAAATCAAATACCCACGCAAAGAAAAAATTTTGGCTACCAGCAGGTTCTTTAAACTACAAAATAACAATATAACAAAATCCATGGTCTGGAAGCTGGAGTCTAAGTTTGAATTTGATGTAAATTTTGAAGGAGAGTAATTAACCATTGGAACTGATTACCAAAGAATGTAGTGAATTCTCCATTACTTGGAAGCTTTAAATCAAGAGGGGATGTCTGTCTTTCCTACAGGAATGCTATACTTCAGCTGAAAGTGTGTGGACTTGATACAGAAATCATCAGTCAATTCTGTGGTCTTTGTCATGCAGGAAGCTACACTACATGATCATAAGTCCCTTATGGCCCTAAAATCCAACTCTAAAGATATACTCAGCTTTTCATCTCTAAAATACTGTAGGACCCAACTAGTGCAGCAAAGAGCTAACCCAGTACTATTAAACAGATGGGTAAGAATTTGTTCACATGCCACCTCTTTGTGGCTCTCAGACACCACAAGGGTCGCCTTCCTTTCAGATAAGCATTAGCCACACCCCTTTCTACCTATAGGTCCAAGGTGAGTAACAAGTGTTATGTGTGGCATGGGGTTAGAGGAGTGAATGTCAACAAAAAATATGCTTGCAAACAGTGAATGGAAACTACTAATTACTTTTTGATGATCTGCACACCCCCCTTTTATTTAGTTCCTGGCTGGGTAAATTTTTGTTGTTATTGGTCCTCAGGAGTAGTTATGGAGAGAGCAAGTGTGTGACTCCTTGTGATAATATGTGTTTGGGTGAATGTGCATCCCACTAGTGACCTCCCACATGCCTATAAACATTCACTGGCTTGAACCAAACCATGTGACTAATTAGCATACTGCTTCAACTGTCAGCTCATTGGGTAGGGACCATCTTTTGTTCTGTTTCAGTACAGCACCTAGCACAGCGGAGCTGTGGTCCATGACTGTGACACTGGAGAATTTCCCAGACTCCAGTTTGTAGTCCTGACCTCCATTTTATATCTCTGGCTTCCCTCGTGAATAATCAAGAGTCATATCACCAACTTCCCCATCTTTAAATTCCGCATCTTCAAACATCTGACAAAGTAGGATTTTCCCCCATGAAAGCTCATGCGATAAATAAATTTGTTAGTCTTTAAAAGTGCCACAGGGCTCCTTGTTTGTTTTACTTCATCAAATGAAAGCTACAGGTCACTCAGGACTGCATGATGTGGGTCACATGACCAGAGCTGTGATTCCTAGGTTGAGCATGCCACCAGTAGTAAAAATGGCATAAAATGAGGTATGGCCTTGAAGTAAATGATCTGGAGCATTACCAGTAAGGTCAGATGAGGTAATCAAGGCTCTCAGACAAAACAACACAAGTGAGCACATGCAGAATGAGGAAATGTATACAGTGGTTCCCAAACTCTGCCACATTGTGCACTACTAGTATAAAACACCACCACCTGTAGCTCCACTGCTGATTTTTATACACAGACTGTGAATGAAAACCACCTTAAAACCTAAGTGTTATGAAAATACATTCTATCAATAACATAGCTATGTTTATTAAAAGCTGTAGTCTTTGCAAAATGTAAATAAATGCATCACAGTCTTACCCAAGCTGAGATTTCCGTATGCCTGTAATGGGAGGGATGCACGTGCCTGATGGAACAACATTGGTGGATATCTTGCTTGATGGATATCTGGTGAAATCTTGGGAACTAGGAATGGCCACTGCACTGCTTGGGGCGGGAGTGGTTTCTGGCTAGGATGCTGGGCCCACACGGGAGAAGGGTGAAGACAGGGGCAGGGCAGGGAGGGGGAGTGGCCACCGCACTATTTGGGGATGGGGATGAGCTTCAGGCCAACTGCTGAGAGTGTCTCTGAGGAAGGGGGCAGAATGGCTGGACGGCCCTCGGCACTGAGGGCTGCTACAGTCTGCCCCTGCATGCTGAAAGCTCAGCAGCTTGCCCCCCAGCAACACAGAGATATCAGGGGAGCTGGGCCCACATTCTGCAGTCTTAATGGGTATGTCTACACGGCACTTTTCTTTCGAAATAACACTCGTTATTTCGAAATAAAAGAAATTTAGTCTACACGACGTTTTCTTATTTTGAAAGGATGGATCCCGTTCTTTTGAAATAAGAATAGTTGTTTCGAAAAAGTTAAATCCCGATGTTTTTGAAACGGCCGTTATTTCAAAATGGATATTTCGAAATAACGCCGATTAGACCTGTTGTTTCGAAACAACAGGTCCAAACGGCTTTATTTCAAAATAACCATCTCGAAATAACAGCCATTTGGATTGCAGGCTTTCCCTTAATTTGAATTAACATTTTGTTAATTTGAATTAACTTATTTCAAAATAAAGACTTTATTTCAAAATAACTCATTTCAAAATCCTTATTTCGAAATAACGATGCATGTGTAGACATAGCCAATTAGTTGCTGGCTGCATACCACTGGTGGTGCACATACCACAATTTGGGAACTGCTGAACGAGCATGTTCAAGTCTGAAGATGAGGTAGTGTGTGTTAGTAAGCATGCTCAATGGGGATTAAGAATATCACTTTAAAAGAATGCTCTGAGACAACGGTATAAAAGAAAAATGGACAGCAGTCAGTCAGCTGTCGGTAAGAAGAACAGCTGGAAAGAAGTGGCTGAGAGACCCAATAACAGAAGATCAGAGGATGGACCCAGAGGACAGAAGAGCTGGTTTAGAGACCATGATGAATTCTGAGGAGAGCACTGTTGGAGAGAGCAGCTACAGTCACAGAGATAGTAGCTTCAACAGCCATAAAGTGGGCAACATTGAACCAAAATAACTAAAGGATACCATGGTTCTGTCACTGAGGTCATAGGCTGGTACTCGGGAACAGCTGGTCTGTGATCAGCGCTGAGGCCACTGGCATAGACGTCGGGGCTCAGCCCTGGGGCTGCTAGAGCAGCTGGATGGCAAGCAGACCCCCAGAACAACTGTCCAGGCCCTGCTAGAGTTAAGTCAGCCCTCTAAAGCTGGAGCAGATGTTGGAGGCCAGCCCCCATCAGTGCTCTGACTGTTAGTCCCCATCCAACCCCTCTCACCTCAGGTATTCTTCCCCCTTGTGCTTATGCATTATGACAGTCTTTCAGTACAGCATCAAATATTTTCTAGAGCACCCCTGTCTCATTCAGTGTACAGCCTGGACCTGCGTAGGGCATGAATCGGGTTTTGTAGGGAAGGAGACTCCTGTCTGGTAAACTCAGACTGATTTGTTGCATAAGTCAGAAGGTGTGCAGTGCATGAGACAGCGGCTTGCAGGAACAGAAGGGATGGTCTCAGAGTTAATGATGCCCTGGGAAACTGGATTCTAGGCTTGCTTTTGCTTTATAGCTCCTGTATGATGTTAGGCAAGTTGCTTAAATGAAGCTTTGCATAGATGGTCACTAATTCCTCATTTTCTCAGTGTTCACCTTAATGCCCATGGCAGGTCTGAAAATGAAAATATCTTTAATGTATCTCAGGACTATTATTGATTTCATTTCTCCAAAAAATTCCTTCTCTGGGTGCCCATAAAGAGGCTGGTATATTGAGGAGCCATCCTAATACTCATAGTTCCCACGGTTTGGACAAAGTGCTTGTTGCTGAAAACTCAAGTTCTAGGTATCTTCAATTCTGTATTCAGAGTCAGAACAGACTGTAGTCAATTGGTTCATTTTATCATTCATTTTTTGGGCATTGTGTGGCATTAGGGTTATAGAAATATAAAATTAATTAGTGGCCCGAAGGGATGAGTCTATATTAGGTATCTATGTGAGTAGGGCAGAACTGCAATGAGATATAAACTGAGGCCTATGAGCTATTAACTTAGGCATATCAGGCCATACACTTAAGAAATGCTTGACACATACCTGAAGCATTGTGCATCAGTGTTATGAGAAAAAAACAGAACTACCAACCTCCTAAGAAAAATGGGGTGCAGCCAATATTCTTGGGGGACACTGAAAATAAGGAAAAGAAGGTGGATACTTGCACATACATGTGCAGAGTGCTGGGTGTGGTCAGAATCACAAGATAAAAGAGGGCTCTCAGATTGGGTGAAATGAGTTCTCTCTGGGAAAGCTCCAGCAGGAACTATCCCTTACTGATGATCAATTGGGCAAGGCATCCATCTGACCCTAAGACTATCTAGGAGTATATAAGCATGACTATAACTATAATTTGTGCGGGGATATCTTTAGGATTTATATATGCTGTGATAACTCCATTGGTATCATTAATAAAATTGATAAATAAGGTACTAAATATTGCTCTTGTGAGTGTATGTGGTTTCTGTCCTTGGTCTGTATATGCTCAAAGAGACTGACAATCAGAAGCAAGAAGGAGAGGTGCTAGCTCATGCCAAGTTTTGGGTCTCCCTGACAAATTTATAGCCTGACACCAGTCTGGCTTTCATGTGGGTTAGTAGAGTTAAACTAGGTTTTACAGGAGAGTTTTTAACCTTTAGACTTCATGGAATAAATAAGTCTCATTTCTTTATCTTAGTTAATAAATTCTTAGTTAGTTTACTGTAGTGTTGTCTTCGATGTGAGCTCTAAGGCCCAAATGGACCTGGGGTAAGCAACTGGTCCTTGGGGCCTGGGAGTAACATGAACATTTGGTGCAAAGTGACCCTCTATCACAGAGTCAGCCTTGTCTGGGAGACTAGATAGATCAGAATACCCCAGGGGACTGCCTGTGAATCCATAAGGTATATAGCGCTTGAAGAGTTTACCATTACTATTTGTTTGGCAAAATCTAATTAAAGCGCTACATCCAGTTTAGGGTGTATGTCCTTCTTCTTAATCGTCTGTCCCCCAGGTTGGTATTGTCATTCGTGAGCCACTCCAGATAACATGGCAAGGTAAATCACGTAGGCCAGGGGTCTCAAACTCAGATCACAACAAGGGCCGCATGAGGAAAAGCACATTAGCCCAAGGGCCACACCACTGAAACCTTTCCATACAGCAATATTGCAAATATCAGTAACAGTAGCGTCATTGCGGGCCGCAGGAAATAGCTCTAGGGGCCGCATGCGGCCCACAGGCCATGTGCTTGAGGCCCCTGACGTAGGCTATGTCTACACTCAGAAAAGGTAGTTTGAAATTGTTAATTTCAACTAATAAGTTTAAGTTTAGCTCAAACTGAACATTAGTTCAAATTAGTCCACTTTGTTAATTTGAAGTAATTGCCCTTAGTTCAAATTTATTAAATTCAGACTAAGGGTTAATCCTTATCTACATCGTCCATAGTTCAAACTAACGATCAAACTAAGGACTTAGTTTGAACTAACTGGCAGGTCTTACTAAGCTTTCATTAGTTTGAATTAAGGAATTCCTTAGTTTGAACAAATGAAAGCCTAATGTAGACAGGGACTGAGTTCAAATTAAGCCTCCTTAATTTGAACTAATATGCAAGCATAGACATACCCATATTGTCACTGGCATGCATAGGACTCATGGATCATGAAGGTTGTTTTGTGCAGCATTGGTCATTGTAGAAGTGGAGATAAGGCTGCAGGTTTTGCATCTGTTGTTATGGCAGGGGCTGGTGCCTGTTTGAGTTGATATTTATTGGTTTGTGGGGAGCTTGCTTGTGAAGATGAGTTTGAAAAGCTTGGGGAGTTGTCTGAAACTCAGAAGACAACTTTGGGAAAGATGTCTTTCAGGATGAATCTCCACTGAGTATGGGTTGTTACTGCTTGATGATAACCTATGCATGGTCTTCAGTATGGAGAAGTAGGTGACAACTAAGATGTTCGGTCAGAGAGGGTTTTTTTCCTCTGTATTGGATCATTCTCAGGGATTAATGGGTGAGTCATAAAGTGCAGATCTAGAATTTGGATCTGAATTGCTCAGAGCAGCTAGAATTTGAGGTATCTCAAGACTATCATTTGCTTCATTCCTCCAAAAATTCTTTCTGAAGGTACCCATAGAATCTGGCGTATTAAGGAGCCATCCTAATACCTACGGTTTGGACAAAGCGCTTATTGCCGAATATAAAATTATTATGGATGAGGATTAAATGGATGAATTTGGGCATGCTTTTGAGTGAATGTCTGAGTGTTGTCCATTATCTTGTAGATATTTGAGGAAGGCAATGATGCTGTCATGGTGAGGTGAGTGCACAACTGATTGAAAAATCATACTCATTGCTGTCAAACTAGGAAGATTTATCTATTGGGGTCTGGTGTGTGTCAATTTGGGTCCAGTATTATTCAATATTCTCATCAGTGATTTGGACAATGGAGTAAAAAATATGGTTATAAAATTGGTGAATAATACCAAGCTGGAAAGCGCTGAAAGCACTTTGGAGAACAGAATTAGAACTCAACAGGACCTTAACAAATTACAGAATTGGTCTGAAATCAACAAGATGAAATTCCATAAAGACAATTGCAAAATACTACACTGATGAAGGGAAAAAAAAATCAAATGCACAACTATAAGATGGGGCCTAAATGGCTAGGGAGTAGTACTGCAGAAAAGGATCCAGGTATTATAATGAATCAGAAATTAAATATGAGCCAATATCACCATGAAGTTGCAAAAAAGGCAAATATTCTGGGAGTCTTAATGGGATTGTCTTTTATAAGGCTAAGAGGTAACTGTACTTCCCAGCTCACCTAGCTGGAGTATTATGACCAGTTTTGGATGCCAGAAAAAACTTGTTTGGGGGAAGGGGAGAAAGAGATTTGAAAACAATCTAATATTTTCCAGGTTTTTTGAAGGTTGATAGTGATCAATTGTTCTCCTCATCCTTTGAAAGTATGGCAAGAAGAAACAGAATTAGAAGGACATTTAAGGCTGGAATAGGTTACCAAAGAAGGTTGTAGGATCTCTGTCAGTGGAGTTTTTAAGAAAAAATTAGACATTGCTGTCTGGGATGCCCTATTCAGTGGTTTCCAACTATTCACCAGCAGATGGGTATCACTCATAAGTTTTAATGGCAACTTCCCGTTTAGGAGTCAATCATGATCGACCAGTTGGGGACCACTGTCTATGTATTTGGTTCTGCCTCAGCGTGTGCGCGTGCAGTGGGAGGGAGGGGAACAGACTAGATGACCTCTTGTGGTCTCTCCAACTCTACGTTTCTAGGATTCTAATCTAGACTCTGTTTTACATGCAATTTTATACCTTCAAAGCTAATCAGATTTTTATCAACTGAAAAAAGCAATACAAATGAAATATTCTCTATGGCAATCATGATTTAAAAGAATCAATCACATGACATTGTAAACTGGAAGCACCCACTGTACGTTCAAGTCCCTTTCCTCGGGGCTCACTTCATTAAACACAGAAAGGTCCAAAAGGGGCGCAGAGCAGCCTAAACACATGTGGTAACATAATCTGCACAGACTTTTGCAGCCTTCCATAAGGACATATCAGTGAGGACATATCTTTTCCTTTGGCTGTCTCCCTTAACACCACTTCCCCTTTGAAAATGCAGGGGAACCTCATCACCCCAACACAAAGTTTTGTCACTGGCACAAACCCCCATGATTTGATATTGTTGTCAAGAGTAATTTTATTAACCCTTTGAGGTCTCAAAATGCTTTATGAAAGAGCCTATAACAGCTAGTTTAATCTCAGAATGAGAGTTTATTACAAAAACGTGTTATAATTTGGACGGTAGAGAGTAGCAGCCAGATTTTGCCTGTATTTAAAACCACCGTTCTGGCACTTATACTAAGCAAAAGGAAACTACTGCAGTCTTTGTTTGGCCTTAACCCTGCACTGGTTTTACTGCGATGTTGCAGAGGCAGACAGCCAGCAGAAGGGGCTGAAGTCACCTGGCCCAAATCCTCACAGCAAAAGTGATTTTACAGATGAGTCTTTCAATTATGGCACAAAAAGGAAATAAACAAGAAACAAAGCCATGTTGGCTGGGTCTCCATAGGAAACAGAGGGACCAAAAAAAAAAAAAAAAGCTGTTTGCCAAATGAATAAGGAAAAAAAATAGTAAGAACCATTTTTTTCACGAGGTTTCCAAGGATTTGTTACAAACAATGGAGTATAGAAGAAAATAAACCTAAAGAGAAGATTTTGAGTTTACACAGAGCTCTTCTTCAGGTCTCCTATGTAGTTACCCATTCACAATCACTGCAACTCAATAATCAGTTTACTTACAGCAATCTAGCCTCCCACCAATTGTTGGTGAATTTAGCTATGTACCAACCACTTGTCTACTGACACATTGCTAAGAAAACGGGGCAAATCCTGCAGTCTTTCCTTAGGTATAGCTCTCACCAACATCAAGGGGACTTTGCCAAGAAGGGACTGTTCAAACCTGAGAAAGACATGTGAAATCAGAGGGGTCCTGGACTGTATGCTAGTAAGGGAGAGCATGTGTGTGTGTGTGCACATGAAGATCAAATTCTAACTTCGCTGGGAAATTCAGATCCAAGTTCTAGATCTGCACTTTGACTCAGGCCTCAAACAACGTTGTGCCAGGTGGCATAATTTCATAGCATCTTGCTTTTAAAAGCCTTGCTAGAATGAACCCCAGGCATATGTTTCTACAAAAATATACGATGTGCTCTATAACCCAGACTGGCATTTGACATCTGATAAAATGTAATGCCTGCTGTTTTGTGTAATCTTTTCCAAAAGGATGGATTCATCACATAGCAATTCAGCACCGTAGGGCTTGATGTTGCTCAGGGAATGACACTACATGACAATAAAACCTAAGACTCTGAGCTCTTTTTTAAAAGAAGTTAGCCCTTTAAACACTAGATGGGGCTACAGAATGCTTTTTGTGCCATTCTCTGAGCAAAGACTCTACTCAAACATTGTCTATTTACCATTGATTTTTGTAGGCTAGAACAACTTCTGAAGCTGGCTATATAATATATATCTAATATCTGTTCTCTAAGAAGCATTTTAAAATCAACTGCATATGTTCCTGATTATTTCTTCAATTAATTTGATGAAAAGAATTCAGCCAACTCAAATCATCAGGTCCCATGGATAAAAAGTTATTTTTAATCTAGTGTCTGAGCCTGTTGGATGCATTCAGGTCACATTATCAAACTATGTGCCCCCATGACTCTGAAGGCTAGAAACATCCTCTCTTTAAAATATAAAAGCTGATATTCTCAAATAATGAGATGACTCTGGGAGCTGCAGCTTTAAGAAAAATGCTGAAGATCATGAGACATGAGAAAATTATGAGAGTTGGAAAATTATGAGAGTTGGCACCAGTGAGGATTCAGCTGCAAAGGAATTATGAAGTTCTCCAATTTATTTAGGAATATATTGTGTACAAAGTCAAAATTTTGTCCTGAAGGCCTCTCTATGGATCCCAGTAAGAATCAGAGTCCTGTTATGCTAGACCAGAGGTTCTTAACCTTTTTTGGCCATGGCCCAGATTAAGTTTGGGAGTCAGCTTCATGACCCATGATTCAGTTTTGAATTAATAATGTATTTCCTTTTTCGATTTATTGAAGAGAATCATGGCAACCCACCCTAAATGACATGGTGACCCATTTTTTGGTTGCAACCCATAGGATTAAGAAGTCCTGTGCTATGCACTGCCAAAAAGATGGTCCCTACCTGCAGTTACTATCCAATAAAGCCAAATTAAACCTGTGTGTTGATCTGAGGGCAGTTTTATAACCTAGCCAGCTTTCAGCCCTTTGTCTCTTGCTGGTGTGAGAGAGATTCTGCATGAGAGGAGACTTTGGTATCCCTCAAAAGAGGAAGAGGCAGAAAAATTAGACGGCTGGTATAGACAGCTACTATTGAAGTTGCCCAATGCATCCCATTCTGAGACCCTGTTTTTTGTTGCTTAGAACTTTGTCAGACTTTAGCCACTTGGTCTGAAATTTTCAATGCTAGGTGTCAGGATGATTTTTTGTTTTTTAAACTTCAAGCCAAAATCTTTCACCGATTTCTGACAGCAAAGCCTACATTAAAAACACGTGGCCACCTGTTCTGTGGAATGCTGACATGCCCCATCCTTTGAGCAGAGTGTGAAATGTGGAAGACCCTACCTGACTGAAATGCACATGGATTTGTGGACTTCGTGTCAGGGATGTACCTTTTGCAATCCCTATGAAAATCCAAAATTGGCCAAGTTATAAGCCTTTTGATAAACAGTTGCTCCCACATACTCAGTACAGACTTGCTGAAGCTGGGCAGCTGCCTTCCTCAAAGAGTTGGTCTGCTCTGGGTGGAGTGCAGTCTGGGCCTCTAAAGCTATGTCTCCACCAGCCAAAGCTAGTTCAAACCTCATGTTAGTTCAGACTAACTTCGTGCTTATAAGCTTGAATTAACTTGTTCTAGTTTGAACTAACACTTTGTTCGAACTAGAACACGTTTTTAGTTCGAACTACCCACCTTAGTTTGAATTTATTAAGTTTGAACTAAGCATTAGTTCGAGTCCACATTGTGCTTAGTTCAGACTAAGCACTGGTAGTAGCTAGTTTGAACTAAGTGTTCCTTAGTTCGAACTAAGGAAAGCTTCGTGTGGCCATGGGCTAAATTAGTCCAGACTAAACCTCCGTAATCTGGACTAATTTGCCAGTGCAGACATAGCCTAAGAGACTGAGCAGGACTTTCCCTGCAGTCATAACTCTGGGCTGCTGAGGGCTGGGCGCTGGAACAGATATCAGGGAGATGGGAGTCTGTCTGTTCTGTCCTGTCAATGCTCTCCCACCCCTACTGACAACCAGGCCGCATGGATGTAGTTGCCTGATTCAAATGCAGAGGGAACATGTGCCGAATCTGGGGTTGAGGGGACATGAAGTCAGGGAAGGGAAATGAGAGAAGCTCAGATACAGAGTTGGAACAGGTTAACTAGTGGGACTTGCTGCAAGGAGGCTGAGGATGGGTCTGGAGAGGAGGAAGAGACTGAGAAAGACTGAACAAGGGGAGTGGGAACAGCAGCCAACAAGTGGAGGAGACTGGGACAGGCAGCCAAATGGAGAAATGCTGGGACTCGCTTGTCAAGAAGCCTGGATTTGTAACTATTAAATTGTGGGGAGACTTAAGCTTAGGAGACAGCTTGAGGGAGACTGGGACTGGCAACCACTAAGGGGAGAGAAGTGAATGAGGAGACAAATTTGTCAAGGATGGGGTGTGGGGAGAACTGGACTGGATGGGTAAAGAGCCTGGGAGAAGACACTGAGCAGCAGAGCACGTAGGCTGATTGAATAAGGAGCCTGAGTAGGGATACTGCACTGGGAACCAGTGACGATAAAGATCATGGATAGAGCCCAGATAGCAGCTAGAAGGGAAGGAAGGAGTGAGACAGATCAGAGAAGGACTCAGAAGGAGGGAACTAAGACTGACTGGGCAACGAACCCACAATCAAGAAACTGGAGTGGTATGGGGCAATAGGAACGGCTAGGCAAGGAGACAGGGAAAAGACTGTAATGGTGAGCCCAGAGGGAGGAACAAGGAGTAGCTCAGCTGTGTAAAGAGACTGGAATGAGAAGCATGAAGCGTGGACATTGGGCAAAGGTAGAGCAAGAGACTGGGATCAGGACAGTGGTTCAAGTAAGCTGGAACACCCCAGAACAGTGTTTTGGGGTCCCCTGTCTTTAGGGGAACAGCATTCCAGGTCCCCCTAAAACTAGAGGAATGCGCCAGAATGCAGCATTCCAGCACGTTCCCCCAGGGCCAGCTCAAGGGACTGCAGGCTGGAGCAAATCCGGCAACCCCTTCCCACCTTTTCCTGGCACCTGCACGAGCCCCACCCCTTCCTGCTGCGTCCGGGTTGTGCGCACAGCCTGGACCCAGTCTCGGGTCCATGTCCCCTCTCGCTGGCCAGCCAGCGCCACAGTCTCCCTCCCCACCAGCTGAGCTCCCTGGCCATAAGCTGGGCTGGGGGTTAGGGACAGGCAAGCAGCTGGTGGGAAAAGCTGGGAGGGGGGTGGGAAGAAGAGGTTGGGATGGTGATCTGGAGTGGTATGGAGGGGTTGGGGGGCAGAAGGGGGTGGAGTGAAGATGGCGAGGTGGGGGGTTAGGAGGGCTGGAGTGGGTGTGTGGGGGCAGAGAGCTTAGGGAATGGGGATTGGGGCTGAGGAGGACATGGGGAAGAAGGGGTCTGATGGGGGCAGGCGTTTTGGGGGCAGTAGCTGGGGTGGGGGGCAGGCATTAGTGAGGCAACAGCTAGGGTGGGGGCAGGTGTTTGGAGGGGCAGTAGCTGGCATGTATGAAGGGGGCCTGGACCTGTGTGAAGAGGGCCCAGAAATTTAGGAGGGATTCAGGGCCCGCCAAATTAAACTTTAACCCCTGGAGATGGATGAGGGATAAGTGGTGGGGAAAATGCGGGACTGGGCCACACATGTGATAGAAAGGATTGAGCATGGGGAAAACAAGAAGAAAGGTTTGTGACTCCTAAGGCGTGCTCCACTCCACAGCCTGGAATCCAGGGCTGTAACTATGGCGGGGCAAAAGGGGCAAGGCCCTGGGTGGCAATTTGAAAGGGCGCCAGACCCTTCCTGGCCTGGAAGAGGAATGTGCCTAAAAGACATATTCCTCAGGGAGCCAGGGACTGGAACTCCCTCCTGGCTCTAGCCATGCTGCCCGGCAAGTGCGGCCAGCACCGAGCCGGAGGGTGCCTCTCCCTGCCACCCAGCAAGTGCAGCCGGCAAAGGCACCCTCCTGCCTGGCACTGGCTGCACTTGCTGGGCCGTGGGAAGAGGCACGCTCCTGTCCAGCTTTGACCGTGTTTGCCAGGCAGCAGGCAACCCCAGGAGTCCCTGCTGGTGGCAGGGAAAATCCCTGCTATGGGTCCCTGCTGGGGGACTCCTGGCTGCTGAGGCTGCATCAAGCCCTGGGGTGGGGTGGGGGACACATCCAGGGCTCCTTGCCCGGGTGCCATCTTTGCTAGTTACAGCTCTGCTGGAACCACACAAGACTCCTGCATCTCACTGGACTTCTGCTAACGACAGATATCTGTGGAACCTATTGACAAAGCCTGTGTCTCGTCACCTTCTCGGGCTGGTCCACAGACAGGTGAGAACCCAGTACTGCTGTCAATAAGTCCATCAGCTCCATCTGTAGAGGTTGGTAGAAGCACCTGAGGTTCCTACCCTGCTGATGAACCACCTGGGTGTCAATATGTCGCCACTTGGAGGATTTTTTGGTTTCACAGCTTGCTTTAAAAAAAATGCCTTTATTTTTCTAACAGGCAAGTTTTGCCCTCATGATTAGGGTCAGTGATTAGCTGTGGGGCCTCACGAAGTAAAATGTTCAAGGTCACCTCACAGGGCTGTAATATCTCTAATATTACTTATAGCATGGTTTAGGATTTGTTTGACTAACAAAGTGGGGCTAGATTTTGGTTAGCTGTACATGGCTCACCATTGGGAGAGGACATAAGATGTGATGCCCACTTCCCCTGCATGTCAGGGCAGCCATAAACACAGTCATTGCACCCCTGGCTTGTCAGGAATTGGGGGTATTTAGCACCCCTATGTACCCCAAAAAAGATAGGGTACAGCCTTAATCTTATTTCACTTCTCACCATCTTGCAGAGACGGTGACACAAGCTGCACCACGAGGTGTGTCTCAGGTCCAGCTTGTACTCCCCATGCTCATGGAGACAGACTGTCTGGATCAGCCAGCATGACTTTGAACTGCTCCTAGAGAAAAGTGCCTCCATGCAGAGACTGAGAGCTAAGTCGGACACTAAAAACAGGATAGACTCTGCACCAAATGAAAACAGCAATTGTAGCAAGAGAAGTTACAGTTAAAAAGAACCTCGTGAAGGATTTAGGAGGGAACCAGCCTCTTTTCAAAGATCAGTGAGATGAGGAGCTGAGACAAAGGTTACAGGCACCGCAGTCACTGCACAAAACACATCTGAAAGAATTTAAAAGGAAAAAAAAAAGGGGCTGCAGACATTTCTCTCAAAAGAGGACGAGAACAATCAGTATTCGTGGTTCTTTTAATCTGGGTTTCTTTTGGGATACACAAGCCTACTCTACTTCAACTCAATCATGGCATTTAATCTGGCTAGCCCATCTGCTTTACATGCAGAAGGTCCTGGGTTGGACTAGATGATCTCATGAGGTCCCTTCCAACCCTTTTATTCTATTCTAATCCAGAAGAAAACTCTGAAAAATTCAGACATGATATCAGAGAATCATGACGTCACTGCTGAAACAACCAACCAAATAACAGCTAATACATTAGTCTTCCAGGGAAATCTTATTTATCTTTGTTAAATGTTTGGGCGCAAACAGGAGTCAGGTATATTTAGGCACATGGTCTAGGATTTATGTTTTTTTAAAGGGAAATTCTGCCATGACTTTTGTTTTCATTTAAATGAAATCAATAGTTTGTTCAACTATAAAAGTAGCATTCAGAGAGAGCCACGAAATAAAACTGATCGTCAACCCCCAAAAAACTGACTAATTTGTGTTCATAGTCCAAGCTGAGTGAAGTGGTTGTCAGCAATCAGCACTAAGAGAGGAAAAACAAAGTGGAGCCTTAAAACTATAATAATCAATCATCTACTGTCTTCCAGCAAGAAACAGGTAGGAAAATTTGTATGGAAGTCTGATTAATAACCTGACATTGTCCTTCCAAGTGTCTGTAGGAGCCTTTTATTTACATGAATAAGTAATTGTTTAAAATTAACAGATTAATCACTTACAAACTTCATTATGCTAGACAAATGTTCTAAACATATATCTCAAGTACTTTGGTTTGTTCCCATCATTGTTCATCACTCCTGGCCCCTCTGCCTTCTGCTACTTGCAAATCACTAAATGTTGTCCCTTTTTAATTAAACCACTGCTTCAGAATTAAAACAGATTCATTTTGACCCTGAGCAAAAACTATCAAAAGGTTCAGGAGACAACCAGCAGTGTTTGAATTTCTGACCTCTGGAAACTTTCCTGCACTTGTGGCTGTGGCTGTTACCCTGCCCCAGAACTCACACTGGAAAATACCCTCCTTTATTATCCAATAAATCAGCAAGACAGTAAATTACTCACGCATCTCCAAACACTGAGCTTGTGCTCTGCCACCTACAAGGAGAAAACCCTTCTCTTAGAAACAATTCTGCCTGCAAGTAACTCCTCTAACTTTCCCTCACAATTTTGACTGGTAGGATGTTCTTCCCCTTTCTTGAGCAGTAGCCATGTTAGTCTGTGTACAGCAAAAATGAGAGTCCTGTAGCACCTTAGTGCTTTCGTAATTTGTTAGTATTGTAGGTGGCACAGGACTCTTGTTACTTTTCCTTCTCCTATGCAGCATGAAAAGAAGAATACAAGATAAAAGGGGTGCATTGAAGGAGATTTTGGTTATGCAGTAGCAGACCTCGGGCTGCACAACTGCCTCAAGCCCTTTTGCAACCTCCGTACAGGAGCTCAGTTCTGTCTGGCCAGGGGCTTGGTCAGAGAGGGGGGAAGAAGTCAAGAAATAACTACTCAGCATTCATCCCCCACTCAAAGCAGGGTCACCTACAATGTACAATGCACAGCAAGTTGCTGCCTTTCTCAACAGTATCCCCCATGCCAAGTGAACAGGACACGAGTATGGCCAAGTTCCAGAGGGGCAGCCATGTTAGTCTAGTTCAGCAAAATGAACAATAGATTTGTTAGTCTTTAAAAGTGCCACAGGACTCCTTGTTTGTTTTTGACATGGCAGAGAAAGGGATATGCAGAACCACTCAGGACTCTAATGTACAACCTGAGAATGCCAAGGCCTTCGCTTGCTTTTCATACAGATCTGCAAGGAAGTAAAGGAGTTGCAACCCACCATTGCTCTGTTAGTCCCCAAGAAGAAAATACAACAGTCTGGCTGCTCTAGCAAAACCGCAGAACCTGGGAGGGCCATGCTGTCTTCTGCCTATTGAAAATATGGCCCCAAGACCTGCCATCACTAGGACTGAGTCTCTACCGCTTGTGCTACAAAGGTAGCTCCCCCAGCTGGTACCTGGAGTAGACGCCCATCTTTTGTAGCCCAGCCACTGTGGGGGAAGATATTTGACACACTGAACAATGGGCTATACAAAATGTTGCTGTTGGATTTGGTTCTCAACATTGTCTCTGCTTTAAATAAATACATCAAATGGAAAAATATCAAGCAGGTCCTGCAAAAAGCACAGTGTAAACATTAAGATTGTGAGGGCCTTGAATAATTTTAATTTTCAAGGCTAGATCAGAGCTTGGTTGCATGAGACGCTGCGTCTGTCTATGACCTTCTAAAACACTTCGTTCCACAGGCACTCAGAAAACCTTGGAAGAAACTAGCAAGACCTAAACAGAGGGCGTTTTTGGTTGTGGGTGCTCGGTTGTGGACTGGTCCACTGGGAGAGATGAGACAGAACTAAAAGCTGACTGTCCACTGGGAATGCTGCAAGACCCCCCTCCCCCCATTCTCCAAAGCCTTTCCTCAAGAAGTCATTCCACCCATCTGTGCCTCGGTTTCCTCATCTGCAAAATGGTGATAAGGATGTTCACCTCTTTTGTAAAATGCTTTGAAATTTAGGGAGCAAAAATGCTGTAAGATCTAATTATCATTCCTTCCATAACAGGAGAGCAAGAACGAGAGAGAGATGTGAATATAGAAATGAAAACCACACAAGCAGAACTTCTTCTTGAAGCGCTGCTCTAATACTTTCAGTATTAGGTGTACATGCCACAGCGCATGAGTGGCCAGAAACTTTTTAGCCCTAGCCTGTCAGGACAGGGCTGGTGGCTGACGCCCCCTGGCCACCCTATGGCTATATATATGGCCGCAGCCCTGCTCCTCCTCAGTTCCTTTTTTCCGTCCTCAGCGACGGTTACGGAACAGCCCGCTTCTTGCATTTATGCAAGTGCCTGTCTGTCCACTCCGTTTTACTAGCCCTGTTTGTGGACATCATCAGCTGTTGCTGGATGGATTACGCGCCACAAAGGGCATGTCTACACAGCACTTTTATTTCGAAATAACACTCGTTATTTCGAAATAAAAGAAATTAGGTCTACATGACGTTTTCTTATTTCGAAAGGACGGACCTCGTCCATTCGAAATAAGAATCGTCATTTCAAAAAAGTAAAACCTGCCCCCCCCCCTCGAAATGGCTGTTATTTTGGAAGGGATATTTTGAAATAAAGCTGTTCTTTCGAAACAACACTGTGTAGACCTGTTGTTTCGAAAGAGCTGTTTCGAAAGAACAGGTCCAAACAGCTTTATTTCGAAATATCCCTTCCGAAATAACAGCCATTTGGATTGCAGGCTTTCCCTTAATTTGAATTAACGTTTTGTTAATTCGAATTAACTTATTTCGAAATCCTTATTTCGAAATAACGATGCATGTGTAGACATAGCCAAAGGCTGCATAACATTGCCCAAGAACGGGCCCTGCAGCCAGCACCGGGTATGCCCGATGTGTTAGGGTTATTCTTTTCCCCTTCTGGTATCTGTTATGTTTTAAGTCTGTTCTGTAATATGTGAGTGTAATTGAGATTGTTACACAGTGGGTGACTGTTTGGTGGGTTACCAATGGCTGAGGCGAAGTCTGCCCGGCAACAGCCGGTGCGGCGCTGAAACATTAGAGCTGTGAGCAACTGCAAGGGGCGGGAGAGAAGGATTTCTTCCAGAAAGTTCTGCTCTCTCTAGAACCTTCTACATGTAACTGAAGGGAAGGTGGCTCTTGGCGTGAAAAGAGAGTGATCTGATTGGTCGGTGCTCTACGTATAAAAAGGGAGTCTTCTGAGGAGACGGGGCTCCTTGCGCCATCTCTGCAGCCAAGAAGGAAGCAGTAAACATTGGTCCTGTGGCACTCTAGTCTGAGGGAGGCCCTTCTGTGCCCATACCTTCCTGAGGAAACTTGTTATTGCTCCCTCACCATGTGGTCATTTGAAAGAAAGACCCAGAGTCTCTGGGACTGGTGTTTGGGCTGAAGCCCGGGTTTGGGAAATCAGGAGTTCAGACGCGGCAGAGATCTCCTGGCAGGCTCTGAAGCGGACGGGTGCAGCAAGGAAGACCCCAAAGCTCAGAGCCTGGGACTGTGTTGCTGAAGATTGGCTCTGTTTTCGAACTTTGATAGCGGGGTGAAGGACTTTTGAAAAAGGACC
Source organism: Podocnemis expansa (assembly GCA_007922195.1). NCBI lineage: Eukaryota > Metazoa > Chordata > Testudines > Podocnemididae > Podocnemis > Podocnemis expansa. Next base: position 47,033,010 of record ML681996.1, read on the forward strand.
CCTGAGCCTCCAAGGCTTGAAGAAGACGAGCCACGTTTGGAGAGCCGGACCAGCGGAGTTTGATCACCGGATCTTGTCGGGGAGCTGTTCACCGCCATCGAGTGAAGAAAACTGTGAGGTTTTATTGGGGCAATATTGGTTAGCACATCTGCTTTATATGCAGAAGATCCTGGGTTCAAACCCCAGGGGGTTGGACTAGATGATCTCATGAGGTCCCTTCCAACCCTATGATTCAATTCTAATTCTAATATACGAGAGAGTGGGTTTATACCTCATTGGTGAGAGGTACTTACCTGTGGAAAGAGGGTGTGCTCTCACTGTGAGCCTGTGGGAGGGGAGACGACCCCGGGGGGAGCTCGTGAGAGGTTTCGCCTCCAGTGGGAGACACTTACCTGGAGGGACTGTGGTCACGGTGCGGGGTGGGAGGACCACGGTGGTTAAGGAGAAGGTTTCAACGGGGTTCAATATGTTCTATGCTTATTCTGTTGTACCAATCTGTCAGGGTGTTTGATCTTTTGATGTAACTGTGTTGATCCAACTGAGAGTTGCTATCATACACTTAACGTAACAGCGAGTAAGACAGCCACATAATAGTTCTCCCTATTCCCTTACCCTACGACAGCCTTTCTATGGGGTCGCAGCTTCTGCTCTGACACCATGTCACCCTAGCTTTCAGCAAAAGGCCTGTGTTTGCTGTGGAGATGATTTTATCTTGTCAAAAAAAAAGGGGGGGGGCGGCGATTTTGTCAGCAGGGAGGCGACTGTAGCATTACCCCTGCACTGTTCTGTTGGCAAAAGCCGCCTTTTGTCAACAAAACTCCCTAGTGGAAAGCAGGCCTTAGCGTCATAGCAATTTTCAATTCCCTGCTCCCACTTTCGGCTTGACATAGACTTGGAGCAGGGAGGTCAGGATTCAACTGGTTTTTCAAACTTAAAATAAATGTGTCAAATATAACAGGAAAAGCAGTTCAATTTTCAGAAGAAAATAGGAAGTTGGTCAAGCCAAAGGAATTAAAAACAAACAAACAAACCCAAAACATTCCTCTACCACTCAATACAGCTTGTGCCCTTCTGCAAATATTTGGTTGTTTTAATTTGTCTAGGGAGAGGGCTGAACCAAAATCACAGATCCCAGCCCTGTGGCCACCAAGTGGTTTGAAATCCAGATTTGCACATCTCTAACAAGCTGTTTCAACCGCACCCTTCAATACGCTAGTTTTTAGGGGGAGGATCAGCTCTTGAAACTCTACATATCTGTCCAAAAGCTATAGCCCCATTAATGAAGCAACTGATGCTAGTTGCCTCTAATGCCTTTAGCTACACAACGCCCCTGCAAAGTAGGAGTTAGCACCCCCATTTACAGAGGGGAACTAAAATGCATAGAAGCCCAAGGTCACAAAGACCATGGCTTGGCAGAGCAGGGTTTGAAGCTGCACCTGTAACAACCCAGGCTTGTACTCTAACCAACTAGGTCATTCTTTGCCTTTCACTGCAGGTGCTTTCCAAGCAGGGGGATGAATGCTAAGAGGAAACCAGCAGTGTCATTCAGTAGGTCAGGAGCTGAGAAACACCTTTGACCCTTCCTGGGGAGACCCTCTGTTGCTCTGCATCATCCCAGCTGGCCGGCAGCACAAAGCTCATTCCTCAACCTGGGTCTGTCTGTCAGACCCGGCAGCATGGAGCCAAACACTGTCACCTCCCTTCCTCCAGCCAGCACGGACTTTGTGTTCTAAAAGCTCATTCTTTCCATGGTGTAAAAAATAAACCAACGCATGCTTCTTACAAACACAACCAGGCACCACAGCATTTCAATTGGGCTGGGCTCAGGGAGTTTTGTTTTTGTTTGTTTGATATTTGAAATCTCCTCAAACAGGAAAGGATATAATGGGCCCAATTCTACAAGGTGCTGAGTGTCTGCCATTCCCACTGAATTCATTGGGAGCTCTGCACAGACCCGATATTTGCCTCCACTGTCTCTCATGATCAGTCTCTCTCTCTCAATCTCTCTGCTTCTTGCCTCAAGGGAGTAATTATCCGTGAATGAAAGCAGAATAACACTTTTAGCAGAAGGTTTTCAAGCCTCTCTCTCACCAGGAGCATTCTGAATGGATTTATCATGCTGGCTAAAAAGGGGCGAGAGGGGGGAGAAAGCTTCAATAGCAGCTCCTCCTTTTAACGGCTCCTGAACGGGTGGGGGGAGTACAGGGGGGAATGAAATAGTAACACTTTAAGGGAAGCATGAATTGGTTCTTCAGAAAAACAAGACAGCAGTGCCAACTGGAAATGTTTGCTTTGGGGGTGAGCTAGAAGGTTGGCGTCAGTCAGGGCAAAAGACATGCCAGCGGAATGTAATACTGGGAGGAAGCAACAGGTCACTCAATCACTGGCAACAATCCCGGGAGCAACTGGATGCCTTTAGTTTTTTTTTTTCTTTTCTTTTTTCTTTTTTTTTCTTTCTTTTTTCTTTTTTCTTTAAAGGCAAAGAGAACCCGGCAGTTCGGAACTGGGGAGGGCGAGAACAGTGTTTGGAAATTCATGTTCCTTCAGGGGACACCCCTGCTGCACAGTTGGTCACAGCATCTGCTAGAGGACAGGCCCAGAGTCTGATCTCAGCCACATTGGTGTAAATCCAAGTGCCAAAGGCTGGTTTGCCAGAAAGCAGACAGCCAGGGGGAGAAGGCAGAACTGAGGGTAGGGGGGAACTGGAATGGGCTGTAAGGCAGCCTGTGCAAATACTTCCTGGGGATTAGATATTTTTTCCATCCCATGTGCTAATTACCATCAAGGTGACTTTGGTTTTTATTTTTAGGAGGAGGAGGAGTATGTTGTTGTGGCAAAACAGTGGGAAATGGGCAGCAGAAAAACCATAGGTTTTTTTCCTGGTGCGCACAGCCTGCTAATTATCCTACAGGGAAGGTAAAGACATTTTTGTTTCGTCATTTGCGCTGTTGCATGGACATGCTGTTCTTTATGAAAAGTAATACCTTAATAGCCACAGAGCATGGAGAGGATGGACAGGCACAGTTCTCATCCATGCTCCTGTCCTCACCTGGAGGGACAAACTTTGGGTGAGGGGAGAAGGAGTTGCCCCTCCAATTCACTGACTCTCATAGTCAATGAAAACTGTGCTTTCTCAGGTTCCAGAGGGATAGCCGATTTAATCTTGATTTTCTGAACTAACAGGGAGCCCTGGGGCACTTTTAAAGATGAACAAGTTTATTTATCGCATGAGCTTTCATGGACAGAATCCCACTTCATGATGTGTCAGATAAAGTGGGTTTCTGTGCACAAAAGCTCATGTGATAAATAAATTTGTTTTTCTTTAAAACTGCCACAGGACTCCTTGAGTATGTCTACATCTGCCCAAATTAGTTCAGACTTGTTCACCCGAACTAGGAAGTTCAAGGTTAGTTCAAATTAACCTCAGGTTAGTTCGTGAACTTTTTAGTTGAACTAACCACATGTTCTAGTTTGAACTAAGCAACTAAACAACACACGGTTAGTTCGAACTAACTGGCTTAGTTCAAACTTCTTAAGTTTGAACTAAGCCTTAGTCCTGCACCTAGTTCAAAACTAAAGTTCGAACTAAGCACCTAAGCCCAGACTGAGTGCCAGTACTTATTAGTTGAAACTAAGCTAAGAAATTTCTTAGTTCAAACTAGGGAAAGCCTAGTGTGGCCATGGGCTAAATCACTCTGGACTAAGCCTCCTTAGTCTGAAATAATTTGCCAGCGTAGACATAGCCTTCACTTGCTATGCTTTTTCAGTGACTGAAAACTGTCCCAGTCACCAAGATATGATTTCCAGCTACTTATTTCCCACCCCTTTTCACCTTAGCATGAGCAGTTCTCAACGAATAATCTCTCTCCACCAGTATGGATGGGTAAAAGCTTGGCCAGCAAATACAATGCATGTGGGTGCAGGTGAAAACTAGGTCAAGGTAAGGTTATGTCTATACCAACAAAGACAAAATCGCCTGTCAGTGCATTCTTTCGGGTGCAGCTGAGGGGTCTGTCAAGACCGCTCAATCGCTCTGGAGTTCACAATAACAACTCTAGTCCCGGAGGTGGCGTAGCACTAAGGCGAACCGATGGCACTGCCAGTCACCTTAGTGCAGTGTGTAGGGCGAGGTAAGTGGGCATTGACAAGCAGGGGCGTCGCTGCCCCGGGGAGGGACCTGGGGCATGGCCCCAGGCCCCGCCCCCTGGCTGCAGGCCCCACCCCCTGGCTGGGGACAGGGCCAGAAGCCACCATGTGCTGCTGCGGGTGGCTGGGTCCTGCATCCCCGGCTGGGGACGGGGCTGCCGTGGCTGCGGGCAGCTGGGCCCTGGATCCCAGGCTGGGGATGGGGCTGCCGCAACCGCAGGTGGCTGGGCCCCACATCTCTGGCCCAATTGGGCCAGAGACCCCGGGGGGCCGCCAGACCTGGGGCACCAGTGCTGGGATTCGGGGGCACATGCCCCGGGTGCCCAGCGCCAGCGATGCCCCAATGGGAGATATGCAAGGTATTTTATGTACCTTGCATATCTCCTGTTGACTGCCACTGAAAAGTGTGGCAAGTGTAGACTAGGGCTAAAGAACTGTGTGTTTAGCTCTGAACATCGTGATGTCCATGAGCATTCAGAGCTCCTATGAAATCTGTTTCTCAAGTCCACAAGTCTTCCTTCTATTGGCCTAGAGTTTCATTGTTCCAGTGGGACAAAGTTGTTGAGGGAGTTCATAATTGTAGAGGAGATGCAATCCCATGAAGACTTTTCACTGTCAGGATGGAGACCTCAAATTGGATCATAGATGGAATGGCAAGCTAGATCTTGAGGGATACGTTAGCATGATCCGAAGGTCATTTTAGAACATCCACTCTCAGCCTTACATGCACTACTTTCCCTTTATGTCGCTTTCCTTTTTAAGACCCTGTTCCTGACACAGGTTCCATCCACCTACATGGATCCATTTCAGCACTGTGCCCTTTGACTTAACCTCCATATCTGCACCTGTTTCAATTTTTAAAGGGTGAGATTTTGCATGGAAGGATTGTCTTACAATTAAAACACTGGACAAAGACTTTGATTTAATTCCCAGCTCTATGAAGGGCATCTTGTGACATCTGGATGAAGAAAAATTTCTGTGCCACAGTTCCCCATCTGTAAAATGGGGATAACAACAAACATTTTCTTTCTACCAACTGCTGACAGTCTTGTCTATTTAGAAAGTATGCTCTCAAGGGCTTACAGTGCGTATATGTAGAGCTGTCAGCACAAGAATTTTGATTGGTCTGCTACTTGTTCAGTTATTGTAATTTATTTGTTTTCACTGAAAAGCAGGATGAGCAATATGCCAGGAAGATGTTAATATAAATATCATTTTTAAAAACATACATTTATATAATAATGTGGCCAAGATTCCTAACAACAGGCCCAAGGGAAAATGTTCTTTCTCTCTCTCTCTCTCTCTCTCTCTCTCTCTCGTCCTCCCACCACTTTTTTTTTTTTTTTAACTTTGTGCTTGTGAATAAGAATCATCACACCTTGGCATCAACCCCAGCAAAGCCCCAAGATGCTAGAAATTGTCCAGTTACTTGTGACTTCTCATCACATGTTTAAAACCCCACCTGTCTTCCCTCCCAAAAGTAGCTTCAATGTGAATGCTTGCGAGAAGCTTAGATATGACAGGAGAGGGCTGTCTGACTTTTGAGGAAAACCTCTTATTATCCAACAGTGTTAAACTTAACACAGAGCTCCCCAGACACTAGGCACTTGAGCAGTAGTGAAAAATGACTATCAATAGGAAAGCAGTGGGGCCTAGCTATGGATAGGGTGCTGGACTGCAATGAAGGAGACCTGGCTATGCCATAAGCCCACTGGGTGACTGTGTGAAAGTCATTTTTCCTCCACGTACCTCAGTTTCCCCATCTGTAAAATGGGGCTAGAGATTTTTGCCTCATTTGTGGAATGCTTGGAGCTTATGAATGAAAAGCACTATGTAAGTGGGAGGTCATCTTATAAATAACCAGGCCCTGTGCTAAGAGTGACACTCTTTGGGTGATGAAACTCAGGTCACATTATCAGCAGATCATCCTAGCCAAGTTTCCAAGTCATCAAGACATGATTGGGACCAGGAGTCGGTTTGTTCCTTTTTGGGAGAGAAAGGAGTTAGCACAGAACCAGTGCATTCTTTCCTATGATTATTAATTAGCATTCATATAGTATAACAGTTGTACATGGCGCCTTCCAGGCTACCAAAGAGGAGCTACATGCCCAGAAAAGCTTACTGTCTACAGCCCCAGTCTTGCAAGCTACTCTATGCAGACGGATGCTACGCCTGCACAGAGACGCATTAACTAGAATGGGGACCCAGGTGGGCTTGGAGAGTTGCCTGCAGGATCAAGGCCTACGTTAAGACAGAAAACAACAAGAAATGTCAAGCACTGCGTAGCCAAAGCAGGAGCAAGGGCAGGCGCATCACTGGCGCCTGGCACACAGGGCCTGTCCCCTGAGTCCCAGCACCAGTGCCCCGAGTGCCCGCAGTGGTATCCGCCTCTCCCAGTCCCGTCCCCAGCCAGGGATCTGGGTCAGACTGGTGGCGGTAGGAGCCCGACGTTGGATTGGGCTCAGGAGCCAGATTGCAGTCAGGGTCTTTCCCTGGGGCAGTGACATTCCTGAGCAGGGGGAAGACAGGTGGATGAGAGTGACAGCTATAAAATTAGGTACAAGCTAAGCAAAGCTAAGCAGAAATGACGCTATCTATTTTCTGATGTAAAGGGAAGGTCTACAGTTTAACAGTGAGGGTAGCTAACCACTGGAATGACTTACTGATGGACCGGGGGGAGGATACACTTTCACTTGCAGTCTTTACCTCAAAATGGACTGTCTTTCAAAAAGACACATCAGAGCTCTTCCGAGGGATAATAGGTTGCCACAGGAATTACTGCATGAGGTTCCACGGCCTGCATTGTGAAGGAGGCCAAGCTAAATGATCAGAGAAGTCCTTTCCGGCCTTGAAAAAAAAAAATCTACAAATCTATGAATTGAAGGGATGAGACTTGAAGGAGGATACCGTGACCAAAGACTGGGAGATAAAGAGGAACCAGTGGAACAAGAGATGGAGACACGCTGAAAAGGAGAGCAACATGTTTGAGGAGGTAAAGCTGGGAACTGAGAAATAGACTGTGGACAGCCAGCAAGGAAAGAATGGGAAGGGCCGTAGAAAGACATGTTACAGGGCCAAGTTAATGCCTGGTGTCACTCCATTCCAGTCACCTTATACACTTTGTAAATACTAGCAGCCTTGATTATAGTTGACTGTGCAGAACCGATGCACCAGGCTCCAGGCAGGGAGCGTGCCAGATGCCAGTCCTATTTTCTCAGCTGTGTCTGCTGCTCGGCGTCACATGGTGTGTAATGTGCACCTGTGCGACCCTGAGCCTCCTGGCTATTAACAGCCGGCGGCAGAACTCTGATGTCATCTCCCCAACCTCTCAGCTACTGACCAAAGTACTAAATAAGACAGTCTGCTGACAGCACGGGGCTCTTCTGCGGCACTGGGAGTGCACACGCGAACATGCCTAATATTCCAGGCTTATTCTGGTCTGGAGTCAGGGAGATCTCCCAACACAGGGAGATGACAGTTACAGCCACCCACGCCAGCTGATTTCTTCCTCCCCACCTGTGCCCCATGAGTGATGTGAAAGGAGACAGTGCTGCCTGCCTGCAGCGTCCCTGCTCGCCTGGTGAGCGAGTTTGCTCCAGGGACGCATTGAATCCACACATTTGCAGGCCAGCTCTCCTCCTCTTCTGCCAGTATCATCGTTTTCTTTGGGCTGGATTAGCCCCTTGAGGGCCTGCTGATGGCAGGGAGGTGGCAACCAAGTCCTTCTGCCACAGCAGCTGCCGTCCAGGTTTCACACTAGTTGAAAACGGTGCTGATCCGTGAGCACTTGTTTCCAGGAAAGAATGAGTCACTTAGTACAGGGGGTTAAAATGGGAGGTAAAGCCACAGCCCAGGACAAGGGGTAATGTAGCACCGCCCACTCCACTGGCAGCTCCAGCCAGCACCATGAGCTTGAATGCTTCCTTGTATTTTTGGGGGAGCAGTCACTGACAAACCCCAAAGACAGTGTGATGGGAAAGGCAGTTGCCTGTTCCCTGATCCCCCCAGCTCACTCCTAACTTTGTGCATTCCCTGAGCTTGGGGACTGCAGTCATGCCCAGCACCTCCTTGGAGGGCACAAGGAGGTAAGTGCAGAGGCTTTAGCCAAATCTGGCTAGTTAAAGGTCTTGTCGACATCAGGAAAGCACCCACGTACTGATGGTCAGTCTAGGTTTGATACTTTGAGATTCACACAGGTAACTCCCGACACATTGCATCAATAGCAGCAGAAGACAATCCCTGTGACTGTTTCTTTTTAACTCGTGACTTCTTGGTTCATGCAGGAGTTTCAGTGCCAAACCATTGTACTTCTTGCCTCTTTATTTCAGGCCACAGGCTCACCACATTCTGGACCAGCTGCAATCCATCTGGTTTCACTAATACTTCTAATATAATATTTATAACTAGCAGAGGGCCAGTCATATGATGGGTTGTAATCAATGAATCATGCACCAATTGCAGTTATTCTACAAGTCAAGCCATACGTCTACATTTCAGAGTCCATCATCCCGTGTGGAGTTTGTGCGATTTGTTGTCGTTCCTTTCCACCTCCCCAGCACTGCTGTAACAAGCAAGTTATTCTCAGGTCACACCAGTTGTGGGAAAAATCAAAATGCATCTGTTTCCACCTGAAGAAAGAATCAACCAAAACTTCCTTTTGACAAACACTTCTTGCCACCACCACCTTTGCTAAGGGAACTCATACTCATGAAAATTATTCAACATAAGCTAGGTGGACTTGCCAAGAAATTCATATGACCCTCCATCAGTCATTCCAGAAGCTCCTGGGTTCATCCAACAAAAAACCAAAGCCATGTTTGACAGCTACAACTCATGACACTTCCAGATTGGACCAGCAAAAAAGCATTTTTGGATGGATATTCAGTCACCTATGCATAACAGTTTTCTGTATTTATTTGTCCACTGAAAGCCACCTTTTGCTCTCTCCATCCATCTCAGCTTGCTAGTTCATGGAGGAGACATATTCAGAGAGAGGGAGGAGATATCTTAATCAGGAGTGCCTCTGCCCCGGGAAAAGCCTCCACCCCCTGGGCCCTGGCATCTCCCCCTGGATCTGATTTGGTGCCAGAGGTCTGATCCAGCCCCAGATCGCCAGCTGGGGACAGGTAAGGCAGGGACTAGCCCGGGCAGCCCAGCCCAGATCCCTGGCCAGTAGAGGCAGGCCCCACCATGGGTGGCCTGGCCTGGATTCGGGGCTGGGCCACCCGCGGTGGTACCTGCCTCTCCCAGCCAGGGGTCTGGGAGAGGCAGGGGCCACGCCGGGCACTATGGGCACTGGTACTGGGACTCCAGGCACGTGCCCCATGTGCCAGGCACCAGTGACACCCCTGATGCCAATGAACTTCTCTACTCTCAAGACACAATCAAATGTTCAGCTCCCCACCATCACTGATTAATAAATAGAAGAAGAAGACAATAATAAGCAGCTCTTCTAATAGGTGCTTGTCATATGGATTCAAAAGATGTTGGTTAAACTCTTCTTCCACAGGAGCAATTTATAAAACACTTTGGGAGTAGAGAACAGTCTACATTCACCCCAGATGTAAATCCACTGGGGCTTAAATAGAGCTGTGCCAAGGCTGTATTTGGCACATCATGGGTAAAGGGAAGCAGGAAAAGTGTGACTTAAAGTCTCCTTTCACAAGTGCTTTTAGTTGGCCTGCTTCAGCATAGATGAAAGATATTATGATTCATTCTGGCAGTTAGGAAGGATGACTGCAGGTTTAATCTTCCTGCATCTTTTCTACTGATCCCTCTAGAGGCCCTACAATTCCATGGCCAAGAATTCCATTCCTACATGCCAAAAGCAGCTGATTTTCAAACTTTGCCACAGAAGCATGAAAGAGGGGTCCCATGGGGACATCCCACCACATGGGAATTCAGCAGCACAGAGTTTTTCTGCCTGCGGCAGGCAAACCAGATGCTTCCTATCACAGGAGCCGTGGAAGCCGTTTCTTGGGCTCAACTAAGTGAATGTCTCACTTTTATGCTTTCGCTTTAAACAAAGCCGCAGTTACCTTGTGAGTCAGTTTATTCAGAATGTCCCTGCAGTGAGGGGATTAACAAACTCTTGACTGTTTGGATCATTTCACTGTGAAAAGATCCAAGATCAACGGAGGGAAAAAAAGCTAATTCCTCCTTGTGGTGAGAGAGAAAAAGACTGTTTGTGGAACCAGATGATCAAACACTGAATCAGGCTAGCCTGGGTCATCACCTCCACTGACTGGAGGGAGGGAGCACCCTACACACACAGACCCTGCTGGGTGCTGGGAGCGATTATGCAAACTCCGTGGCATTGTCTCTCACTCCCTGGGACCTCGTGGCTCTGTCTCTGTTGAAGCTCTGCAGTGTCTGCCTCTGTCTTTCTGGGATGGGGCAGAGAATGGACCATTCATTCTCTAAAACACCATCCCTCTGTTCAGCCCCCAGCTCCCACCCAGGGAAAGCGGTTATTTGAAGCAACATTAGCTCCTAAAAAAAATCCCTGCCCTGGTTGTACTAGCAGTCAAAGGTGGACTTGGATAAAGCAACACATTCTGCCAGGAAGTGAAGTGAGCTGTGCAATGGCACCTTCCTCTGTGGAACTGGAATAGACCTTTCCCTTCAGGCCCCCAGAAGCTGTATTGCCAAGAGGCCTCAACTCTTGCACAAACTCCCCCCAGCCGGGTGACTGCTGCCCTAGAACCTCCCTGAACTTTTAGTCATCTTTGGCCAACTCCCACAGGGATGAAGTGGACCATGTTCAGTAGATCACTAGCATCTTTATTATAGACCTAACTCAGGCTCGGGTGTGAAAATGCGTCTGTAGCTGGGCCTCTAAACTCTGTGCACCATTACCACCCTCAAGTGTTACAGGCTCTCGCAAGAAAATATATTTAAAAGATTCACACTAACAGGCTGCTTGCCTTGTTTTGCATTATTCTGTCCCATGCTTGGGGACTAAGCTGCACAGTAAGCATGAACTATATCCAGCAAGTAGGGACCTTACTCAGGGTTTTCATTTTCCATGCAGAATTTAGTGCTTCACGTGGAGGTTCTTTCAGCTGGAAGACTGAATCTGGAAGAGAGAATGGAATAGAGCTGGTTGGAAAATGGAATATTTCCCCAGCAGAATTTGTTAACTCACCCCCCCCCCAAAACCCAGCCCAAACAAAGAAACCAATCACACAATCAAGCCACCCAAATTTTCAGTCAAAACCCAGAAGTTTCCAGTTTTCAGCTGAAAGGTTTCAACAAAAACTTTTTTCCCATGGAAAGCAGACACTTGTCACAAAAGGTTTTGTTTAACTCAAAACTGAATTTTCTGTCAAAAAAACAGATGTAGACAAAAAAAAATGAGCTGGTCCTTCAAACAGTTCAGTTCCGTGTATATTAACTCCACTATTCACCGTTGATACCTCTGAATTGCAAGCCCCTTTCTGAGTCTTTAAAAAGAGAAACTTTTTCTTCTTTCAAGACTAGGAAGGGCTCCTTGCCAGGTTAGTTCCATCAGAGATCCTCCAGAAAATAACTTCTGTGCCTTTCCTCCTAATCCACTCATATATTTCTTCTGACCAGCTGTTACATCTTCCAAGATGTATACTACAGTTTTAAAAAACGAGACTAAACCTCACACGAATTTGCCAGGAGCTCTGAACATCATTAGGTGTACAACAGTAGCTAGGAAATGGCTGTAAATATAAGGCAGACACTAAAATTACAGGGCCTGATTCTGTTATACCAATGTCAATCAAGAATAGCTTCACTCAAAGCACCCAGTGTAAAATTGTCTATCGAGAGCCAGAATCATAGCCGTTACAGGTGCTGTGGGTTATTTACTCATCTGTAGAACTGTGGCTTGCTAGGAGTGAAGAACAATTGGTGGCTGGAAGAAGAGAACAAGAGATGGGGTGATTCATCCATGACAGCCAGGACTAGGACTCTGGCCCAAGCCCTATTATTTTTCACCTATGATCACTCCCTTTTGATACAGTCTCTTGTTCCAGCGTAGCTGAGACCTTCTCAGCTCAACCCACTAAGACAGAGAGAAACATAACCAGCCTCGCTTGTGCAAATATTCCATTTGTTATTCAGCAGTGCCATTTTCTGGCATTATACAGTGGACAAACAGGACAGTCTGCACAAAAGAATAAATGGAAACAAATCTGACATCAGGAATAACAATGTTCAAAAACCAGTAAGGGAACACTTCAGTCTTCCTGATCTCTCCACTGATGATCTGTCAATAGCCATACTCAGACAAATGGGTAACAAATTGAAGCTTCAAAGGATACGTCCACACATACATCATTATTTCGAAATAACCCATTTCAAAATGAGTTATTTTGAAATAAAGTCCTTATTTCAAAATAAGTTAATTTGAATTAACAGTTTGCTAATTCGAATTAAGGGAAAGCCTGCTTTCGAAATAGCCCTTGTTTCGAAATGGTTATTTCAAAACAAGGCCGTTCGGACACGTTGTTTCGAAACGACGTGTCCGAACGCCGTTGTTTCGAAACAACCGTTTTGAAACAATGGCTATTTCGATTAGATGCGAGGTTTAACGGTTTCGAAATAACAGACGTTATTTCAAAACAACGGGTCCCGGACTTACACTTCCCTGCATTTATTGTGCTCCCATTCTGTCAGTTCCCCATCTGCAAGTGTCCAATGAAGTGGGATTTTCTCCCAGAAAAGCTTATGAGATAAATTGGTTAGTCTTTAAAAGTGCCACCGGACTCCTTGTTTTTTTCTTGGCATGCCACCTTTCTGAATGGAAGTCAAGAGAATAGGCACCAAACTGTAAAAGGCATTCTTCTAGTGATGACACCTGCTAAACTATTCAGATTGTTCTTAAATAACCATACAAAGCAGCCTAAAATATTTAATAATCCAGCAGGAGAGCACAACATGGTAGTGAGTGTCAATGACCTTTATCACAGCCACCTTGACTCTGTGTGCAATCGTAATGAAGCAGACAAAATTCCCAGCAACAGTCAGGTTACAGCCTCCGTGTTATCTCCAGGTTTGGCTGCAGCACCAGGCAAATTTTCACTCTCTGCTATCTGGGTCTGTATTTTAAAGCCTTCCCTTGGTTATTCAGTATAGAGAACTGCTTGATCCAAAGCTAATTGAAATTAGAGAGAAAATTCTTGTTGACTTAAAAGGCTGTGGATCAGGGTGCAAGATTTCATATGGAAAAATGCCTTCAACCACCATGCCAAGAGGGCTCCCCACTTTCAAATAAGAGGGGCTCAGACAAAAATGGATACGTACCAGTAGAACATATACCTAAGCTCTCTCAATTAAAAGGTTGATTTAACAGCATATAGGAAACTCAAGAAATACAGTTATCATACAATTATTGGATCAGAAGGGACTGCAAAGGTAATCTACTTTGACCCCTGCCAAGATGTACAACAAATCCTTTTCTGGACAGATCCCCAGATTGCCGATTACAACCCAAGTCTGTCTTTCTTCTATACTCTTCTGTTAGTGTAACCCATATGCCTAAAAAGGAGCAAACTCTTTGAAGGATCTTATAAGGCTGGGTTACTCTGCTGGTTTCCAAAGGGATAGCCATGTTAGTCTAGTCCAGCAAAAAAACCAAGGAGTAGTGTGGCACATAAAGACTAACAGATTTATTTTTCGCATGAGCTTTCATGGGAGAAAATCCCACTTCGTCAGATGCTTCGAAGATGGGTGAATTTACAGAATGGAAAGTTCACCCATCTTCGAAGCATCTGACGAAGTGGGATTTTCTCCCACAAAAGCTCATGCGAAAAATAAATGTTAGTCTTTAAGTGCCACATGACTCCTTGTTTTTTTTACTTTGCAGGGCAGATTTGGCTATTCAGGTCCAGAAGTTTCTGGAAGTAGGAACTGGTAGCATTTTGAGCATGCTGCACAAGGTTTTCTGATTTTGATGTGGTCAGAAGCCTGAGAGCAGCAGTCCCCAGAGCAGCAACTAGACAGAGCTGCAATGAGAAGAGTCCGTGTGCTCAGAGTGTGTGACTGAGGAAAAAAAGCTGAGCCAGGAGTGGACAACAAAATGTTTTTTCCCTGCTGTGGAGTATTTTGCTCCAGAGTTTTGTCCTATGTGACTGAGGGCTGGTTAACTGCATGGTGCTGGTTGCAGAGGAGAAAGAAAGGACAGCATGGATTCCCATTGAAGATTCTTGCAGCCAGAGAAGAGGATTGCTGCATCTCTCCACTTGATTTGAACAGAGACTGCAACTGAGATATGGGTGACTTCACCTAAACTTTGGGACGCTTGGCTTCCTTTCCCACAATGTTTCCGTGGAGACTGTTTTATTTAAATTCATTTTCTTTTCTTTTCTTTTTTTGTTTTGTTTTTTGTTTTGGGGGGTGGTTAGAATAAACTTTTCATGTTAGTAGTGAATAAAGTTTATTGTTATGTTTAGTATAAATAGTATTTTGTTGTGGGATGGTAACTCTGAGCAATCTTCACTGAGAGTCCTTTACAGACTAGATCCTGAGCTCCAGCTGCTTTCTCCAGGGGTTTCTCTCTGTTAGGCCCTGGAGATGGGCAAGTGAATGAATTCTAGCCCACCCTTCAAGGTTACATTAGGCCCTGGCCATAACATTAATTTTTTTCCCCTTCCGGTAGACTGGTTAGGGACACTAATGGACTAAAAACAGGGCTACAGTTTGTGGTAACAAAGGGATTAATTGTTTGAGTGATTGTTTGCAGCACTTGCTAGCTACCTAACACTGCACATAGTTCAGTTCCTTAAAATGGTTAGAGGCAGCTATTTGGCAGTGTTGACAGCGGGGGCATAGCCAAGGATGGGCCTAGGTGGACCAAGGCCCACCCACTTGGAAATCAGGCCCACCCACCACAGTGCCCAGCAGTGACATGAATTTCTCTGCCATGGCTGCAGGGCTCTGCTCCACTCATGGCCGTGGCCATTGGCTGCTGGCCAGGCACTGCAAGCCTGGCGAAGTTCATACCACTGCCAGGTGCTGCAGTGGGTGGGCCTGATCCTGCTGCCTCTCTCCTTCCCTCCCTGTCATAACAGCTCGTTGCTAAGTAACAAGTGGAGTTGGAGCACTGTCACTCCAGCTCCACTTGCTATCTAGCAACTGGAACCTCGTCAGATAGTTTCCGGTCAGATGACCAGAAGATACCCATAGCTGGACGCACCCAACAGATTCAAGCAGACTCAAGGGCCCAGTCATAAAACCCTTCCTGGCTACACCGTAGCTGAAGTCTTCCTTCATAACTGCAGTTAGGCATCCTCCAATGCACTTTTCCATATCAACTGGGTGGCACTCTATGGCTGTGTTCACACAGCCCTCTTATTTTGAAACAACAGAGGTTGTTTCAAAATAAGATTTAGGCTGTTCACACGATGCATGGTTGTTTCGAAACAACGGAACCCGTTGCTTCGAAACAACAGCGTTGTTTCAAAACAAGTTAAACCTCATATGGGGACGAAACAACGTTATTTCGAAACAATTGTTTCGAAACAATGCGTCTGAACATGTTGTTTCGAAACAACAGGGACTTGTTTCGAAATAACTGTTGCCAGAAACTGCTATTTCACTTTGAGCTTTTTTCCTTAATTCAAATTAACAAACTGTTAATTCGAATTAAGTTATTTCAAAATAAGTTGTTATTTCGATACAAGTTGTTTCGAAACAACCGTATCAAAATAACCCCCTGTGTGTGAACACAGCCTATGTGCTTAACATTGAAGACATTGCCCAGACTTCCCTGCCTCTGTCACCTGGAGAAATGCGTGTGTTTTAAATGCCCCTATCTTATTTTTGGTGCACATGCTGTATTGACTACTCTTATTTAACCTCTCTCAAAACACAACAAGGGGACATTCACTGAAATCAGGACTCAACAAATCTTTCACGAGTGGAGTTGTCTGCTCTGTGTTTGTACAGCAACCTAGCACAATGGGGCTCTGGTCCTGCTGCAACAGAAATAAACAAAAAATAAGTAAGTTAAAAATTGATAAAAGAAATCATTTTTAACCACAATGCAGAGACAACCTATGGAACTCACTGCTACTAGATATCACTAAAGTCAAAAGTTCAGTAGGATTCAGAAAGGCTTAGGCCAGGGAGTCAAACATGTGGCCCATGAACCTCTTCTATCAGTCCATGACTGCACTCAGTGGGCTCATGCTCTCTTCCTAACAGAGCGAGTGAGTACTTGGGGTCTCACATATCCAGCATTCTACAATGCCATGAGAGTGTCATGTTTTGCAACATCACCAAGCGCTGAGTATGCGAAACTGTGCTCTACAAGACCACATTCTCTCCCTAACAGAGACAGAGAGTGGTATTGCAGGGCACTGTTTCACATACACGGCACTCCACAAATGCTGCAAGAGTGCCATGGTTTGATTTATGATGCATATGGCCCACCTAAAGTACATTTATGTCAAAGCTGGCCCACTATAGCAAATGAGTTTGACACCCCTAGGTTAGACCTTTACATGGATCAGAACATCCAAAGTTAAACCAATTGGATACATAAAATATAAGATATAAACCCTCATGGTTTGGGGGAATAGTCAACCACTGACAACAGGCTAAGAAGAAATTGTTGCTGTGTGCAGGTTTTTCTACAGATGCTCACCTGAGAGTTTCTTCCTATGAATCATCTGGTGCTGGCCACCACCAGAGACAGAATCCCATGCAAGATGGACCACTGGTGTGACTGGGCACGACAACTGCTATGATCCAGGTCCAGGACCCGAAGCCAACTGATGAACACTTAGATCATAGGGCCCCGACTGGACCTACCAAATGGTGTTTGTACCCCGCTAACGCTGATTTCTCCTGAGCTTGCTAACGGAAGGGAAATCATCCCCACCAGAAGCGAGTTAATCCCATCATGGCAGAGTGACTGCTAGTGAACCCCCAGGTGTCCGTCACAGCATCTCAAGAACAGTCAGTAACAACCATCACTCTCGTCTGGGTGACCATTTGTTTTGACACAGGATTCCCTGACATAAAGAGGGCTTTCTCCAGGACTTGAACAGCATCCTCCTTTAGGGAGTATCAGTTCTTGCGGACCCAACTTCTCTAAGGGAGTTCAGACACCTCCACTGCTAAACCCCAGTTTAGTTGGGAAGCATCAGCCCTCCTCAGAATTTATAGAAAGCATTGTCGCCTGCTTCCTCCGGCCCCTGCACACTCATGGGCACACAAAGGCAGAGGCACACCCTGGCCTGAGATGAAGTGATATGACAGTTGCCAGGGTGAAGGGGACTGGGGTGGCACAGGGGAGAGGATGAAGCGGCTTGGTATCACACAAAAAACTACTCAAATGCAGAGATGATTTTAGTTAGGAGGAAAGTGGAGCCACTCAGTATCCCCACTTTGCTAAAATGTTCTGTGTTCTTTGACCCGGGTGTTTGCCCTACAGGGACCCATCTCCTGTAGAGTCTCTTTCTTTCCTCCCCCAGGAAAGGTTACAGCCCCATCATTACCACTAGCAGGCCAATCTCAGTGTTCCTAAGGGGCAGCCGTGTTAGTCTAGTAAAGCAAAAAAAAGCAAGGAGTCTTGTGGCACTTAAAGACTAACAGATTTATTTATCGCATGAGCTTTCGTGGGAGAATATCCCACTTCCAGTCTCAGTGTGAGGGAAAGACTGCTGGACTGGGAGCGGGAGGGTCGCTGCTTCACACCATACCTACCCAGAAGGGGGTGAGCTGGCTGCAGGAACATAATGGGGACCAGCAAACCGGAAGGCTATTTGTAGGAGTTGTAATTGTATCAGACTAAGCACAGAAGAAAGCTTTCAAGCACAATGGGCTTCCCTGCTGACAGCAAGAAGCCTAAACCACTTTGTATAAAGTGAATAGTAACCAGATCTGTTCAGTTTTTCATATTGGCTTGCACTGATATTAGCTACAGTTTACCAGAACCAAAACCTAGAGCCAATCTCTTTAAATTTTGAGAAGGGCTGAAATCTGAATCCAGATCCAAATGTGTTGACTGCCTGTCCCCACTCCTCTAATGGCCCACGCCAAACTGACAGCAGTCCAAACTCAGAACTTCAGAAATAAGTTTGAAATCCAGACTCGTCTTTGGTAGTTTAAGCACACTGCTGAATTCTACTGACCTGCATTATTTTGTGCTGCACCATGCATCAGTATATGAAGAGTCAGAAGTTCACAGAGATATCCAGAGCCAGACTGTCAGAAAGTCATTAGTGTCCAGAAAGCATTAATTTATATAGTGTGAAATTTAGTAGGAAGCCAACATGGAGACCATAATAGCCAAGAAATAGCTTGAATAAGTAGAAGTAAAAATCTTGGCAGGAGTTACATTTTACATCAGCTAAAGTCTATGGAACCCTTCACTAGTACAGAAACAAAGCACGGCAACAATCCAGCCTAGAAATTACCAATCATGTCATCCTTCTGGGACAATGAAGGCGGAAATACTTCTTAAACCCGCTTGCAGAGATATTTAAGGGAGAGGACACAGTAGGCATGATATACAATGTACAGACTAGGCATACAGGGTAAGAACAAAAAGACGCAGGTAGCTCATAGCTCAACAGTTTTACCTTCACTGGATTCTCCTCCTTCCTACCCCCATTCCCTCTTGCCCACACCAGGCATGTGACCATAGTCCCTTCCTTTTTCCCCTGGGACTACTTAATTTATTCTCCTGGTTGCTCATCATCCCTGTGCTGATGACCACGTCAACTCTGCTTCTTCTCCACTCTCTCTTGACCTCTCCCCCTTTGTCCAGAAAGAGAGAGAGATGCAGTCACATCTCTACCTGTCTTCCTGGGTGGTCTCATGGATATTTAACTAAAACCTGAACTGATCTTCTTTCCCAACATACGTGAAGTGATTTGTTCAGCATCATACATCAGGGAAGTGTTGGGAACAGAATACTACTGATCTCCTGGCTCCCCATCCAGAGTTCCTCTCACTCTGCACCTCTTGATGTAGATTATAAATCCATCAAGGCAGGAGCCCTTTGGTGGGTAAAGTTCTTTTAAAATTACAATGGCAATGTAGGGAAATACTAATGTAACCAGTCTGGCCGATGGTAGCAGCACAAAAGATGTGGGTCATTACATCTAGAATCCCTCTCCCCAAAAACCTAATTCTGTGGGAGTCCAACCCAAAGACCTGGGAAAATGAAACACCCTCCTTACATGCTCTTAATAGGCAGAGTTCTCCCCACCCCTCCAAGCGACGTATGCAAAAGAGAACACATCTGCAAACTGGGAAACAAATAAAAATCTCTCAGCCAACAATTTTGGTAGCAGTTCCTCTAACTTCATTTTCTACTGTGAGTAAGAAGACCCCACAGATAGTAATCCAATCACACCACCTGATACAGCCACCCATCCGAACTCCACTTACGGGTTCCAAACAGCAACCAACAATCATGCAAATATTTCTTTTCAAACCCATCTCCAATACTCAGGTAAATTCTTTATCAAGATGCTGCATAATATCAAGATGCTACATAAGTAGGGCCTGGTTGCTCATCACTCAATCCTCCTACTGCTTTCCTCTGTATTTACTCTCACAGTGAAAACTTCAATTGTCATTGTCTGATCTTATAAAACCCTCCCTGGAGGAACCCCTAGAATCAAGTCCAAGCTCCATGAAAATAAACTCTTTCCCCCACCACCAAACCTGCCTGGGGGCTCACTACCCCACAAAACCCAAGTTTCTGATTAGTTACAATGACTTCCACAGCGGCACGTGGAACTGTGGGTGAGTAGCCCATGCAAGTTAAGTTCTCTCTGCTAGCATTTTCTCTTTTTCACCAATAGAGCAAATCAAGAGCTCTTTCTCCTCTGGAACTTCTGGCCATATGGCTTATATATCAATCACATAATTAATGATGCATTGCCAGCATCCTGGCCGCTATTAATTCAGCTCCCTCAAGGTGCTTGTGACATTTTTAACTTTTCTACAGTGTTAAAGAGACACTATTTAAAACAATCAAACAAACGAACCAAAAACCTTGCAAACAAATGTTTCTTTCTCCCTCAGGGACGTTCTCTCCCAAGTACAGTGGCTTAGCTTAAGCAAAATAAACAAATAAGTAAATAAGTAAGTAAATAAATAAATAATAAATAGAAGTAATATTCCCCAGCATTGTGTTTCAGGCCCAATATATTCTTAACCCAGAGTGAGGCAAAATGCATGAGAGTAATTTAGCAAATTCTTTCTTCTGTTTGCAAGTTATCCACAAAGAGTTTTTGGGTTTTGTGAATATATGTGTTATTCAGAATTCCCTGAACAACACGTTATGTCAGCCTCTTGGCTGTCTGTGACTTATTGTCCTTTACAGTTGATTCAGCTTTACTCTTTGAGATTCTCACCACAGAAATATGCCCTGTCCTCCACGTTAAGAAAGGGAGAAAAAGTGGAGGACCAGCGTGAAAGAGGAAAAAAATGGAGGACCAGGACACAGTGTCATCAGAGAAGAAAATGCAACTAGCAGCAAAATGTGCAAAATTTGGAAAAAATGGATCACTTTCGGACTGTAACAGTTTTCAGCTTTGCCATATTGAAAGGACCAGCCGCAGAAATGCACACTGGGAAAAAGTTCCCCCAGACTGGTACTTAGCTGGGCAGCCTGATATCAAGTGTTCTTGTCTTCCCTGGTGGTACACACATAGCTTTGATGCACAACACGGCCTTTTCTTTGTGTCAGTGAGATGGGGTCAGACTGTGAAATTGCCTGAGTTTGGGCTGTGAGGAAGGCACTCAAGGTTGGTGAGTCGCCCTGTTTCTGGCAAGGGAATATTGGCCAGGAAAGGATCCATACTAGCTACTGATCTGGACCCCTTCCTGTCCTAGTCCCCCTCTGCTTACTTTGGACTGGTCACCCAGTCAGCAGACCGGCTCATAGGCCATCAGGCCTAGTGGTCAGAGTGGCAGTCAGACCTAATGGGCGGAGTCTATGTTCCCTCTAAGATGTATGTGAAGGTTGTGAAACCCACACAGACAACAAAATAAAGTGTGCACAAAAAAATTCAACAGTGCTAATATTTTTATGCTACTTTAAGAAGGCTGTTCCAAGTAGCATGATTCAAATAAGATTTTGTAATTTATAAAATCATTTCCATCATCATATCAAAATAAAATTTAGATACTATTTGCATCATGCACACTTGTTTCGCTGCACTCATAAGTTTGACCACACTCACTGGAGTGCTCACAAATTTGGACACTGGTTCTGAAAATGTACACAAAAGAAATATTTTGCACACACAGCCTACAAAAAATTAGAGAGAACATTGGTTGGAGTCAGTGTAAGTGCCAAGAGTCAAGATGGAGTCAGAGCTGAGCATCTGGACTGAAGTCAAAGTCTGCAGGCCAGAGCCAACGGTTGAGACAGTTGCAATCAAAGTTAAGTATAGGAACCAGATTACCCAGAGTTTGGGAATAGAGGTGTAGGAAAGACTGGAACAGGATGGGAACAAGGCTGGATGAAAGGCAGCATCTGGGCTAGTGGAGTGGAAGAGCAAAGCAGGAGCAGGGCTTGGCTACAGAAGCACTGGGAGATAGAGAGTCTGTGAGCATGTACGTTGCGCAGCCAGCAAGTGACTACTGCTCTTAGTTTTATGAACTGGTCTATTGGCTTCCTCAGCCAATCAGACAGGCAGGAACGGCGCTACCATTTCTGGCACCCCCCCGCAAGCACAGCAGAAGCTGGCACAGATGAATGATGTCAGAGCACACCACAATGGTGCGCTCCCCATTTTGGCTCCCCTCTAGCATCGGCACCCCCCTGCAATGCTTACGGGGCTTGCCGCGTTGTGCTGGCCCTGCAGACAGGGCAGTCTATCAGGCAACCTAGCTAGCTTGTTAGGGCATGAGTAAGAAGTACTGAGCAAGAGTAGCTGAGGGGTTTGCTCCTGACACCTGAATCCCATTGTGCTAGGTGCTGCACGAACTATCAAGGTTTATATAGCACATTCATCACTACAGCAGCTATGTCCCTGTTTGTCTACTTTTACAAACTCTCTGCAGGTCTAGGTCTTGTGGCTGTCTTTTGCTGTAGTTTTGCATCACACTTCTTGTGTTAGGAAGTCCTGCCTGTTTGTCTGCCAATGAATGAGACACTCATTCAGAATGATCAACAACAGAATAGGCCCTGCCTTGGTTGAGCAACGATTATGCTAAAAAGTGTGGCCAAAGCTTCAATAAACCAATTTTTCAAATCCAGACACCAGGCAGGGGGAACCAAGCAACAGATCACCAGACAGAGGACCATGATCATTTGAGGAGGGGAGCTTGGGACTAACAAGGAGGATCCTGGGGCAGAAGGGCATAGAAGTTATAAAAGGCCCCATGTTTCCACAGTGTGGCTCTCACACCTACCAGAACAAGAAGTGAAGTCTGGACTGGAAAGTAGACTTTGAATCTTGAAAGGTACCTGGCCAAATCCCAAAGACTGCTTCAGAGTGATGAGGAAACTGAAGCTGGGAATGGTGTAAGGCATTTCTTGTTTTGGCTGGATCAGAGCACTGTCCATGGAACGAGCCTATGGGACAAAGAGGGAGACTGGGGGGGTAAGTCAGCTGAGACATGAGTTTGCTCAGAAGCACATGTTGGACCCAACATGGGTCAAAATAAAGCAGCCTGGCAACTGTTCAGCAAAGCAGTGACACCATGCCATTCACTTCTATTTTAAAGCACTGACGAATAGTCCCTGCCCCAAGAATGCAAACACCCACGGGGCCTCAGCTGACTCCCATTGAAGTCTATGGAAAGATTCTCATTGTTGTGAAAGCATGTTGGATCAGGACTCAAATCCAGTCAAGAAACTGTATGAGCATTCAATAATTAATCCTCTCATGTGAGGCAGATAAATAGGGGAATGGGAAATTTACAAGACTGAAAGGTTGATCCGATGTAGGGCAGACTAACATTTGGCCTTATATAATGATTTCACATACTTTTTTGTCCACCGGGCAAAATTCAAACTGACAGCAAGCAGGTGCAGTCCGGTATAAGTCAATTAATTGACTCTCAATGGAAGAACAGTAGATATTTTGTAAAATCCTAAAGATGCTTTTCCTGCCAATCAGTATTGCTTATATCTTGTGCAGTCATAGTGTAGGAGCCTAAACTGGATCGTAATAAAGTCAAGGGAATGTTTCACTTTAGTTTTTAGTTCCCTTTAGGGTAAGCAGAATTCCACCATAAGTCACAAACGGTCTGGTAAAAAGCAGCTATTTACTCATGAATGCCTTTGGTTCCATCGCTAACAGACCTCATTTCAATAGGAGGAGGGGTCCTGGTGCCTCTCAATGTGATAACTCCAGTTTACCCAGGTTAAAAGATGGTATTATACAGCTTCAGATTCAGATTTCAAAAACTGGTGCCTAAAATTAGACTTCAACATCAATATTCAGGCACCTAGAAAATAAGCTGCCTAATGTTTAAAAATGACAAGCACCCTTCAGCTCTCATTGAAGTAAATGTGGACACTTAGCACTTCTGAAAATAAGGCCATTTACTTAGTGTTTAGGAGATTATTTTATAAAGTCCAAATGAGACTATGCTGATCATCTACTCTGACATTCTGAATAACACAGAGTAGTAGATCTCACCAAATAATTCCTGCGTCAAGCCCATAACTTCTGTTTGAGCTACAGCACACTCCAAGATAGGCTAATTTTCTTAATATTAAGAATGTATGCCTTATTTGTAGTCTGAACTTGTCTTGCTTCATCTTCCAACCACTATGCTTTTTTCTGTTACTGTCATAAAATTCTTCCCCCTGTAGGTACTTAGAGACTATGATCCAGTCACTGCTTAATTTCCTCTTGACAAGCTAACTGAAACATATTCCGTTTCTTATGACTCTCACTTTAAAACGTTGAGTTCCAGATTGGAAACTTCTTGCAAACTCTTTGCTGAATCCTTTCTAATTTTTCAAAATTATTTCTGAAGTGTGGACACCAGAAGTGGATAGAGTGTTCCAGTAATGGTCTCACGATGGCTATGCAGAGATGCCACCACCTCCCCACTCCTACTTGGTGTTCCACTGTTGATACATCCAAGGATCACTTTTTCCATCTTAGCTACATCATTGCACCGGAAGCTTTTATTCACCTGGTTATCTTCCATGACTTCTGAGTACAGCATCACTGCACTTCAGGAGATAGTGCAGGCATGGCCAAAGTGTGGCTCGGGAGCCACATGTGGCTCTTGAATGAAAAAGTGTGGCTCACGGAAGAACATCAGCAAATCAATTTAGTAGCTAAAAGTATATGGCTATCTGCCTCAGTGTGGCTCTTGAAGGTTTAATAATCAACTTGTGTGGCTCTGGAGTTCCATAAGTTTGGCCACCTCTGAGATAGCACCTCATCTTAGAAGACTGGTAACCATTTGTTTAAAATCTTAGTCATGGTCTCTTTTTCAGAATTAGAAGAAATGATCTTTTCCAACATGTATGTTTTGAAGGAGCTCCTATTTGCTCGCTTCAAATCCCAGTGTAGAAAATATGGGCCAAATTTCATTTCTGGAAGCAAAGCCAAAAAGAAAAATAACCCAAGCGAGGAGGACAAAATCTCATAATTGAGTCTAGGAGAATAAAGAGATAATATAACCAGGCTGCAAACTGTCATAAGCATTTTCTTCTTCAATGGATACTGAATGCATCATGTAAAAAGTAAGTATTTCAAAAGAACCATGTGGTTAGATCTCTGGCAAATATGACTACAATCTACACTGGGTGTGGCTAATGTTCATTTGTTACCTCATTTCACCATCCATGCTCAGTTTCATATTATCCAAGTGGGTTATCTTATAATCCTGCCCATGCATGCTTGGCAAGTTGCCAAGTAGTTTAACCCTTCCCTTCCCCACCACTGATGAGAGACCACTGACTTCACACTTTCTAGCAACTCCCACTGCATATTTTTATGGCTATTTAGCAATGTAACAGGGCTGATCTAAATTTCTTGTCATTAATAATAACTGTGTGTTTCATCAGCCTTCTCTTTCTTTATAGTCTCAAATTGCTAATTTTATAACTGTATTTTTCATAGAATTGTAAAAATAGCTTTTTTAAGTTAGGCACTGGACAAACTAGATGGCTGCCAAGAGCTTTTTCAAAAAAATTCTTCATAATGAAAGAATGTGCTCCTGAAGAAATTTATACTGAAAAAAAAAAAAAAGCCAGGAGTCCTGTGGCACTTAAAGACTAACAAATTTATTTATCACATGGGCTTTGGTGGGAGAAAATCCCACTTTGTCAGATGCTTTGATGATGGGGGAACTTAAAGAATGGGAGGAAAAAAATGCTGGGGAGTGTAAGTCATGGGATCAGGTCATACTGCAACAGCAAATCAAGGCAGTTGTTATGATACAAACACTGGGAAACAGCAGAGGAAGGTGAGGTCAAATCAACTGTCATAATAGGAAACTGCAGAATTGGAATTCGTATGCAAATTCGATTGTGCGAAAGCAGGATTAAATCGTGACTATGGATTGTTTGCCCATTACAACAGAGTTTCTAAGACCTAGCCTACACTTACGGCACTTTTCGGAAGTCGTTGAAGTGAGATATGCAAGGTACATAAAGTACCCTGTGGGTCTCCCTTTGACTTAGTAACTCCCATTTACCTCCCTGTACACACTGTGCTAAGTTAAACAGAAATGCCATCCAGGCGACTTAGCACTACTCTGTTTATGGGGCTGGAGTTACAAAGTCAAGCCCTAGATGAACTGAGCACTCGACTGACCGCTCAATCAAAGACAGAAAAGTGAACCGACAGAGGTGAATTTGCCACTGTCAGTGTAGACATGGCCTAACTCAGTCTAATGTTGAATATTAGGAGTGGTTTATTCCAATTTAGCTAAATTGATTCTTAATCGTTTTAACTAAGCTGAAATAAAATAGGTGAAAACTGAAATGAGAGTTTCTATACAGCTTTTTTCCACTGGCTTTACTATATCCATTGACAATCATACTTTAAATTGAATTAGTGCAACTCTGCATGTAGCCGAGCCTGATGTTAAATGACCAGCAGACAAACAAAGGGCTATATTTCCAATGATAATAACGTGCCTGTAACATTCCCCTCACTCATCCATCTTCCATAGGCAATTTGATTTCTCCATCTGTTTTTTTGCAACAGGCACCATGCTGTTCATCACCAGATATCAAACCCAAGATCTTAGGACTTGTCTTCACTGAGCACCGTCAGTTCAATCGTGAAGTCAATCCCTAAAGACCACCTCCTCAGGTAGTGTAGCGATGAAGCAATGGGAGGGCATTTCCCATCAACTCAGTGCACTCAAGACACTGAGGTAAGTAGGGGTTAGGCCGTCAAAGACAGATATGCAGGTTTAAGTAACTTGTGTATCTCCCTTTGACTTCCACCAAAATCCCCCTGAGGTGCTGTCCAGGGCTCAGAGTTTGGAGTGTTAGCAGCTATTGCTTAAGCTAAAGAACAGGCAGTGTTGCACCGGTTTAATTTAAGGTGTAATTTTTTAACTCATTTAATTAAACCAGTGCAGGCGGCTTTCTGAGCACTCTTATTTTGGTTTAAGCTGGGCTTATTTGAGGTTTTTTTTTTAACTAGTTAAGAACAGGTTTAAGATAAATAGAAATAAACCACACTAATTAAAATAGTGTGTCTATACAGGGCATTGCACTGTTAACCACACTGATTTAGCTAAACCGATTTAAATAAACCATTGCAAATTTCTGTGTGTACAAGCTGTAAATCCCTTAGCCGGCAGCAATTATATTCTCTGTGGATCAGGCAGAGGTGGGGACTTGTAGCACACACTGAACAGTGTCGGACAAAGACTGTTTTGTTATTGCATGTATGTACAGCACCTTGCACAACAGACCCGATTCTGCCCCCCCTCTACTCCAGCACACCTATAATACAAATAACAAATACTAATACTAGCACACAGGGTGGGATATGATTTGACACAATGTTGTATCATGAAGAATGTTTTGGTTTACGTTTCTTCCTGGAATCCGTCTGTAATCTAGCCGCCACTCAAAGGGGCCCACATAAACAATACACATCAGTGTAGGGCAAAGAGGGAAGGACAATACTTGGCCAAAGTCTCTGCTGGTGTCAACTGGAACAGCTCCACCGATTTAATGGAGCTGTGCTAATTTACAACCACAAAGAACATGACCACTGAGTTCAGCTGAATTAGGTAGGCAGAATGTAATCACTCAGATTGAAATTTGCCCAAAGTGCTGGGTTTACACGGCTACTTTTGCGAAAACTGCCATGGAATTTTTTATGATGATGAAAATTTTGGTGATAAGCCTCAGCTGATAGATGGATTTCTTGAATGAATTAATAGGGTGACTTTTAAAGTAAAGCAAGCTGGGAGCTGCTGGTGAGATTATCCCCACACTTGGGGCACTTGAGTGAAGACCTGCCAACAGAAACTCCTATGTCAACCTTGCTCGTTAAAAGAAACAGGAACCAGCAGACAAAAATAGGAAAAAAATTGTAAGTATTAGATTACATTATCTATTACTAACGAGTAGTGATACTTTGTACTCACCATCTGAGGCTCTCAAAGCACATTACAGACATCGATTAATATTCACAACTTTGTCATGAGGTAGAGAAGTCCCCTATCTGCATGAGGAAGTTGAGGCACTGACAAAGCAATTTGCCCAAGGTCACTCTGCAAGACAGTTGCCGGGGGGGGGGGGGACAGAACCAAGTCCTTTTGACTCCTGAGTCTTGAGTTTTAATACAGGAGACTGCATGGTTTGGTAGGAAGGATGCTGGCCTGGGCAACAAGACAGCCGGGGTAATATTTCCAAAAGCATAGGCACCTGAGCTCCATTGACTTTCAATGGATATGTCAGCACTGTAGACGCCCAGGTGTGGCCTGTATCTGCTGACAGGGCTCAGGCTAAGGAGCTGTTTAGCTGCAGTGCCACCATACAAGTCTGGCTGCAGCCCAGACTCCTGGACCCTCCGCCCTCGCAGGATGCTGGACCGTGAGTGTCCACTAGAGTCCCAATGTCAGCACCACAATTAAACAGCCCGTTAGCCCGTGCCCCGCCAGTCTGAGTCAGCTGGCATATGCCACCTGTGGGATTTTAACTACAGTGTAGACATACCCAATGAGGCTTTAGGCTTCCAAATGTCTAAATCACTTCTGAACATGGAGATTCTGCCAAGTCACATATGTGCTTCTGAAAATGTTACCTTGGATTTTAATTCCTGGATTTTCAAGTCTCTTTCTTCACCACCCTACCTCTCTGTCAGATGGAAACACCTTTTGTTTATCTTGTCTAAACTAGTGGTTGTCAAATTTAGGGTCAGGACCCAGTACTGGGTTGCAGACCCTCAAGCACACTAGGCTGCAGCACCCTTTGCTGCCGCTGCCACAAGACTGGAGTGCATTGCTCAAAGATGTAATTGCTGGGCTGCAAGCATAAATGATTTTTTTCCAACTAGCTTCCAAGGAAAAAGTTTGAAAACCAATGGTCTAGACTCTATGCTCTTTTGTCTCTTGCTGTTTGTACAGCACCTACCACCATGGTGCTAATAATTGTGAGCAAGTAACCCACTAGCCACGGCTTCCCTGCTTGTAAAAATCACAAAGGCTATGTCCACACGTACATCGTTATATTGAAATGTTATTTCGAAATAAAGTCCTTATTTCAAAATGTTAATTTGAATTAAGGGAAAAGTTCAAAGCGAAATAGCATGTCCAAATGTAGGACTTGTTATTTCGCTTTAGGAGAGGGGCACCATGGGAGGCGTGGCAACATGGCCCCCTCCCTGGGCTATGCCCCCACCCGATATAAGCTAAAAGGAAGGCGCCCTGGAAAGGAGAAGGGCAAAAGTGTTATTTCGAAATAACGGTTATTTCGAAAGAACACGTCCGAACGGCGTTATTTCAAAATAACCATTTCGAAATAACAGCCGTTTCGCTTTAAAGGAGGTTTAAGCTATTTCGAAATGACGGCTCTTATTTCGAAATGACAGAGCCTGTCATTTCGAAATAGGAATACGTTGTGTGGACCTAATCTCTTTTATTTCGAAATAATCAGTGTTATTTCGAAATAAAAGAGACTTGTGGACATACCCAAATGCTCTTTGCAGTAGAAGACTCTTAAAAGCAGAGTTAAACTCAGGAGCAAAGCAGCAGCTGCAATGTGAAAAGTCAGAAGACAGAAATGTGCAGCCGTCTCCGAGAGGTATTTGCTAAATCTCAGACTGTCTCAGAGAGGCATTTGCTAAATCTTAATGCTGACTTTGCCCTCTCACTCCCCCAGGTAAAATAACTCATGTAGGCACAATGAAGAAGTATGTGACAAGTTAAGGTCCCTCTCCAGCTAGAGTTCTCATGCTGCATAGATAAGTTTCTTCCCCTCCTGTGGAAATAATCGGTGAGGCTGATAACTGTAACACAGAAAAGGAGTCCTGAGCCGCTTTCAAAGACCAACACATTTATTTAAAACAAACAAGTCTGATGACACTTTTCAAGACTAAAAAATTTATTTATCACCTGAGCTTTTCTGGGAGCAAATCCCTTTGTTGGATGCTTGAAGCATCTTCAAGTGTCACAAGAAGTGGGATTTTTCTCCCACAAAAGCTCATACGATAAATAAAATTAATTTGTTAGTCTTTAAGGACACGTCCACGTGTACAGGGTCAATTCGATTTAAGTTAAATTGAAATAAGTTAATTTGAAATAAAACCATTAAATCGATTTAACTTAAATCGAATTAAGCAAAAATACCAAATCGAAATATCAAGTCCTGACACAGGACTTGTTATTTTGATTCAGGAGAGGGGCACCATGGAAGGTGTGGCAACAGGCCCTCCTTGCTGGGCCATGCCCCCACACAATATTTAGAAAAAGGAAGGCACCCTGGGAAGGAAAAAGGCAAAAGCGTTAAATCGAAACAATGGTTATTTTGAAATAGCACATCTGAATAGCGTTATTTCAAAACAACCGTTTCAATTTAACAGCTATTTCGATTTCTTGCTAGGTTTTACCATTTCGAAATAAGGTTCGTTGTTTCAAAATGACGGGCTCATCATTTCAAAATAATGAAACATTGTTTGGACATGACTTTTTTTAAATTGAAACAACGGTCATTGTTTCAATTGAAAAGCAACATGTGGACATAGCCTAGAAGTGCCACCAAACTGCTTGGTTTTTTTGCTGAACTAGACTAAGACAGCTACCCCTTTGGAACACTTACATTTCTTTAGCACATAAACAATTTTTTGGTCTTAAAAAGTGCCGCGGCTTCTGACCAAGTGGGATTTTCTCCCATGAAAGCTCACGCAATAAATGTATTTGCTAGTCCTTAAGTGCCACAGGACTCCTTGTTAGTATTCTCCCCAGGACTTGAAATTAGGGGGTACGTAGCAAGAGGGGTAGGGCGGATATTGGGGGGTGCTTGCTAAATGGATATAACGCTGTTACTAGCTGACAAGTAGGGGGTGTTGGGAAATTATGGGTGGGGTGTGTAAGGAAATCCCTGCTCCTTGTTTGTTTTGATGAACTAGACTAACAAGGCTATTCCTTCGAAACACATTTCTTTAGTGCATAAATAAATGTTGGCCTTTAAAGTGCCGCAAGACTCCTTTCTCGTTTGTTTGATTCGCTGAACTAGACTAACAGGGCTACCCCTCTGAAGTTACAGATAACTGTGCGAGGCAGGACCTAGAAACGGGACAACCCTCTTGAGCGATCCTACAATAAATAAAACCCTGACCAGTGGGGGAGGGAAGGAGAAAAGCATTCCAGGACACCACGCATCTCAACCAGGGGATTTCCCGAACATCCCCCCATACCCCCTGAATTTCCCAACAGCCCGCCAGTAACAGTGTTACTTCAAATGAGTGAGCACCCTCTACACCCCCCCAAACCTGCCCCTACACCCCCAGTAATTCGAAGCCCTGGGGAGAATACTGATCGTATAATAAATAAAACCCTGCCCAACTGGGAAGGGAAGGAGAAAGGCATTCCTGGCTAGGGTTACCAGATGTCAGGCAAAAGAAGGACATGTCCTCCTTTTTACTTTCATGTCCTCCATCCGGCAGGCATTTTAAAAAGACATGATTTTGTCTGGCTTTTGATTTACAGAGGTTAAAGTATGCTGGAAGGCCAGAGAATACCTCATTTTGGGGGGGGGGAAGTGTTCCAGGGCCCCCTAAAACCAAAAGAATATCACATTCATAGTACATTTTCTCATGGGTCCTCCTGCCCTGTCCTCCTTTCCAGGCTTTGGTATCTGGTCACCCTATTCCTGGCAGTATTTTCCCCAGGACTTGAAACGGGGGGGCAGTTAGGAGGAGGAGGTATGGGGGGCGGTGTTGGGGAGCTCACTAAATTGGTATAATACTGTTACTACCTGAGAACTGGGGGGGTTGGGAAATATGGGGGGGTGTTAGGGAAATCCCTGATTCCAGGACCCCATGCAACTCCACATGGCTCCTGGACGCGTGGCCCATATTCTCCCCAGCCCTTGAAATTAGAGGAGTGTAGGGCTACGTTCCCTCTAAGCTGTGCGTGTGTGTGTGTGCGCACGCACAGGTTGTGCCGCCCATGCACACACCAAAATAAAGCATGCACCGAAAAACAGTGCTAATATTTCCGTGCTACTTTAAGAAGGTGAGCATGTTTCAAATAAGATCTCCTAACTTACCAAATCATTTCCATCACCCTATGACAATAAAATCCCCATATTATTTGCATCACACCCACTTGCTTCCTGGTCAAACTGCCGGGAGTGCTCACAAATGTAGCCACTGCTTGTGAAAATCTGCCAAAAGGACTGGTTTGCACCCAATTAGCGGGACCACTGGTGTGGGGTAGGGTTACCAGATACCAAAGCCTGGAAAGGAGGAGGGGGAAGTACCAAAAGGAGGACAGATGGAGCAAATATACGAATGAAATATTCTTCTGTTTTTTGGGGGGGGGCTGGAACGCTTCCCCCCCGAATAAAAGACGCATCCCAGCATCCTTGAACCCCTAGAAGTAAAAAGCCGTGCAAAACCAGAGGGAGGAGGTGCCGGCGAAAAGGAGGGCATGCCCTGCTAGGGGGCAGCTTTAGGGGTGCAAGGCCACCGCCCCGCAGCCCCATGCCTCCGGGAGGGGCGGCTCGGTCCCTCCCCGCCTGGGAGCGGCGGGGGGGGCGCCCCGAGATTGGCAGCGCGGCTGCTCCGCTCGCCGGCTTCCTGTCTGCTGCGAGCGGCGGAGGCGGACGCCGATGGGGCGCGGGTGAAGGGCGGCATGCGGAGCCCGGGCGCCGAGCCCTGGCGCGGCTGCAAGCGGCTGCGGAGGCGCCCCAAGGAGCGCTGGGGGCTGCGGGCGCCGCCGCCGCCGGCGGGCGCCGAGGGGCTGGGGGCGGCCGCCCGCGCGCCCGAACCCGCCGCGTCGCCTAGGAAACGCCCGGGAGCCGCCGCCGCCGCCGCCGCCGCCGAGCTGAAGGCGCTGCAGCACAGCCGCCGCCTGCTCGCCAACGCGCGCGAGCGCAGCCGCGTCCACACCATCAGCGCCGCCTTCGAGGCCCTGCGCAAACAGGTACCGGCCTCAGTTTCCCCAGCGGCGGCCGCCGGGCCGGGCTCCGGCCACGGGGGGTTAGGAGGACCGTGGAGGCGCTTTGCAGGCGCGGGGCAAGGCTCCGGGCGTCCCCGAAGTAGGGTTAGCAGATAGCAAAGCATGGAAAGGAGGAGGGGGGAGTAAGAAAAGGAGGACACAGGGAGGCGCTTTGCATGCACGGTGCGAGGCTCCCGGCGCCCCCGAAGTGGGGTTACACAAAACCCAACCCCGGGAAGGGGGGGGGGGGGGGGTAAGAAAAGGAGGACACAGGGAAGCGCTTTGCATGCACGGTGCGAGGCTCCCGGAGGCCGGGGGAGTTGAGGAGGACGCATGGAGATATGCTTTGCGTGCACGGTGCAAGGCTCCCGGCGACCCCGAAGTAGGGTTAGCAGATAGCAAAGCCTGGAAAGGAGCATGGGGGAGTTTAGGACACATGGAGGTGCTTTGCATGCACGGTGCAAGGTTCCTGGCGACCCCGAAGTAGGGTTAGTAGATAGCAAAGCATGGAAAGGAGCATGGGGGAGTTTAGGACACATGGAGGCGTTTTGCATGCACGGTGCAAGGTTCCTGGCGACCCCGAAGTCGGGTTAGCAGATAGCAAAGCCAGGAAAGGAGCATGGGGGAGTTTAGGAGGGCACATGGAGGTGCTTTGCATGCACGGTGCAAGGCTCCCGGCGCCCCGAAGTAGGGTTAGCAGATAGCAAAGCCTGGAAAGGAGGACAGGAGAGTAAGGAGGACACATGGAGTAAGTAAGAGAGTAAGGAGGACACAGGGAGGTGCTTTGCATGCACTGTGCAAGGCTCCCACCACCCCGAAGTAGGGTTATCAGATACCAAAGCCTGGAAAGGAGGGCTGGAGAGTAAGAAAAGGAGGACACATGGAGAAAATGCAGGATTCAGGTCCTTTTCTTCTGGTTTTAGGGGATGCTGGAATGCTTCCTCCTAAAAATAGGGTGTTCTGCTGTGTTCCAACAGACTTTAACCTCTAGAAGGAAAAAGCTATCCAAAATCATGCATTTTAAAATGCCTGACAGGTGGAAGAGGTGACGGTAAAAAGGAGGACATGGACTCCTTTTGCCTGACATCTGGTAACCTAACGCCTAAGCCAGCCAGTGTCACGCTTCGCAAGAAATCATTCGTGCCCACCAGGTTTTTGAGCCATGCGTGCTGAGCTTTTGGGGGGTGGCAGCAGGGGGTGCTGCGAGCCCAGGGCTGGAGGCAGTTCCCTCTAATTACTTGTAGACTGTGTGCAGACCATTTCTTTGTGTGCGCAAAAACATTTTTTTGTGAGCACCAATATTAGCACTATTGATTGGGGAGGGGGGGCACAGTTGATTTTAGGGTAGTGGCCAGCACCTCTGCTTAATATGCAGAAGGTCCTGGGTTCAAGCGCCAGGGAGTTGGTCTGCATGATCTCATGAGATCCCTTCCAACCCTGTGATTTGATTCGATTCCATTCTATTTTGTTGTGTGCACAGGTTTCATGACCTATAAGTTGGAAAACCAGTGCTCTACGATTTATTGTTATTTATTTTGCTGGAGGGTCTGCAAGCGAGTGCGGGGTAGGGCTACCAGACACCAACGCCTGGAAAGGAGGACAGATAAGTAGGAAAAGGAGGACATTGGAGGACACATGGAGAACATGTAGTATTAATGTCATATTCTTCTGATTTTAGGGGGCCCTGGAACGCTTCCCCCTAAACATAGGGTGTTCCGGAGCATTCCAGCATCCTTTAACTCCTGTGAGTAAAAAAACCAGACAAAATCATGTATTTATAAAAGAGCTGCTGGACGGAGGACATGTCCTCCTTTTGTCTGACATCTGGTAACCCTAGTGCTGGGTCCTGATCCTAAGTTGGAAAACCAGTGTTCGATGCAGTGGGCTTTGAAGTTATTTTATATTTTTTCCACCCTGGGACCCCATTGAAAAATGCATTTATGCCCACCCCCCAGCAGCAATTGCATCTTGGATGGGGTTACCCAGTATTCTCACCCCGGCCTTGAAATTTGCAGGGGGGGGCTCACTAATTTGCTAGAACACTACTACTAGCTGACAACTGGGGGGCATTGGGAAACTCAGTGGGGGGTGTTAAGGAAATCCCTGGGGTTACCAGATGTCAGGCAAAAAGAGGGCATCTCCTCCTCCTTACTTTCACATCCTCTGTCTGGCAAGCATTTTAAAATACACAATTTTGCCTGGCTTTTTACTTACAGGGGTTAAGGTCTGCTGGAATGCCCCAGAACACCCTGTTTTTAGGGGGAAGCATTTGAGGTCCCCCTAAAAACAGAAGGCTATTATTACTACATTTTCACCATGTGTCCTTTGATGTCCTCCTTTTCGTACTTCCCTGTCCTCCTTTCCAGGCTTTGGTATCTGGTAACCCTGATCTTGGAGCCAAACAAACAATGAGTCCTATGTAGGGTTACCAGATACTAAAGCCTGGAAAGAAGGACAGGGCAGTAGGAAAAGGAGGCTATCAGAGGACACGTGAAAAAAAATGTAGTATTCTTCTGTTTTGAGGGGGCTCAGGATGTTCTGGGGTTTTCCAGCATACTTAAACCACTGTACATCAAAAGCCAGACAAAATCGTGTATTTTTAAAAATGCCTGCAGGACAGGGGACGGGAAGGTAAAAGGAGGACATGTCCTCCTTTTGCCTGACATCTGGTAACCCGAGTCCTATGGCACTTTTAAAGAAAGTGCCACAGGACTCCTTGTTTGTTTTGCTGAAGTAGACTAACAGGGCTGCCCCCTTTGGATCGTGGAGCAGTGCATTCCGGTTTTTGGTGTCAGAAGCAGGGAGCGCAGCGCCCCAGTGCCTGAGGGTCTGCCATCCAGTACTGGGTCCCGAGCCATGGTTTGAAAACCATTGCCCTAAAGCAGCAAGTCTCAACCACTGTCAGGATGCATTACATCAGCAGTTTTCAAACTTTTTTCCTCATTTCCCAGTTGAAAAAAAAAGTCATTTATGCCTGTGATCCAGCAATTACATCTTTCAGCAATACATGCCAGCCTTTTGGTGGCAGCAGCAAGGGGTGCCATGTCCCAGTACCTCAGTGTCTGCAACCCAGTACTGGGTCCTGACCCTAAGTTTGAAAACCACTGCATTGCAATGTCACAGAGAGACAGCTGGCTTCAGCTTGTGGAATTTCAGCTGGTGCATCCTGTAAGGTCACAATACATCACCCAGGGTGTCACAGTCCACAAAAGGTTGAGACTCACTGTCCTAAAGCATTTTGGGCAGGAGCTTTTTGTTTTGATTCCTGCTGAGATCGGGTCTTAGGTTTAAAGCAGCATGTCGCATACTCATTTGGCCACGGAGCATTTTTGGGCTTGGAGTATTTTGATGGATCACACGCGTGCCGGTC
Organism: Podocnemis expansa; assembly: GCA_007922195.1. Lineage (NCBI taxonomy): Eukaryota > Metazoa > Chordata > Testudines > Podocnemididae > Podocnemis > Podocnemis expansa. The sequence goes on from ML681996.1 coordinate 47,069,074, forward strand.
GGGCGGGGGGGGGGGGTTATTCCATACTGAAAAGTTGCTGCACGTGTTACTCAAAAGTTGTTTTAAAAGACTTAGAAGGAAAAATATCACTAGCACCAACATTTTTCGTTGCACACAACGTGAATAGGTGTACAACACCAGTGTTCCACAGAACACAATTTGGGAAACGCTGGTTTAGACTAGAGAGAGCATTCATTCTGCACGGAGGGTACGGCAAGGACGGGTGCTCTGATGCTAATTCCTTGACAGCTTATGGCTCTCACACTGCCTTTGTGCAGCACCCAAAACTGCTTGTAAATGCAACATTCCTCTCACCAAAAGGCTTCACATGGATTTTACACCAGGCATAAATTTTGTCTTCCTAAGTCAAGATCATTATCCAATTGATTACACAGCCCCCGCTCATAACATTTATCCAGACCTATTTTACCCTTTCTTTGTGTTGAGCAAGCTCTGAAACCCAGTTTTATTTGTTAAAGGGCTGCCTATCTTTGCTTCTGGGTTTATTATTACGTTACAAAGAAGCCTGTTTTAGTGGAGTGAGGTATAAGGGCAAACAGTAAGAGCCTTTAACAGTGCTCACGATGCTGGTCGGTGGTTATCAAAACTTTTTTTCTTTTTTTACTTTAGAACAGCTAAGTTGAAAAGGGGTGGGGGGTGGGGAATTACTTTTTATGCTGATGCCCAAATCGCATCTCATGGCACAGTAGCTCACTGAACCCTCATTGTTCCCCTGCAAGAGGTGGGATGGCAATTTTCAGAAAGGGAGTAAAGGAAATCCACTCCCACTGACCTGTGAGTTGGGTGCCTAACTCCCTTAGGGCTCTTTGAAATCCTCAGACTTGTTCACTATCCAGTGAGCAGATGGTGAACAAACATTTTTAAAAAGCATCGCAAATCCTCATTCTCCTTCATGAATGGGAAATACAAACATTTCTCAAGTGTAGAAGAGAACTTCTGAAAAGTGAAGTAACGCGTAAGACTGTCACTGCATCGTGGTCGCTTTCTGAACATGGTGTTGTTTGCGGCAGCTGAGTGCGACAGCGGCACAGCTAGATGTCTGTGCTAATTCAGTAAAGGCCACACACCTGACTCTATGGATACGTAAGCATTGCAGCCCTTAACTTGCAAAACTGAAGCTTTTCATGTTGGTTAGCTGTAGGTATTTGTGACCCTCATCACCATCAGATCAGAGCATCTTGTACTCAGTGATGAATTTACTCTCTTGGCACTCTTGGGCGGTAGGGATGCATCTAGAGAGACTGTAAAGTAGCTCCCTGATTGTAGAAATCAGGGTTTTAACATGGTTAGAACAGCATTTGGTCCTGTCTACACTGGCAAGGAAGACCCAAGACCTGACCTCCCATCCTGGCAAAAATGCACTGAGTAGCCAAGTCCTGCGAACGAAAGAGAGGAGAGAGCTGGGCCTGGAGCCTGTAAAGAGTGCTGAGTTGTTCTTAAAATTGGTCTCAGGAGAGCAATAAAATGGCAGGTTCTGACCTAGCCTCGCTTTTGAGCTCCAAAATAGCACTTTTCATGGCTTAATCCTCCCCTTAGCTGACTAATTAAATTGTTTTCCTCTGTACTGGCCTTCCTGGAGAAAGCAGAGAGTCATGAAAAAACAGTTCCCCAAGCTTAGCCAGCTTTTGTTCCTTTGCCTTTGCTGTAGATGCCAGTAAGGACATTCCAAGGACGTGAAGAAAGAGGACAGCACATGGGGTCATGCAGGGGTCCTTACCACAGGAGAGGCCTGATCCTGAGAGGTGCTGAGCATTCACGTTTCTCAGCTGGTCCTTTCAGCCTCAAACTGCAGCCCTTGCACGCAGGCGTGGGCTCACTAGCATCCGTGAGAATTGCAGTGTTGCAGACCCTTTGGGTTCCTTCTTGCAGCCCTGAATCATGGGAGCAGCTCCATTGAGTGACGTGGGAGAGGGCTCCAGGCTTGGGCTCTGGTTTTCTGTACCTAGTTACCTTGTTCTGTGCTCTCACTTTAAGAAACATCTCTTGAGTTTTCTCGCTTTGCTTCCTGAGAATCTTCTTGAGGATTATTTTGTATTTTAAGGATGGGTGGTTGCCCATCCCAGAGCGGTTGGTTAATTCTTGCCCTGCCCCATTATCCACTTTTGTGAGCACAGAGGGACTATTGGTAATACCAGGTGTGGCCAAACTGTGGCTTGGGAGCCACATGTGGCTCCCGGAAGAAAGTCAGCAAATCAGTTTAGGAAAGCAGCCCCAGCCTAGGAAGTCAGGAGGGGGTCAGGATGGTGGGGCGAAGCGCAGCATGGTCAGAGATGGCGGGAAGAAGTGCAGCATGGTCGGGATTTTAAAAAACTCGCCACTAACCTGTAGTCTTCTATATTGAGCAGCAGCTAAGGTTTTACTATATAGGGCTAATTTTTGTGGTAACCGTAAGTAATTATTAGAACCTGACATTAGTAGGATCAATATTTGTCCTCTTTCTATGATAAAATTAAAGTGTGCAGTGAATTTTAAACTTAGTGATTTTGGAGGATGTAAATGTGTATGGCTATATTTCTCAGTGTGGCTCTCGAAGGTTTAATAATCAACTTGTGTGGCTCTTGAGTTCCTTAAGTTTGGCCACCCCTGGCTAATACCATTGAAAGTAAATGGGAGCTTGGCCACAGACCACAATGGAACAAGATTAGGCTCATCAGGAGGCAATTTTTCAGTGTTAAAAAAAAAAATCACAGTTTCAGCCCTAGGTTAAGATATTATTGGTTTTATTATAGAGGTAACTGAAAGCTTAAGTTAAGATTGTGGCCACTGGTGGGCCCTACACACAGAGAGTTAGAGTCTTCAAAAACTAACCCTTTTTGTCAGTTTAAACTAGACACTTCAGATAGTTTTATTTTAAACTGCTGCCCCATGATAACTGTGACCTGCGTGAAATGCGCATTAATTGTCTCCGTCCAGTTCTCAGCAGGGAGGCATCCCTGTCACAAAACTAGCAGTGGCAAGTGGCACTAATTTCCCAACTTGGTGGCAGTCTCCATCCCTGCCGACATCAAACACAAGCCAAGTGAGCAGCTGAGACCCCACTCCTTTGGTAACTAGGCATTTTGTTCAAAGTCTCTAAACACTTGGGTCTAAACTGACTTTGTTCTCCAGCCACATTTGTTTGTCCTGAAGAAAAGGACTAGAAGGTTTTCTTGGCCATTTGATGCAAGGGAAGGGAGCAGGTCATCCAGTTATCCTTTGGTGATGTTTTGATTTGTATTTTTTTAACTGCCAAAGTGCGCTTGGCACAATAAGTGACAAGGGAAGATCAATGGACAAGCAGCCGTCCTGCACTTGTGCAGAGCACAGCTTTCAACTCACGTTCTCCACATCAAAACGGAGGGTGAAATGGCACAACCTTCTGGAAGTCATTCATTCAGACAGACCTGGAAGCTTATAACAGATATTTTGTCTGTAACATACTAAAGTCAGCAGAGCTGACAGTTACTGAGGCTAACACCATATTATATATCTGAAAAAAATCAGATAGGGTTCAGTACCTACCCTCCCCACCAAAGCACCAGACTCAGCTTTCAGGCTGTAGCGATTGGTTTTGTACTTAACAGCACCGTGTAGATGGGACAGAGCAAGCCTAGTGTGTCTCCGTCCTGGCACAGAGGCATCCATAGGTAAGGACCTGCCCAACATTTCTTGCATTCCTGGGCAAAGAGCTAAAAAAGGGATTATACAGAAACTGATTTATAGAGATTAAACTGGCAGACCTCCATTCGGTGACATCCGAATGTCCTCACCCAGTGTAAAAAGGGCCCTCTGGTATGCTGGACAAGAGGTAGTCCCTGTTCTCTCTTCCCCAGGAGAACGTTACACACGGACCTCAGTTTACTCATGAAATTATTCCTTCCTTGTCATCATGGAGTACTCGCTGAAACAGCTGGGTGCCTTTCTCTGAAGCACTGAAAGCGATACCTCACCCTAACAGTGCAGAAGAGTATCCCGACTGCTGATTCTGTGTCCCTGCCCCATGCTCCTTCTTTGGGAAGGAAACAGGATCTCTGAAATCAAAGCAGGTGTCGCCTACACCACCAAGAGGGGAGGGCTGGAAAGCTGTGCTTGTGGCAAAATGGATTTAAATAGACTTTGTTCAACGAAGTTTCAGTCCACAAAACTTTAAAATAATCCTTCAGGTTGACGGGCTGATCCCGCAGCCTGAACTCATAAGCCTCGGCAAAAGTGCTCACATAAGCAGAGGCTGCAGGATCAGGCCCATAGCTGCTGAGCCACGTGAGATGAAAAGAAAAGTGCTGCGTCTCTGCAATGTGTTCTCTTTTCCCATCCCCTTCCTGAATCTTCCTTTCCAGGCCACCCTAAGTCAAGCAACTGGCATGCAGCATGCTGGGCAGATGGAGAGCAGCGGCATGTGTACACTATACAGCTGTGCACATATGGCACACATGTTTCAACTTGTATTTGCTAGCTAGCCAGATGGCAGTAAGGCGCTTTTTTTCTTTTTTTTTCTTTTGCTTGGTGGAGGAGAGAATCAACCACAGTTGTTTTGCAGGAGAGAGTAATCCAGCCATGTCGTTAAGTATTTAGCTGTCCCCACTCTGCTTCCCTGTTCAGGCTTCTCCTCTGAAATGGGAGCAGGAGGGCGGCCCTATAGTCTTCTGGAGAGAAACTTAGCTTTTTAAAATGAAAAAAGCACTTGCTTATTGTTGTGCTGTGCTGGGATCCTTCTGTTCATATCACCATTATCATGAATTTCTCTTCCTGCCTTTCCAATGCAACCATCACTCTAGTATCTTGGCAGCAGAATATTTAGCTACCCTGTAGTATCTAGCTGCTCAGAAGACACTGCTCTCACAGCATTCATAGCCCTGGGATGGCACATAAGCAAATAGCAGTTTCTTTCCCTGGAGATTGCAACAGGTGACTTCTTGGTACTGGCTACTGAAAGAGTTCTTCCCTGAGATCTGTGGATCTTTCTCAAAACAGTATCTTCCCACTAACAGAAAAGACCAGTGGGACTGACATGGTAGTTCCTGCTCTGTGCTGGGGTAATGAGAAGAGGCCCTAGCTATTTGCATGTGCTAGAACATTGCCAAACACTTTTGCTAATTTTTCTCTCTGCTGCTGCCTCTTCTCACAGATGGCTGAGAGGGGCTAGAGCTGACAGACACTCAAATATAGGAGCGTCCGCTCTAGCTATTGCCTTTTTCTGATTAAAGGGCAACTCCCCATCCTGAAAAATATTCAGGTCCCATTTCCTGTCCTAGTGATGTCAGTGTGGCTGTTTTCTATTCTAGTATGATTCTTATACAGTGGCCATCACCAGGGCATCTGAGCACCTTCAGATAAGGGAGAACAACAAGCCTCTGTTTCCATTGACTCCTGCACCTGTGTTGTTGGTGGTGACCATTCTTACATGAGCCCAGAGCCTATGGAAGTAAAAGACATGCTTCCAGTGCCTGGTTTACAAGAACAAAGTTCATTTTGCCTCATTCTGAGTTCACTTAGGCTGATGAAATGCCAATTAGTTCAGTGAAGGTGAGTTGGATGGATGAATGAATGAATGAATGAATTGTAAGGTGGATAGAAATCTGGTAGATCTTCAGTTGCAAGACATATCTGGCAGTGGCTTGATGTTTAGCTGGCAGCTGGTTTCAAGCCAAGTGACCCTCGGGTCGATCCTGGAGCCGGTGTTGTTCAATATATTGACTACTGATCTGGATGATGGGGTGGATTACACCATCAGCAGGTTCAGATACTAAGCTGGGGGGAGTGATAGGTATGCTGAAGGACAGGCATACGATAGAGAGTGATGTGGACACGTCAGAGTAGTGGGCCAAAAGAAATCTGATGAAGTTCAACAAGGATAAAGTGCCGAGTCCTGCACTTAGGACAGAAGAATCCCATGGATTGCTACAGGCTGGCTGAGCATCAGCTCTGCAGGAAAAGACCTGGGAGTTAAAGTGGACAATTAGTGGGATAAGGCTGAAGGTATATTGGGCTTCATTAAAAGAAGCATTACCAGCAGATGGAGGGAAGTGATGAGAACACATCTGGAGTCTTGTGTCTGGTTTTGGATCCCCACATTATGGAATGGGAAAACTGGCATGAGTCCAATGGAAAGGAACGAAAAACATTAGGGGACTAGGCCATACGACTTAGAAAGAGAGGTTGAAGAAACTGGGCTTTAGTCCACAGAAGAGAAGAGGAGTTGTGGGAATTTGATAGCAGCTTTCAACTAGGCGAGTTCCCCAAAGGCTAAGATGTTCTCAGAGGTGGTGGATGACAGAACAAGGAGCAATGATCTCACATTGGTGTGGAGTAGGTCTAGGTTGGGTACTAGGAAAACCTTTTTCAGTAGGGAAGCGATGAAGCACTGGGATGGGTTACCTAGGGAGGTGGTGGAATTTCTATCCCTAGAGGTTTTTAAGGCCTGGCTTGACAAAGCCCTGGCTGGGATGATTAAGTTGGGGTTGGTCCTGCTTTGAGCAAGGAGTTGGACTAGATGACATCCCTGGTTCCCTTCTAACCCTAATATTCTATGATTCTTCTATGGTAAGTTACTCTAGATTTACAATATGTAAAGTGAAATCAAAAGAAGCCAAACCACGTTTAAATGAGGCAGAATGATGGCCCCAGAATAAATGAAATGCCAATGCCACCACATTTTCAGGCACTCCATTATTTAGGCTAGGACCCTGGGCCATTATGAAAGCTAGATCAGTTAAGAAGTTCAGTTTTGCAGAGCATTTCCTCATGTCATTCACCTGCATCCAGCTGGTGCTGAAGTCTGGAGCAGCCAGTTCAAAAGCTGAGAGTGCTCAAATGACAGCAAGATTTCCACTGATAGGAGGGGAGGCCAACATCTCTGTCTGATCTGGAGAGCTGCCCACATTGGCAGCTTTTTGATGTTCTTCCCTCAAACTCCTCCTCAAAAATATGGTCCATGGATTCCCAATGAGCTGGAGCTGCTGTGTTAGGAGCAGATGTTTCCAAAGATTCATTTCTGCCCCTTGAACTGCATCAGCATTTTTCTAAACCTTTCCACCACCACATTTCTACTCCCGTCTTTCTGTTCAGCAGTTGACAGGCCCACTCTCCAGGCTGATGTGTCTCCCAGGGATATTTTGCTCGTGTTTTTTCAGAGCTTTTTATGCTGCGGAAGCTCAGTTTGTGCCCTTTTTGCCTTCCTTCATTGGTATCTGCAGGTGTCTGTGTCCTTTCCTTGGCTGCTACTTGCTGGTAGCCAAATCATTTCCACCGGATCGAACTCTTCAGCTCACTGAGGTCGCTTAGCATGTTCCACCATGACCAGGTTGAAAGTCCGATGCAGCTGTCATTGAAAAGCCTCCCAATGAGTTTCTGTGGAGTTGGAGCAGGCCTGACAAGCCGAAGCAGTCAGCGGAGAGACTTTCAATGATTTCACTACAAGCTGAATGTGCCCCCAGGGGAGGATCCCAGCATTTCAGAGTCCTCCAGCTGTAGCATTTCTATTGCACGCAGTGACAGAAACTTACAACATTCATCTGAGCTTGTTAGAGGCTTAAATCAGTTCTGAGTGTGATTTCCAGTGCGAGGGAGGCACATGGTGTTGTACAGCAAGGAAGATGAGAAGACCCCTGCCCCAGACACCATACCATCTAAATTAATCAGGTAACACAAGGTCAGGCAACAGAACAAGAGAAAGGAAAGACGACAAAAGAAACTCCAGCACACTTCCCCAAACTAAGGAAAATGCTACACAAAGAACTTGGCTTTGTGCATGTTGTCACTTGGGGAGAGGGAGCGTTGCTACTTATTGTATAATTGACTGTCACTTGATCCAAAATCCCGTTACTGCCTGTGCGTTTTCTCTTTCTGCTGTAGACAAAGTCAGTGACTCTTTACTCTCTCCTAGGCTTTGATCCACCACCTGCTAACGTCAGTGGACCCTGGATCCAACTCCCAGGCCCTGCTTGGCCCTGACCTGCCCCCAAATTAGCCTCTTCAGCAGTTGCAGTGAGATAGGACATGCACAAGCAGTGAATCACCAATACTGTTAAACTCAACCCCACCCTTCACATCCTGCAAAGACTTTTCCCTTTCCAGTTTATGTATGGTCACAGCTTGATTCATCAATAACATCAGCAGGCTCACCCAGGTCCTGCCTAATTCTGTCCCCTGCATAACCTGGGGAGCAGTGCTCCTATGCAGAGGAAAGCACAGGGCAGGCAGCGAGAGGACAGCTTTCCCAGGTGGCAGCCTGAGAAGCTGTTTTGCAGGAGGTGCTCTTAGCAGACACTTGGGCTCACTGGCCACAGCAGCAGCAAAGTTGCTTGCAGAAACAACAATAATTCAGTTTTTAAATGAGTCAGAGTAAATCAGGGAAGGGACAAATTTGGCCCTGGTGTAAGTAGGTGCCACTTCAGTGAAGCTAACGTCCAAGCTCGGGTGGCTTTTTGGAGCTCCTGCTGGTACAACAGTGTTCACAGTGCTGTTTTTAAGACGCTAGCTTGAACTGAGCGAGTGTGTCAGTCTGCCCAGTGAAAAAACAACAAGGAGTTGAGTGGCACTTTAAGACTAACAGATTTATTTTTTGCATGAGCTTTCGTGGGAGAAGAGAGAGACACTTGTAGCGACAGTGTAAACATACCAGTAGGCCCCCATCCCGTGCTGGAAATAAATGCCGGGGTACTCTGCTATTTGTAGGAATAATCCTGTGCATCATATAGCAGTGGCTGGTATTTTGTATTGGAAGGGTCTTGCATCAATGGCAATATCCTCGCTCACAAAATCATAGAAGGGAAGAAGGCACCACTGGATTGTTAAAAATTTGTGAATCATGTGCAGATGCTTACTACAACACCTAGCGCAATGGGACTCGAAGCATTGTCTGGGGTTCTGCAATGCTGCCATAAAACAAACTGATGATAATCTGGAATCCCAAGGGCACGGGGGGATGGTCATGACAGGGAACGTAACCGTGAAAACACACATTCAGAGGATTTTAACAAACAAAAAATCAATGGCTTGTGCTGCTCCTTGTTTGTTTACACATACATTTTGTGACGCACGCACATGCTCTGCAGAACCAAACACGGTTATCCTAAGCTCTGTTTAAATAACAGAGTCCTTCAAAAAACTATTTGAAAACATGGGATGACATTTGGGACGTCTTTTTAAACTTGTGAAGGTCTCTTTCCTTCCAGTAGTGCCCCAGATAAGATGTTGCCTTTTTCCAAGTCTGAAGGAAATTATGCAACGGTGAGGCAGTAGGGAAACCGTTTAACATAAACCCAGCAAACCCTCCACCCTGCCGGTCACAGCAATGGGCACAGGTTGATGCTTAAAAACAAGAGTGCTCTCACTCCGCTCACCCGCCAGTACCCTCACTGAGGAGCCACCAATGGACCCACATGTGGGCACGCTCATGCATCTTGGGTTGGAAGGACTGATGTAATAAAGCCAGTGCTAAGAAATACTGGACACTTAGGTGAACCTTACTGGAAATGTTTTTGGCACATTGCTCAACACAAACAATGAGGCAGTTAAGTTACACTCTGTGTTCTAAGAGACACATCAAGAAGCCAGCCAACTACCTTCCCAGTGGGGCACTAAACAGTTTGAACTCCCAGCATAAAAATAAACCCGATGAATTAAAAGATAAGTGAATTCAACAGCTTATTATGGCACTTTGTAGTGGCTGTTTGTTGTCAGGAGGACTTGCTTTAGAGCATTTTGTAAGCACGTACGCTTTGCTACCTCACGTTGCCCTTTCAGCTTTACAGATGGGGAACGCTTTGATTCTTACTTACGCTGATGCAAATCCAGAGGAAGACCTCATAAGGCAGTGAAGTTAATGCTAGATTTACAGCAGTGCAACAGAGAAGGATCAGCTCTACCAAGAGCCTGATTCTTCTCTCACTTACACCAGTTGGCCAGTGGTGTAATGCCAGAGACCTCACTGGACTTCCTTCAGCAGTAAACGGAGAGAGTGGAACAGGAGTCTGGGATTGAATTGTATGAGCTCATAATCTATTTGTACAAAAATTCACATTTTTGCTAACAAGAGAAATACTGGGCTAGATCCTCAGCTGATGTGTAACTCCATCCAAGTCCATGGAGCTGCTGTGATTTATACTACCTGAGGGTCTGGCCATATCCCAAATAGATCTGTTGTCCTACTAATTGAAGGTGCTGTTAATGGATCTTGTACCCAAGCTAGCCTGCCCAAGCGAACTTAGTTCAGCAAGCGTGGGTAACAGCTTTAGCAAGGGCAGGGCTGTGCAAGGAGTACAAGTCCATCCCAGATCCAAGGCGCATACTTGGTTTGTTAGCCTTTGCTGTGTTTTCACTGCTGCCGTTACCTGCACAAGCTGGATTCAGGCTCTCAGGGAGGGTAGCCCATGTCCAACTTTAGCTGCATAAACTTACCCTTACTTTGTTCCACATCACCCCCAAAGGTCTCATGTCACAATCCTTTCCTCCAGTAATGGTGATGAGATGCATCTTCCACACTTTCTTTAGTGGGATGGGACAGGCTCCAGCATGAGAGAGCACAGAGCTGGCTAATAGTCTCACCTGTTCCAATGAAGCCAACGGCAAACTTCCCATTGACTTCAAACAGCCTATCTTTAGGTTCCCAGAGTGTTGCCTCTCATTCATACCTATCAAAGATAGAGGAGACCTGTTACATCAGACTTCAGCCATCCTCCTGCCAGTGCAGGTTTATTCTTGACAGTATGTTTTCTACATTGCTTACAGCCTGTGCCTGTTTGGGGAAGAAGGAATTAATAATAATGTGTCTGAAGTTCTTTGTAGTCTGCAATCCTGTAATCCTCTAATCCTGGCGCCCAAACTTCAGCTGCCATTGAGATACCAGCCCACATTCTTCTAAATATAGGTAGGGCCAATTTCTAGGCTTTCTAACAGACAACAGCATTTTTCATGTTGCAGAAATCTGTAATTCACTTCCTTAACTCCTTTAGCTATAATATTGGAGACTATTCAGATAATATTAGTGCTACTAACTGGAAAGCAGCAAGAAAAGAGAAGGGAACATTCTAATTAAGTGTGTCAGTCTGAAATTTAGACATCCCCCTCCATTTATGAGCAAACTCACTTCTAGTGAGTGGATAGTTTTCTAAGAAAAATCTGCTCAGGGTGCATAAGCAGTCAAAAAAAAAAAAAAACCAAAAAAACCAACACCTAGCAGAATGTTGGGAACCATTAGGAAAAGGCTAGATAAGACAAAATATCATAATGCCCCTATAAATCTATGATACACCTGCATCTTGAATCCTGCATGCAATTCTGGTCATCTTATTGCAAAAAAAAAAAAAAAAAAAAAAAGGAGATATATTAGAACTGGAAAAAGTACAGAGAAGAGCAACAAAAATGATTAGGAATATGGAACAGCTTTGATCTGAGGAGAGGTTAAGAATACTAGGGCTGCTCATCTTAGAAAACAAATTATTTATGGGGGGAGATATAATAGAGGGCTACAAGATCGTGAATGGTGTGTAGAAAGTTAATAAAAGAATGGGAGTCACTGATATGAAATTAATGGCGTAGGTTTACAACACATTCCTCACACAATGCACAGTCAACTCATTGTCAGATGACATTGCGAAGGCAAACGTATACCTTGGCTCAATAAAGAGTTAGATAAGTTCATGGAGAATCGGTCTATCAATGGCTGTTAGCCAAGATGATCAGAGACAGAGTCCCTTGCTCTGGGTATTCCTAAACCTCTGACTGCCAGAAGATGGGATTAGACAACCCGGGAAGAATCACTCAATAAATTACTCTATTCTGATCATTCTCGCTGAAGCATCTGGCACTAGGCCATATTGGAAGACAGGATACTGGGTGGTGGGCTAGCTAGGTCAATGGTCATTCTCATCTTCATCCTTGCTCTTTGTGTCCCCCTCATTCAGGCAGTAACTAAACCTGATCCTGCTTAGCGTTTGAGTTCTGACGAGTTAGAGGGGGTTTGGCGCCAAGAAAACACTTAATTTCTGTAAAAGAATAAATTGCTTCTGCACTCATTTGTAGTTGTGTGAATCAGTGTATCGCTGACACCAGTTTAAGTGAGAGCTGAATCAGGGTGTAAATCCCTAAATATTTTAATATAGATCCAGGCTGTTCTTTTAAAAATGTTCTTGACACCTAAACCCACCCTGAAAGAGCGCTTCCCCACAACATGTGCATAGCCAGGGCTTGCGACGCCTTCAATACCCACTTGCCCTCTTCTGATTGGGGTTTTGGGAGTAGCCATCTGTATCTCCCCGCTCTCTGGGGAATATCTGGATCCAGACCACACTTGAAATTCATGGTTCAGATCTATTAATGATTAAAGAACAGGCCTCTCCCAATATCCCCTTTCTAATTCAAAAGGAAATGTTAAAATGCCAGGAACTGAGTAAAGAGGCAAAGCACCCCTAGGAAACAGTTATTCCAACACCGCTATTGTACAGAAAACTTCATCTCTCTGCATTCATGTGTGATGTCTGTCATCCTGCTGCCTGAGCCCCTCTGAAAAGCTGGAACTCTCTGGATATGCACCCTCTTGCATAAACTTCCCTCAGGCTGCTCCAATTTATACCTTGTGCAGAAAAAAGTGTCTTCTAATCCCATCAAGTGATTTTTTTTTCCCATGCCTTTAACACTGGGTTCTTTTTTGAGCTCTGTAACGAGCACGTCTCAGAAAATAATTTCTTTTAAAAAGAAAAAAAGTCTTAACAAAGCAGAGGGGGTAGGGAAGCAATGGAGGGAAAAGCTATTTTCCTCCAGTTTTTGTTTTGTAACTGGCAGACATATGTGCCTCAGCCTCCAGTATTTCATGGTCTATTTTACTTCTACATGATTTAGCTTCCTTGCTCTAACTTTGAAATCATTCCCACTTTTCATTGAAACCTTCTATTTTGTTCTCCATGGTTCTTTGATCATCAGCTGTGACTTCTGTTTGATCTAGGATTTTTGTTGGTCCCGTCACATCCTTCCAATGATAAGATATTTGTTCTTGTCGCTGCCACGGAGTCTCTCCTACCAAAAAAATGACCAATTTAAGCCCATTGGAGTCGTGGGCAAGGTGCTACCTGAAGTGAAACACAGTGGGTGGCTGCAAGTGCCAGCAAAGAACTGAGCATCGGCAGGGAGCTCTTGGAAGCTAAGTAAATGGGCTGTTGGAGAAACGGGGGTCTAGCAGAAAGCACACAAAACCGTGAACTAGGCTACACTGTCCACAGCACCTCTGATTACATAGCATCGATTGTGTGGGTTTGATTGAGAGTCTGTAAAGACATGCTCAGTGGAACCCAGAATTAGCCAGAGGTCGATTTTGTTAATATCTATCCGCCAAGTAGCGTAGCAGTCAAAAGAAGATACACAAGCTCGTTTAAGTACTTTGTGTATCTGCCTTTGATTGCTACCAAAATCCCTCTGCAGTCAGTGTAAACCAGCCCTAAGTGCCAGCAGAATGCTTTTGCCCTATTCCTAGCCAGGCTACTGATTCAGTGTCAAGTGGTGTGGATGATGCTTAACATGAGTTGGGTGATAACATTCGGGGCATTACCCTAGAGCGATCCTGGCCTGCTTTTAGCAGAAAGAAAGGAGATTGCTCCTCACCCCACGAACAAAGCAGAACACACAGGAGGTGGGTCTGTCTATCACTTGGTACACATTAGAGAGGGTCCCTCATTCATATATTGTGAGAATGTCACAACATGGAAAATAGGTTTTCCAAAAAGAGCCAGAGCCAGCTGTCTACTGACTCAGTACTGTATTATCAGTACTGCAATATAAAAACTTGAGAATAATCCCAGGAAGATTTTTGCTTGGTTTCTGGAGAAGCATGAGATAATTGATGTCTTATCATACAGACCCACATCGTACAAGTTAAGTGACTGGTGTGTTTGGCAAACATGGGAAATGGAGGGCCAATTTAATCCTGCCATTAAAATCAAAAGTGTTGCACCAGGGATGAATTTGACTCAGTATTGGCTGTACGCCCTTCATTATCTGCCCATGGACCTGGAGATAAGCTGAATGGAGAAGCATGGATGAGAATAGCAAAAGCAGAGAGGAAGTCAGCGGTAGTCAGTTCAGCACTCTCAGGACCAAGGTGAAAGGGATCCTGCTAGGATCAGCCACCACAGAGGAGTCCCGGTGATGGGTACATCAGTATAAAATCTTAGATTGACAGAATGACAGACAGCTTGGGTAACAGCGATGGGTTTCAGATGAGTGACTCAAAGCCCAATTTTCTGTATGCAATAGGATCTCACTGGCTTCCACTAAGGAGTGCAAGGCTCACTGGCAATTTTGTGAGCAAGGTCCCAGTCCAGCAAAACACAAGTAATGTCACTGACTTCAGCTGGGCAAGTTCTCTTTAAAATGGGACCCGAATACAAAGGGGCTACCCCTGTTTTCGGCTTTGTCTACATTAGGGAAAGTTAGTTCGAATTTGTTAGTTCAAACTAAGAAGATTAAGATTAGTTTGAACTAACCTCGAACTTATTAGTTCGAACTAACAATGTGGACTAGTTCAAGCTAACCTTTTGAACTAGTCCACTTTGTTAATTTGAACTAACTGCCCTTAGTTCATACTAAGGGTTAGTCCTAGTCTTCACTGTACTTAGTTCCAACTAAGGAAAGCCTGATGTAGACAGGTAAAAAGTTAGTTCGAATTAAGCCTCCTTAATTCGAACTAACTTGCCAGCATAGACATAGCCTTAAAGATAAGCATATACTTAAGTGTTATGTAGGACCATGGTTTTAAATAAACCAAGGCCATTGTTCTTTTTTTATACAAGTGCTAGTTAGTTTCTGTTATTCAGATGCTTTGTGTTGTACTAGAAACATTTGGGAGCATGTTCTGTGAAAGTCTTAAATCATTAGCATATAAAACCTCAACACAGCCCTCTGCTGTTAAATCTTGGCTAAGAAATGGGTGAGACGGCTGCGTCTTTCATTGGGTGTATGGCGTGTGGATTACCAGAGTGAAAATTACTGTCGCAAGGTTGTATTTGCAACACTGCTGTATTTTTGCATCCACATCAGTAAGTGCAGATTGCTGTTGGCAAGGCTCTGGGGGCCAGATTTGGATACCCTCATTCGACCCTTTTATAGCACTGGGCTCTGAGGACTCCCTCTGAAGTCACTGCAGCTATCTGTGGAGTAATGTGCTACGGAGAGTGAGTGTGGAGATCAGACTCTGTCACAAAGGTTGCAGTTTCCAAGTTAAAGCAACCAGGCAGCGGGGCACAAAACTGAATGAGTGTAACATTTCAGATGATCCATTGCCACCAGATTTTAAGCAGAACTGTCCCTGCTGAAATCAAGACATCTCATGCTGGTTTCATTCCCATGGGGACCAGCAAGGGAGTTCTCTTTAAAAACAAAACCAAAACAAATGGATGTTACCATAGGACCTTTTATAAGTCAAGCTCCAATTTATGTTAAACCACTGTTAAATAAATAACCAACCATTGTTTTGTCACGCTTCAAGCGCCAATATTTTGTTTGTCTGGCTTAATTTTCTTTTTCTGTTACCCTTTTTAGGTTCCCTGCTATTCTTATGGTCAAAAGTTGTCCAAATTGGCCATTTTGAGAATAGCCTGCAACTATATCCTTTCTCTGGCCAGACTAGCTGACATGGATTACAGCGCTGACCACAGTAACATGAGCTTCTCAGAATGTGTGGAGCAATGCACTAGGACCTTGCAGGCAGAAGGAAGATCTAAAAAAAGGAAGGTATGTTTCAAGGAACAAAACAACACAAATAATCTAAGGTGGTTTTCTTCTTTTTCCATCCTTTGAATATGTCCTTATTCTTTCCTCATTTTTTGGTTTTCTACCCAGCCCCCATCCATGTGATCTTGTAACTGCATTCCTCTCTAATCAAATTTCTTATTCACTGTGCCAAGCTCTTTTTTTCACTAGGTGCCCAGCACACTTTAACGTGACTAGGATCTTACTAGAGTTGTCTTGTGCCTGTTATTTGTTAAAACAAAGCAGCCCTGGGTTGCGTTTTGTACATCATAAAACACAATCACTCAACTGTGTTCTCTGTTTTGTTTAAGCTAACGCTTATCTCCCCCCAAAATTGTCTGAGAACAAAAAAAAAAAGTAGTTAATGGAGGCGCTGTGTGTAAAAACACATTAGCAAGATGTCTGACCTGAGGAATATATGGGTACCTTGGGGAAACAACACTAAATCTAATTACACATTGCATTCCTTTAGGTTACTTAACATTGGTCCAATTAGGGGAAATCATCATCAAGCCGTGGTAAAGAGGAAACTGAGCATTCCGCCAGCTTTCCTCTTGGAAAGTGACATGGGTAAATTAAAAGAATGATTGATGTCTTTGTTCAGAGTTTTTACAAAAAGAATTTTGTAAACTTGAATTGAACTTCCCTCTGCATTCTGGACCTGGTTATCACGGGGGATAATAAATCAGTAGGACTTTAATGGGTGAATGGACAGTTAACTGGGGAGTGTTCACCTTCTGTTGTAGTAAGATCTACCTCTGATTCAGAAAGAGTTCCTCATTTTTTCTCCCCCAAAAAAATACTTTTTCAGAAGGCACAATCGCACATTGCTGGCCTCGTTCTTCGGCTGACATGATGAATATTAATGATTTAGGACAGCTTTGTCTTCTCTCCTGCACAAGACACGCACAAAAAGACACATCCCATGCTCCACTATGGCTACTGTGTAGAATACCAGCAAATCAGGCTGAAACACAGAGGTCTAGTGGATGGAGTCAGCTTACACATTCATTACAGATGTTGCTAACAACACTTTTCATGATTGTTTCATAGACAGTGCAGGTTGCAGGGGATCACCTGGCAGGTTTTATCCCAGGGATTAAGAAACAAATGGCATAATTCCATGGTCAGAAGCACCCAGCCGGGGCAGATATAGACCAGTTCTCTGCCTACTCTGCACCTCCTGTTGTGACCCTGCCACTGCTCTACCACTCCACCGCGCAGCTTTCTCTTTGCTTCCTCTCCTGCACAGCATTGAATCTGTGGAGTCACCTCCACAGCCTTTTAAAATAGCTGCAGATGAGTGGGATGTGGTGGATGGCCAGCCAGTTTTTTGGATGATGGATTCCCAATAGCTTGGGCACCATTGTCTAAGAATGTGGAAACTGAAAGAAGGGTTAAAGACACAAAAGTCAGTTCCAGATTTAAAGCAGCTCTAAATTCTCAGGTGTTCTGAGCTGTGCTTTAGGTTTGGACAGGTCTTTAATAAACAAATATCAAAATCCTGCCATTTATGCTGTGTTTTCTCTGTTTCACTCAAACAAAAAAGAAGAGCTCTCCCAAGTGCAGAAACTCTCGCAGGACAGCAACATACTGTGACCCTAGTCAGCAATAAAAAAATAATCACACTACAAAACAAAAATCTAACCTGCAAGTTCCCAAAGGAAATGCAGACCCAGCTTTCCCTTGTTCAGAAACAGACGGAGGGCTTTACTGCTTACAGAAGTAAATCAGGCTGATCAGTTTTTATTTTTGAGTCTCACAAACATAATGGTTTTCTTTAGGGGTTCCAGCTGGGAAAGGGGACTTTTAAATAAACATTCTCAGGTTTATCTGAGTTCAGAATTAGGCCCATAGTGTCTATCCACCAAAGCAAATTTTTCCAGCCTAGTCAACAAGTGCCATGTTACCTGTGTTATTTCCTCACAGGTTGGCAAAAAGGTTCTCGGTCAAGAAAGCCAAAACTAAGAGGCATTGCTTGGACACTTATACCAATCAATAATTCCAGCAGCCAATCAGAGCATGCAGAGAAAACCAGCACTTCTGTTGGTTAACAGACTTTTGAAACTCCTTCAGGCTCCAGTGAAAGTACACCTGACCCAAGGACAGATTTTCACTGTGTCAGGACTCAATCAGATGTCTTTTGAAACCAATGGGAAGACTTCCTTTGACATCAGTCGGCACCGGGTTGGGACCTTTTTATTACAAGACTGTGATCTTTAACATTTAAAAATGGGGTGAAGGGAAATGATGTAAATAGGGAATAAAACCCACTTCTTGATACCTAGAATCAATTTAGTTTCCTCTGTTTTCCTTCCAGCCCCATAATTCATAGCTTTGTAAATATCAGATGAAAAAACACTAATCAGTGTTAAGTTAAAGGGCTGGGATGTTTGTTCATAGAAGAACTGAGCTCTGGACTGCAAGTGATGTAAAAGGATCTCTGTTCTGGGGGGTGGGGGGGGTAGATCTTTCTTAAAATGGTTGGATAAGGATACACTGTCTTGGACCAAAACCACTGTGCTCTCATTAATGTTGAAGTCTGCACGTTTCCCAAGCTCTGTGTGTGCTTTTAATCAGTTTCAAAAGCTGCTGTTCAGTGGGTAGTTCCGCTGAATTATCGACTCTGGGGTTTTTTGTTCCTTGCTTACTAAAGTTGTAACAAGCCAGGGAATGACAGTCAAGTCCCTAAGCCATAGTCTTCGGTTCACTCCAACCCCCACTCTTTTTTTTATCTATGTGCATCTTCCTTTTATTATGGCTTCTGTCTCCTTCACTCATGTCACTTTCAATTCTCAAGCAGGTTACAGAATGTGCTATGGCACCATGAGCTTTTCACACAAAGTAACTGATGGGGGTTTGTTTTGGCAGGCAGCAGTTCCAGATGTTGCATTTGCTGACAATGTGTAGCCTTTTGCTTTGTTTTTCATGTCAAATTATCTTCTATTCCGGATATTAGACTGTTGTTCAGACTTTGCTTTTGCAATAGGAAAATAATGGATTTTTCTTCTTTCCACTCCATTGTCTTAATTAGAAAAGTTGGCTTTATGCTTTGAAACCTCTGATGGCAGAAAACGCTCCTCTTAACCAGTCTAAAACACAAGATTATATAGCGATTTACACTGCAGATCTTGTTGAGATGTGACTGAGGGTGTTTGGTGAGCCTATTTAAAAGGATTCAGAGGGTAAACTGAAGGATGTCAAATGCCTCTTTGTCAAATAAATGACCATGGCTGTGGGGAACAAGCTGCCTTTCAAATGGTTCTATCACTCCTCTGAGCTACCTCCTGCTCTTGAATATGTATGCACGACTCCCCCTGAATGGGAAACATAGATGCTCACCCATGAGTCCCACTTCTGTACCATACAGCAATGGGGCAGTAAACTCTTTTGAAACAGGTATAGTAGGATGGGGACTGTGCGGTCCAGTATTCATGGACAGAATTCTCCACTGGCATTATGGGAGCGTTGTGAACACAACAGCTGCAGAGTGGGGGGTCAGAGAAGAGACTGTGTATATTGTCTACATCGTGTTGCATTTCACCCACCTACATAACATAATCCAAAGCCCACTGAAGTAAACAGAGAGATTCCCACTGATTGCAGTGGGCTTTGGATCAGGCCATGATAGAGAGAGATTCACACATTGTTGGGGTGTACAAGAGGGGCACACATTACACACAAGCTTCATTCATTAAACACTTTGGATTATGGATCTTTCTTCTACCACTAACACAAATGTATGCTTTTAGTTGGACTTTTCCCTCCTCCTCATGTCATCCCTACAAACAGGCAGGGCCTGGGGCATAATCTGCGTAAATGACTTTACACGAGGGACTTCGGAGGGGCCGTTGCCTCATCTCAGGCCCCAGAGCACTAACCCAGTTGCTCTCACAGACCATGATCTGCCTCACAGAGAGGATTTAACCAGTGGATCTGTGAGGGTGTGGATACATCAGCCATACAGCTGCCTTCTCCCCAGACCCCATTTCATTCTCCCCCAGCGAGCACGGCGCCAGGACACATAGCTGCTGTGCTGCTCCCGTGGCCGCACACACTATCGCAACAGTGCCACAGCTCTGAGCCCCTTCTGGGCCTCCAGTCCTGGGGAGCCCGTTACCTCTAAATAGCCTATACAAGTAATTGCGCACACAAGACTGGGTGGGCTATCCTTAGCATACAAGCCAGCAGCAGCCTCCCCCTGCCCCACTTTTGACAGCACAGTCGTTTCGTTATCTCTCTGAACATAATGCTAACTGTTCACCCCACTGCAGTGGGGAATTTTGCTTTTCTCGTCCCCCCGCAGCTGTTTAGTTTGCAAGGTTCTCCCCCTGCCCCCTGTGCTTTGTTTTTGATGAGTTGTTCTGCTAGTCAGTGACATTGTTGAGTACATGGAAGCTAAGCTGGAGCAGGGAGCGTTCCTCCCCCCTCGCCCCCTTCCCCCCGCCTCTCCTGGCAGTCGCAGACTCCAGATGTTCAGAGTGCTAGTTGGGAAGTCCTGCTGGCGCCACTCAGGGCAGAGGGCAGGGGAAAGGCACGCGAGCTGGAACCCAAAGCACTCAGTCACTGCAGGATTTGGCACATTCCCCAGCTTTTTGCTGGCACGTTCCCCAGCTCTCTCCTGGCCATCTGTTCCAAAAAAACACTTTCAGAACCTCATCATCACTCAGGCTACAACACTGAGAGCAGCTGTTATAGAGGCAGAAGGAAAAACCATGCAAAAGGCTCTTTGTGAGAAAGGAAACTGGGTTATGAATAAGAGCAGAACAGTTGGAGTGCAATAAAACTGTTTTCTGCTGGAATTTAGCTTCTTATTTTTAATTCCTTGTATACATGGGGGTTGTATATATGAATGTACACAATTACAAACTAAATATGCATATTCTTATATAATTACAAGTATATCTACATGCATGGGGAATAAAAAAATAAATGCATCTATTATATATTATTGTGATCTTCTTGCCATGCTCTAATGCTGCTTACCTTTTCCTTTGCAGAATCCAGCTCTGATACAGGCAACATTTAATTCTGTTCAAATTTTTAGGCAACATTTTTTGCAGCTTTCCTCTGCCCCTCACTACTGGAAAAAAACATGTGATGATTTTATATCATAAGAGAAATAGGAAGCACAAAGTGCCAGCTCTGTGGGGCTGAAACATTTTGCTTGGAGATGAATTGTTCTCAGTTACTGTGTTGTGAGGCATTAGGTCTGTTCTTGAGGCATAGCCCACAAGTGAAGGCATGATTCTTTCCCCTCATCTTTCTTACTCATTTTAGCGATTCAGGAAGAGGATTGCTGTTCTGACAGTAAACAGTGATATTGAGGATTGTAACACACAGCAGCTGCCACATTTCTAAATACCAGGTGCAATGAAATCTTGATCAGCTGAGCCCCATTGATTCACTGTAGTTTCCCGATCCATTATGGGGGTTTCTGGTAAGAGAGGTTAAGGCTCCTATTTTCCAAAGCAGAGGTTGCTCTTTAAACATGGCCATCTGCTTCCCTGGGTCAGCTGGGTTAGCAAGACTAGAGGAGGAATTATCCTCTCTGGCCTAAGAAACCTCTCTCAACTATCTACAGATGGGAGAGGGGCATTGCAGCCTTTGAAGGCCACAGAGAACCCCAAGCTGGCTCTCATTGTCCCAAACCTGCACGAGTCAAAATTTGCAAGACACCTCAGGACAGCTTGGGCTCCTCTGTTACACCCTCATTTTCTGTGCACCCTGCCAGGACCAAAACCACATTGACTGTGTGACAAAAGAGCCATCTGAATTAGGTGCAGAGACCCAGCCATGCGATGCCACCAGCATTCCACCATGGCAATCGTGCATTTTTGTGAAACCTGTGATTTGGAGTGTGAAAGGGCATAGTTCTAGAGAGCAACCATGTCAAGAAGAAACAGCATAACCCATGATATTGCTGCAAGCCAGCACTAAATTTACAGTGCTCTGGCTTGAGCTGGTCTAACAATTGGATGCAGTATATGATCCTTGCCCCCCACTGCTCTTGCTGTTTATGAAAGAAGGGCCATCAGGGCATGGAGTGTATTGGTAAGCCAAGTAAGTTCACTATGTCCTCCTGCCCTTTGCAGGCAGTGGATTCTCAGGGCCCCAGCATGCCGGCATGGATTCTGCTGCCACACTCCTCACATTTGTATGGGCACAGTGGGGTTTCAAGATCACATTCCCTCTTCTCTATCAACAGCTCAAGATACAAATGATGCTGAGCAGCAGACTAACATTGGAGCCTTTCCATGGCATGGAGAGCCCCCCCCCACACACACACACCTCAAGTGCCAAGAAGTAAAGTTCCTCAGATGCTTCCTATGCTCAGTAGAGGATAGACAAGAGCAAGGCTGGTGATGTGTGAAAGTACCCCAATAGCCATGCTCCAAAGGGAATACTGCAGCTACTTCATCTGCAGGTTTCCCGGCAGCTGCAGTGGATTCTTTCATCATGTCCTCCATGACTTCGCCACATAGCTCATCCACACCCATCCTTTTTTACACAGGGTGTGCCCTGGGTCTAGGATTTGGCCCTTATTCATGTGGAAGTTAATAAACACAAGCTAATCAGATTCAACAGGAGTCTCAGTCTGTTGAAACCACTTCATCTGAAATGCTTTCCAATGATGTGCCAGTTTGCCAAGGTCTCCTGGCCAACTGTCACGTTCAAGAACTAGGGAAGGTCGGGGGATTTTTTTAAATTGTTAATTAAAGCATCCTTAAAAAGGTCTACCTACCATGAGAAGTGAGAAGGAGGGGGTTGGGAAACAAATGACCTGATTCTGATCTATCTTAGACCAATGCAAATGAGGAATAGTTGCAGTGAATCAGTGGATGCCAGCAACAAACAAAGATCCTTCTGTGTCAAATCACATGGGATGTCTTCCTTTTGTATTCACAATGTCATGTATCTGCACACGGCTAAGCCATTCATTCTTTTGCACATAAATATCATTGACCTTCCCAGCCTCTCAGCAAAGGTTTGCCAGCAAAACCTAATTTATTCAAAAACTCAGATCAAGTTTGATTTCTGCAATTAAATTAGTGTGTAAAAGGAGTGCCGCTTGCTCCTCCCTCTCTGGGTCGAAGGAAAGCCACACCATCTCTCTCACTCACTGTGTTTGCGGGGGACTTAACCATTTATTTGAGTCACTGTCTATTGCCCCCCAGCCCTCAGGCAGAGCGGCACATCAGGCATGGTGAGGCAGGCAATGGGGGTAGCAAGAGGGACACGGATCCTCCTTACTCCACTGCTTCCCAGCCCAAAGCCCTAACAGGCAGAGCAGTTTGGTCAGTGGGGCGCCAGCCAAAACTTGCTGAGCTGGCTGTAGGTCGCAACACAACCAGACAATCATCTGGTTCCCCTGGGCGCCTTCTTACTCTTTTTCTTACAGTACCTGGTCCTCAGTGTCCCCATCAGTCTCCTCAGGGTAAACGGCAAGGGGCAGTCCCAGCACACCCTCATCATTGCAGGCATCTAACAGTGCCTCAGTGGTGCAGCAATCAGGCTTAAATCCCCGCACTGGTGGGAAAGGGATCCTTCTTCTCTGGCAACTTTCCCTCCACTGAGTTAGAGGCCCTGCCTTTTATACCTCCCGGGCCAGCCACACCGTCCAGTGGGAGGGGCAAAGCTGGCCTGCCCCTGCCACCATGGGTAGAGGAGCTTGCTCCTTCCCCGCCAGATCAGCAGGAGACTGCACCACCTCACTACAAGTGTGTTACTCAAATCAGCATTTAGCTGCCATAAGACCTGATATAAGCATCTCCATTTTGATGCAGGGACTCAGATGCCAAACTGAGCAGCCAGGTTTAAAAACTGAGCTCATCATTTTTAAGGTAAGAGAGCCTGACTCCCCACTTGTCAAATCCTTAATCTCATTTGCATCAATAGCCAAAAAACATTTTGAGCAACAGCAAAAAACATTTGGTTTGCGCTCTTGTTGTTACCAATTAATCTGTGAAAAGAATATTTTGACTGTGTAATTTCTTCTCTTTCTTTGTGTTTTTATTGCCCTAGAGAATTTTTGGAAATCATCTGGGTTTGTCTGGTTGTTCTTTCCTCCCAGTGTAGGAAACAAATGCATATTGTGAACAATTTAATTGCATTTGTCTGATGGCTTTGTTAAACATTTTGAATAGAGCTGCAGCTGAACTGAACCCCAAAGTATGAGAATTTTCACAATCTGAACCAAGACTGAATCTAATTTTTGCAGTTGGCCTGTAGCTCCTTAATGGGCTATATTAGACCCTTGGATCCAGATTCCCCCAATGTCTAGGGTTTTAAAATTCCAGACGCAAGATACAAAGTTGCAGTTTGAAGCCCATCTTTAAAAGATCTATTAATAGGAAATGCTCCACCTCTAAGAGAACCCACGCCCGAGTTCTGTAATGAGCTCTGTGTGGCCAGCTCACTGCATGAGTTCAAAACTAGTGACTTCAAACGGGCTCTGTGCTGACTCACAGATCCTTCCCCAGTCACCATATACTCATGTCCGTCCATTTAACATTGAAATGCATAGGCCCAGCCTCGCTTATTCACACCTTCTAACAAAAGGCACTGCTGGCCGGGGAGGGACCCGGGGCATGGGCCCAGGCCCCGCCCCCGGTCCACAGGCCCCACCCCCTGGCCAGGGCCAGGGCCAGGGCCAGAAGCCACAGCACCGCCGCAGGTGGCTAGGCCCCACATCCCCAGCCAGGGACGGGGCCTGAAGCGGGCACAGGAGGCCGGGTCCCGCATCCCTGGCTGGGGATGGGGCTGGAAGCGGCCACGGGTGGCAGGATCCTGCATCCCTGGCCGGGGATGGGGCTGCCACTGGCGCGCGCCGCCAGGCCCCGGATTGACCACCCTGGCCATGGGCAGCCGGGAGACGGGGCTGCGGGCAGCCAGGCCCTGGATCCTTGGGCCAGGGATGGGGCCGCCGCAGCCGCCAGCAGCTCAGCCCCAGATCTTCAGCCCGATTGGGCCGGAGATCCAGGGCACCGGCGCTGGGGTTCGGGGCATGTGCCCCAGGGTGCCCAGTGCCAGCAATGCCTCTGCCTTCTAAAGTCCACACAGCTTTCAATAAAACAAATACTGGTTTATTGATTAGAATATGATTTTAAGTGAGTATATAGCAAGTTAATGCACAATTGTTTAATAAAGGAGTCAGGAGTTACCGCAAGAAAATAAAAGATATAACACGCATACTAAACTAACAACACTATTACAAATATGCTTATCTCACCAATCAAAGCCAGCTGCAATAGTTTGCAGCCACATTCTGCCTATTTCTAGACGAGACCCAATTCCTCTTGTAGATGTTTCCAGATGGAGTGTCCATGGCAAAAAACCAGCAGCTTCTCTCCCATACAAGCTGTCTCCCTTTGTTTCCAAAACCCTTTGATTCCTCCCTTTCTGTTCTGCTGTGTGATTCTCTACTTCAACCTGAGCCAGGGAGTATCTTCCATTCCCTTTGTCATGCAGCTGTATAGCCTCTGTGCTAGAGATAGTCCTGAGGGTCTGTGCTATGTAACATGCTTCACATCTGCATGCATACATGACGCTGCAGAAAACATGATACCATAGGCGAGAGGTCTCAAACTCAAATCACCACAAGGACCACATGAGAACTAGTATAGGGCTGCATGAGGACTAGTATGTTTGCCCAAGAGCCACACCACTGAAGCCTTTTCATACAACTACATTGCAAATATCAGTAACAATAGTGTCATTGTGGGCCGCAGGAAATAGCTTTAGGGGCTGCATATGCAGCCTGCAGGCCACATGTTTGAGACCCCTGCCATAGGCTATGTCTACACTTAGAAGTTTAGTTTGAACTAACATGGCCCCACTAGAAACCCAGATCAAACCAGCATGTCCATGGACAGGACTTGCTAGTTCAAATTAGGAGATGGGCACCATGAGAGGTGTGGCAGGATGGCCCTCAGGAAGGGACATGCCCCACCCAGTATATAGAAAGAGGAAGGTACCCTGAGAGGAACAAAGTCAAAAAGCATAAATTCCTTAGTTGGAATTAATGAAAGCATTAATTTGAACTAATGGTTAGTTTCAATTAACATGGCTACACTGGGTTAATTCAAACTAATAAATTCAAATTAACCCTTATCTCAAAGTTAAATGAAGTTTTATTACTTCAAAGTAAGCTTGCATTAATTCAAACTAAGAAATTCCTTAGTTCGAATTAATGAAAGCCAGTGTAGGCTTGCATTCATTAATTTAATTTGAATTAAATTGTAAGTGTAGACATACCCATAGTAATTCTGTAGAATAGGATATGAGCATTCATGAAAAGAACCTTGCATGGCATAACTGGCATCAAATCTTACAATTTCATTGCAAAAGTGAAAGGAAAAATCATCCAGATCATAACCTAGGTGTGCACAGATATGCATCCCTTGACAAGCCCTACATGTAGCTTTTAATATACCAATGTAAAAGAAATTATTGGTGTCCTTATACCTCCCCTGATACAGCACCCAACCCTGAAAAAATGGATAGAATGTGCAAAAGAGCCACAAAAATTATCTGAGGGCTGGAGAAAATGCCTTATAACACAGTCAAAAAGATCATGAAGTGACTCGATCACTATGTACAAGTACTTTCACAGGGAAAAAATACCAGGTTCCAAAGAGTGGTTTAATATAATGCAGAAAAGTGTAACAGGAACCACTGACTGGATGTTAAAGCCAGATAAAATCATTGGTGATGGTGATTCAGTGTTGGAACAACCTACCAGGGGAAGTGTTGGATTCTCCGTCTCTTGAGGTCTTCAGGACGGGATGCCTTTCTTGAAAGCTCTGCTTTGAGCCCAATCACTCATTTGGCTCATCGTTCCTTCCATGCAGAACACAGTACGATGGGGTGGGTGCACTCTGCAGCTGTTGCTCTGGATTTGTTTGTTTGTTGCCAGCCACTGAGGCTAGATGTAGGAGATGGTATGTCTCTGGTCTGATTCAGCATCACAGGCTTTATCTTTTGTGTCTTACTTACGTGTATTTGAAAGCAGATGTTGCTGGATAGGTATTTGGCTAGGCCAGGAATAGCAAAATCCCCCCACTCTTAACTGGTAAACTCAGTGAAGCCCTATAAGCAATTTCCTTATTGAGAAAGATAGGAGCCTCGTTGTCAGCAGTCAAATAAAGAGCTCTGTTCAATGTGGAGAGTCATGGAGGCAGAGACCTTGATGTGATTCAGAAAAGGATTGGAGATTTAGATGGGTATTGAGAATATCCAGAGTTACAGTTAACAAAATATTTGGAAGGATATTATTTAAGCCAGTCTCTAAGTACATGAGATCAGGATGAGACCTAACGGAGGGGTCAGATTACCCCACACCTACTACTTCTGGGTTCCTACACCTTCCATTGACGCACCTAATGCTGGTCATTGTCAGAGATCAGATACTGGGTTAATTGGATCTCAGATCTGATCCAGTCTGGCAATTCCCGTGTTTCTACCAATGCACGTACATTTATAGGTCACATATCACTGTAGAGCAGGGCTTGCAAACTCAAATCATCACAAGGGCTGCATGACGGCTAGTAGAGGGCCACATGAGGAGCAGTACATTAGCCCGAGGGCCGCACCACTGAAACCTTTTCATACAATGATACTGCAAATATCAGTAATGATAGTGTCCTTATGGGCCACAGGAAATAGCTTTAGGGGCCACATGCGGCCCATATGTTTGAGACCCCTGCTGCAGAGTACTGGAACTCCAGTTCAGTTCAGGTACCTTTTGAGTAAGGGCCTAGTTTTGGATCTCCTTCTGTGAAGTGCAAAGCACCCTTATTTCCCAGTTAAGTTAGTGGACATTGAGAGCTCCTTTAGCATGATCAAGTTGCTAAAAGACCACACAAAGAAGACAAGGAACATGTGGAGAGATTAAATTAATTCACTGCATTGGTCTTCACTGAGGAGAATGTAAGGGGAAATTGCCACACCTGAGCCATTCTTTTTTAAGTGATGTATCTGAACCATTCCAGATTGAAGTGTCAATAGAGTAAGTTTTGGAACAAATTGATAAACTAAAAATAATAGGTCACCTGGACTGGACAGGATTCACCCAACAGTTCTGAAACAGTTCAAATATGAAATTGTAGAACTAACAACTGTGATGTCTAGCCCGTTGCTTAAACAGCTTCTGTAGCAGAGAACTAATGTGACAGCATTTCTTTTAAAAAGGCTCCAGGAACAATCCTTGCCATTATAGGCCAGTAAGCCCAGCTGGCAAATTGGTTGAAACTATCATGAAGGACAGAATCATCAGACACACAGAGGAATACGAGTTGTTGGGGAAGCGTCAGCCTGGCTTTTGTAAAGGAAAAATCATTCCTTGCCCTGCCATTAGAATTAGAAACAGAAAATGTGGAAAAGGAAGCTCCAGTCTATGTGTACTTGGGCTTTCAGAAAGCCTTTGATAAGGACCTTCACCAGTGGCTCTTAAGCAAAGTAGGCAGTCATGAGATAACAGGGAGGTTCCTCTGATGGATCAGTAAATGGTTAAAGATAGGAAACACAGGTAAGGGACATATGGTCAGTTTTCACAACAGAGAGAAATAAATAGCGGAGTCCACCAAGGATCTGTACCGGTATCAGTGTCATTCAACAGGTTCATAAATGTTCTGGAAAAGGGGGTGAACAGTGAGGTGGCAGTGTTTGCAGATGGTATTCAATTACTCAAGATAGTTTAGTCTACATATGATTAAGAAGTAACAAAGAGATCACAAAACTCAGTGACTGGGCAAGGAAATGGCAAATGAAATTCAATGGTGATAAATGAGAACTAATGCATATTGGAAAACATAATCCCAATTAGGCATATAAAATAATGGAGTCTAAACTAGCTGTTACCAATCTGGTAGTCCTTCTGGATAGTCCTCTGTGAATATTTGCTCAATGTGTAGAGGCAATTAAAATAATCTAACAATATAAAGAATGATTGGGAAAGGGGTAGGTAAGAAGGAAAATACAATACCACTGTATAAATTCATAGTACACCCACACCTTGAATATTGCACGCAGTTCTGGTAATCTCATATCAGAAAAGATAGATTTGGAAAAAATACAGAGAAAGGCAACAAAAGTAAGCAGGGTTATGAAACAGCTTCCATATGAGGAGAGATTAAGACGACGAACTGTTCATCTTAGACAAGTTCAGGCTAAGGGGAGATGTGATGGGGGTCTACAAAATCATGAGTGGCATGAAGAAATTCTTATTTACCACTTTACATGCTAAAGAAGAATCAGCAGTCACTCAATGAAAGTAATAGGCAGTAAGTCTACAACAAACATGAAGCATTTCTTCACACAATGCACAGTCAACCTCTGGAACTCACTGCTAGAGTATGTTGTAAAAGCCAAAAGCATAATGGAAATCAAAAAGATTTAGATAAGATCATTGGGGAAACAGGTCCATCAATAATTATTAGCCAAGACGGCTCAAGGATGCATCCCATGCTCTTGGGATCCCTATACCCCCGACTGCCAGAAGCTGGCACTGAATGATAGGATTGATCAATCAATAATTGTCCTATTCTGTTCATTCTGTCTGAATCATCTGGCCCTGGTCTCTGTCAGAAAGTAGGATTCTGGGTAGAGGGAACTTTTGTTTTGACCCACTGTGACTGTTTTTATGAGGTCTCTGTTTCTTGTTGCAAAGTCCCAAGGTAAAATTTTCACAAGTGCCTCAGTGACTTGGGATCTGAAGTTCCATTGTAGCGTCTGGTGTACAAATTTATCCTGAAGCTGCAGATATGCACCTTGGCAGACTTGCAAAAAGCATCTGAATGAGAGATGGACTATATACCATGGTTAGCGTACTCACATGGGATCCCTGCTTCCTAGCTGGTAGAGCTGGGATTCACTTATGGGTCACCCAGCTCCTAAGTGAGTGTTCTAGCCAGTGGGCTATTGGACATGACACATCAGCTGTCTTGTGTGAGGGAGATCCCAGCCTCCAAGCGTGCTCTGAGACCTCCTTCAGGGTCAGGCTCTGCTGGCTAGATAGGCAGGGGGACACAGTAAGAGACTCCCACTTGGGCTTAGGCTCACAGGAGGACCCTGAGCTGTTTGTTAGCAGAGGGGCAGCATCAGCTTGTAGGTGGCTTTGTGCATGCCCCTCACAAGAAACGTAGCTGCCTACAGCTGTCAGTGGCAGCTAAGTGCTGGGTTTGGTGTCTAAGGCGGTTAGGCAACTAAAATTCATTTTCCAAAGTGACTTAGGCACTTATCAGCCAGATTCACAAAGGTAACTCGATATATAAGTGACTTAGGTGCTTTGTAAATTTTTAACCTGCATGTAACCAGGGGGCAAAGGTTGTTTTACTGATGTCTGAGCTGTACTAAAATCCTTTTGGACATGCCCAGGGGTATTCTGCACTGAGTTTGTGAGCAACTTCTGGGTTTGAAAGTAAAACCACAGCCCTGAGTTCTGTGTACTGTGATGCAGTAATGAAACATTACAGTGACATTGTGCAGCAGAGTACGAATTTTCCAATGAGGTCTGTCACTCTAGTTATTAACAGATTTATGCACAAATGACTGCAAAGGGACATTTCAGGTCTGAAGGCCACAAAGCACGCAAACCAGAAAGGTGAATGCAGTAATTCAAATCACTCTGTTGCACAAATCAAAGTCGTCCCATTTAGTTTCCCTTCCATTCAGAACTCCATGATCAGCTTCTGAAACTAAAAACAGATCCCAAGAGTTCTTTGAAATTCATGAGGCTTTTGAAATATGAGTTTTATATTTACAACCACTTGTAGCTTTTAGCATTTGTAGCTGGCGTCAGCACTTTCATCCCTTGTCCCATTCCCTGCCTAAATACACATATGTGCCCCCAGGAGACCTATCCTACAGTGTTCTGGTCTAGTCTATCCAAGCTCTTATCCCTCGTCCATCACTTTGGTATCTGAGCAGCTGTGATTCGTTGCATTGCAAACAAATTCTCATTTTCAGTATAAATTTGTTTGTGGAGGTCCCCCTAGTATGTGGCCCAGGGGAACCCTCAGCCTGTGAATATGAAAGTGGGGAACACAGCTGACAAGGCAGGCTTCAATTTTACCTGGGGACTTCAGGGTTGCTGCTTTGAGTACAATGGTCAGGAAGGAGTAAGAAAAGATGGAGAGAA
This sequence comes from Podocnemis expansa, assembly GCA_007922195.1. Classification (NCBI taxonomy): domain Eukaryota; kingdom Metazoa; phylum Chordata; order Testudines; family Podocnemididae; genus Podocnemis; species Podocnemis expansa. The sequence continues at coordinate 47,099,951 of ML681996.1, forward strand.
TTTGTAGAGGGAGAAGAGAATGGGATTTATGGGGGGGAAGAAAGGCTGGAGGGAGGAAGGGAAGAAGCTTGGGGGGACATAAGCATTGATAAGTAAGAGGAATCAAAAGGGCTGTGTGGAAAAAATATGTATTTTGCAAAATAAATTTAAAACAATTTTCCCCAACATTTTTCATTTTCCTCGGAGCAGGGTTCCCGCTTTTCTCTTCCCTTTTTCCTCATTCCCCCTTTTTCTCATTTTGCCACTAAAAAGGGGAAATAAAGGAGGGGAGAAACAAAATATGAAAAAAAATAGGCTTTACTGTCTATTGCTGAAAAAATCAAACATTAAAAAAAAACTTTTCATGGAAAAAAGTTTTTTAAAAAAATGCCAATTTTCATTTTATAAAAAGCTAATGAAAATTTGGAACCAACTGAGATCAACAAGGTCCTGATCAAGGCACAATTACCACCATTGCTTTCTCCGAGTAGTCAGTCACTCCGTGAAGAGTCCTGTGGGGCAAATCATGAATGCCTTATTCATAATGAAGCCCAGAAGTCAGCAAGAGCCTGAGGGCTCCGGTGAGAGACACTGCTTAGTAGTATGAGTCTGGGACTGACCGTCTGGCCTACAGATTTCAATGGGATGCCCTGTCATGTAAAATGCTTCTCACCACCAGCAGTGGCGGTATCCGAATCTGGCCTTTAATGTTCTGTTCCCTGTCCTTGGGAAACCAGTTTAAGCTGAGATCACCCTAATCTTTCCTTCTCAGAGCAATTAAGGCCTGATCCTGTCCCACTGAAGTAAACTGGAGGAGCATTGCCATTGACTTCTATAGATAACAGTGGGCCCAAAAAGAACACCTGCTGTCATGAAAAGACTCACCCAGTCACCAGTATGTTGATTGCTGTAATGTGTCATTTCTTTCCAGGAGTAATAACCAGGAAGGGAGGATTCAGAAGATTTTCCAGCCAGAGTTTCATCCATTCTTCGCAAAGGTTGCACGATCCAGATGAAGACCACAGCTTTTTGCAAAGACCTCATTGCAAGATGACAATTGGCGAAGGGACTTTCTTAATCTCTGGGGGAAAAAAATGGAGATGCTTTTTTTTTTTTTAAGCCAGCCACCTTTTAGTATGTGCAATTTATTTAGCACTTTTCCCTTTGCTTAATTGGGAAATGAAACCCTCTCAGCTCATGTTGTACAGTCATTTTGTTATTGCTGTTGTGCCAAAGACTTGATGGAGCTTCCACACTGTGTCTAGTTTTTTGCCTTAAACGTTAAATCTGTGAGCCAGAGAAAACTCAGAAGTTCTGATAAGGTAATGTTGAGTGGGCCGCTTGAATCAGTGCCAGATCTGAATTTCTGAATCCTTTTCTAAGGACAAGTCTACAATACCACTTAAGTTGATCTAACTTAACGTTCTTCAGGGGAGTGACAAACACATCCCCTGAGTGACACAAATTACCACAACCTAAGCACTGCTCACACCAACATTACATTGACGGGAGGCTCTCTCCCACCAACACAGCTTCTACCTTTTGTGAAGGTGGAGTAATTATGCTGACAGGGAAGCATTCTCCTGTTGGCATAGAGCACCTTCACCAGACACATTGCAGCTGCATTAATATAGCACTTCTAATATAAACCTGACTCTTTTCTCCTATCCATAGCTATCTACTTGCAACCCTGGAACCAGCCTTGGGGAGAAGTCAAGACGCACCAATACTTGCTCCAAAGTTGCTTTCTTTTTCTTTCAGCAATTCCATTGTTCTTTGGCAATTCCCCGATTTTCTTCCTGCTGGGAAAAATGTGCATAGGGTAGAAATACCAACGCAAAGTGAGAGCTGAAACCAGATCTGTGCTTCTAAAATAAATAAAAAGTACCACGTAAAGCAATTTAAAAAAAAAAAAAACCAACAAGACAGTTCAGATAGATGTCAAAGCATTCAGTAGTTGTTTTTGGTTTTGTGAAGCCATTTTATTTTAAATTGTTAAAAACCCATGTAATGCAAAGGCATTTGAATCCTATACTGTATCTTTCACTTCAAATTGAAGTAAAAAAAACTTAAGAAACATTTGCTTGGAGTAAGCAAACTTTATAGGTAATGCAGTTCACATGCAAGACATCTGCTAATGATGGAGGAGAGAATTTAGTGTCAGAGTAAAAGAATATGGGTTTCTAAAGAAAGGAGATTAACATTTCATTTTCATTTCAAGGGTAAAGGTCATACCTCAGGGGACAGATTCAGATGTCAGTTACACTAGTGTAAATCAGGTTTACTTCCACTTGATTTACTCCAGTGTAACAGATCTCAATCCAGCCTAATGTATGTGTATGGAGTTGGGTGAGGCATCTCTTCGATTACATGAACATGACACTCATAGCAAACTCAACGGGAATTATGCATGTGTGCAGGGGGAAGATCAGACTCTGTGCCACCAAATTGTCAACCTGATATCAATACAAAATCCTGAACTCATCTATTGCTGTCCATTTTTTTTCCCTGTATGAGCTCACTAATTGCAGAGCTTCCTTCTGGTTTTCATAGCTCCACAGCTCCCTGAGGAGGAGGTGTGCGTCAGTTTGTTTGGCGCATGGTTTCAACCTGAAGAGCATCTGACCTTCTACAACTGAGTGCTGGACTCTAGGTTTAGGGCTTGTTTGCTGAAAATCAGGTTTCCAGTGAGGGCATGGGAAAATTCCTAATTGAAATGCCTGAGTCACACTTGTACGGTATTTCCTATTTAAGGGTGCAAATACATTTCTTGTAGTCTGTAAAGTGCTTTGGAGTCCCAGCATACTTGAGCAATCCTACCAGAAGTGGAAGAAGCACACAAAGCTTCAGTGAGATGTCATCGGCAGTCACTGTAGGAATAGTCGTTTGACGCTTTGAAGACCCTCTGAAGGATGGGAGGGGAAGGTATACATGTTGGATATGGTGCTATAGAGGAGAATTAACAGCTCTCTTAGGAAAACTGGGAATTGAAGAATTGAGGATTATGGAGGAGGGAACACCATAATGTGAACTAAACTGGATACTGTGGGGGCACTGCTGGACATTTAGCTCCGGAGCCAGCCACACATTCTTATGCCTCTGCTTCCATTAACAGTAAACCTGCCCCCCATTGGGTAAATGCGCAGAATTTAGATTGGAATCAGCAGTGGGAAATGAGACTTTTTACACAGTCAGCCCATGCTGTTTTAGATGTGGTTGGAGTAGCACAGGGAACACAGCCAAATTCTCAGTTTGATCAGGAGCAGAGCTGAGTGAAAAATTCATAGTGAGCACTTTTTAAAGAAATGGAGTTTCCTTTCTGTTTACAAATTGTCCATGAGCAGGTTCACCATTTTGTAAGTTGTTAGTTACTAATTATTAACTACTTGTTATTAATTTATCTGTCAAATGATTGCTGCTATTAGTCCTTTTTCAATAACAAGTACATGAGAAATTTGCTACAAGTATGCAACAGTTGCAAGTTGAGCTGCAGTGCTGTACTCTGGTTGGATATCTAGGTCACATGGCATTGTGTGTGCCCGGCTTTAGGGTGAACACAGAATCAGGATTCAAACTTACAAATTCCAAAACTCACTTTCTTCTAACATTCTCTACCACTCACCTTAAATATGCTGCTCCAGGGAAATGTTCACTCACAGCTAATGCTAAAGGAGTACAGTTGGAACAAAAGCAATTTCAAGTCTGGAAATGTGCATGAAATGTTTTCTGGATGCTCTCTCAGCTCTGCTCTAGAGAGTCTCAGTGGGACAAATTTCCCTAAAACAGCCACTGTAATAGTTATTGTCTAGTACAACATCCCTGCCCACAACTCTGGTGCCAGCAAAGTTGGCAACATTAATAACCCTAAGCATTATCTTAACTGAGAAAGAATGTGTGTTTTTACTGTGTGATAACACACATATTAGCTATCCTACTGTAAAAACATAGCGCTCCCATTCTGTAAGTTCCCCACCTTCAAGCATCTGACGAAGTGGGATTTTTCTCCCACAAAAGCTCATGCAATAAATAAATTTTGTTAGTCTTTAAAAGTGCCCCAGGACTCTTTGTTTATTAGAGTGAAGACAAGGCACCAGAGTTTTGACTGCAAGGTCCCCTATAGGCAAGAGTATAGTGTTGACCATGACTAGCTGCCTCCTGTTAAACACTTTATCTCCACTGAGGTTTTTGCAGCAAGATTATTATCCACTGCTTGTTATCTCTCTGCAAAAGAGACTTGTGTGCCTGTGAAGGCAAAGCCTTAATATAAATGGCTCATTGGCTGTTATGTGTTTTTAGCACTATCTCAGTGAGATGGTCTAAGTCAAGATGACATATGTGCCTAACAGCTTTATGCACTCAGCAGAGGGGGCTTTTCCTTCCAATGGCCCAAATAAATGAGCATCCTTAAGGTAAAAAAGTGAGAATATGAGTTATGCATATCTGAATGTCAAAAGACACACATGCCACCCACCATTGTTTTCACTTCTTCTGTTCAGTTACACATTTTGAGATTTGCAAGGGTTAAAGTACAGAACAGGACATAGCTCTGAAGCTGCAAGTTTCATGGTTGCTTACTTGTATGCCCTGAAGCTGAACTTCATCGAATAAATTAGGACAATTTGCCAGAACTCAATTGTAATTTTTGTTGGATACAATATTGTTTAAGATGAAACCATGTTTGTTTTACATTGATTTTCATTACCTTTGTACAAAATTTCACCACACACTTGGACAGTTCTCATGGTACAGCAGCACACTGGTTGAAAACCACTGATATAGACACTAGTCTCAAGGAGACACATTCTGACCTTGACTGCAGCAATGTAAATCCAGAGCACAGTAGCTGTATTAACATCAAGGGAATTATCACAGACTTACACCAGTATATTGTACCCAAGAATGACATTTGACCTCATGGTTGGTATATGGACTATAATACACAAGGGAAAGTTACCATGTCAACAAAAAAACAAGAAGTCTTGTGGCACTTTTGAAGACCAACAAATTTATTTATCCCATGAGCTTTCACAGGAGAAAAGAAGCTTTGAAAATTTTCTCCAACAAAAGCTCACATGATAAATAAATTTGTTAGTCTTCAAAAGTGCCACAAGACTCCTTGTTTGTTTTGCTGAACTAAACTAACAGGACTACCCTTTCAAACTTGTCAATATATCAGTAACAGCACACATCTGTACTTAAATCACCATGATCTATTAGGGTTCACACAGCACCCATTGTGTATGGCAGGGGTCTCAAACACATGGCGTACGGATCACATGTAGCCCCTAGAGCTATTTCCTGCGGCCTGCAATGACACTATTACCAATATTTGCAATATTGTTGTACGCAAAGGTTTCAGTGGTTCGACCCTCAAGGTAACGTACTAGTCCTCATGCAGCCCTTGTGGTGAGTTAAGTTTGAGACCCTTGGCGTGTGGTAACATCATCTCCCTAGGCTCTCAGATCTAAATACTCTCTGAATGAGTTTGAAGATTTCAGAGATATTCAACAATGAAAGCAGATTTTAGGAGTGCGACAGAACTATCACCTCCATCTCCACAAACAGGGAGCGTGAAATGGAGCGTGTACTATGTGGGTTGTGTGTTCAGTAGCAAAGTATCCACAGCAGCATTCTGTGAGCACTCCTGTACTTGCACGTGAAGTATATGTTCTGACACAAACAACTCATTGCTACTTGTACCAAAATATTGATGTTCCTGCCGCTACAGCTATAAAGCCAAAGTTTGCTCCCCGCTGTACTGGTGTATAGTTAACTATAATAGTGGAATTAATTCAGATTTCCACTGATTTCAGAGCGCCGAATATAGACCATATTCTGAGGTGATTAGCAACTTAGGAGATCCTGTTGATTTCAGTGGGACTCCATATAGCATTAATATACAATGCGCCCCTTGCACAATGGGAAAGCACACACACAGCAAGAATAGGGCTGAAGATAAGAATCCTCAGTACAGAAATCCTCTTTCAATAGTTTCTATAAAAGTAGTTCTACAAAATTACTCATTCAACTTTACAAAAGAGGACAACCTCAGCAAAGAGACCCTAGGCTGCAAATACAGTTTTGCAAACTCTTGCAATTTCATGGTGAGTCTTGCAATATTTGATGGCCCCCTTGAAGCCCCAGCCCCTGAAGGGATATAATTAGGTGAAAATCTCATGATTCAGGAGTTTCTAGACTTAATGGTTACAGAGCAAAGCTGGAAAGTATGAACCCCGTACACCGGAAAGACACAAAAACCAGATGGCCAATGGAATAAACCCCAAATTTAAAGAAAAATAAAAGCATGATTTCTAAACCTGTCATTTTGCAGGAGTCCTGACTCAATTTTTGTCTGCTCAAAGTCAGTAATGGAAAATAACTGAGAAGAAATTTAGTGCTGCCACAGGCATGGGCTTTTAGGCTATGCCTACATCTAAAACCTTAGTTCGGACTTAGTCTGCGCTAAGTAGTTAGAACTTAGTTCAAACGAAGCGTGGTTTTAGTCTGAACTAAAAAAGTGCAGTTAGTTGGAACTAAAAATTAGATCAAACTAAAAAAACCCGTGCTTAGTTTGAGCTAACCACTAGTTCAAACTTATTTAGTATGAACTAGCATGTCTCCATCGGGCTAGTTCAAACTAAGCTCTGAAATGAGTTTGAACTAGTATGATAGAGACATACTAGTTCGAACTAAAGTTCAAACTAGCAGTTAGTTTGAACTAAGAGCAGTTTTTTAGTTCAAATTAATTTTTAGCTCAAACTAACCACACTCTATTAGTTTGAACTAAAAAGTTAGTTCTAAACAAAAAAAAGCCCAGTTGGTTTGAGCTAAAAAATTAGTTCAAACTAAAAAACCATGCTTAGTTTGAACAAAGCTTGAATTAAGTAAGTCCAAACTAAGGTTTTCAAACTAGTTCGAAATAACCTTTGATTATTTTGAGCTACTATTTTTTTTAGCTCGAACTAGCCAAAGGCTACTGTAGACAGGGTTCAGGACTAATTTTGCAGTGTAGACGCAGCCTTAGTGGCAAATAATGCCTTGAAATATACTGTATGAAACACCATTGAGACCAGAGCAAATCAGGATAGATTTAGACCTGTATTCTTTTGGGCTGGAACATCTGGACATAAGGGAAACAAATTAAATTCATCAAGGGAGGCACAATCAATCCAATCCAATGTATGCAAAAGACATCTAGCTACAAGGTGTCTAAGCAGCATCTCTAAGAATGACCTAATTCTAACTAAACCTCATAATATTAGTAGGGTGACTGTGATCTTCAACATTGGCATGGCCCCATATAGATCTAGGCAAAAATCTAGCCCAGCTGTTGCCTGACTCTACCACCTCAGCTGGAAATCTGTCCCACCTAAGCTTTCTTTGTGCAGTCAGACTTGGTAATAGTAGTCTCACAGTATCCTTTTATTCGGGGTGTTTTAGGTGTGAAGAAATGCAGAATTAGGCTCTTTGGTTCAAAGATCACGTTATTCTTGCTTAGGTTTTCTTCGCACATACTGACCCACAAACTGTGTTGTATTATCTAGGGTAAGGCCCAAATGAAAATGCCAAGCCTTTTGACTTCTGAAAATGTGAAATAAAAACCCAGATCTGAATTTTGCCAGTGATCTTCATCTCCATAGTTGGCCAAACCCAAACCCAGATTCCTAATAGAACTGGGTAGTTATTATTACCATTATTAGTAGTTTTTGTGAATAGTAAATTTGGTAAAAACCATTCTCCTATGTGGGTCAAATTCACTAAAGAGTTTCAGCTGAAAAAAGATACTTTCTTAAAAGTCAAAACATTTTGTTTCAATCACCTCAAAACAAAATACTATTTGTTTAGAAACTGAGCTATATTCATGGTTAATAATATGCAGAGAAGTGAAAGCCACCCAAAAGCTAAACAAAGAAAGAATTAACTTTGGCTAGCCAAAGTGAATTTTTTTCCAGTTTTTCATTTTGCTGATAGAAACAAAAATATTTCAGTATATTTGCTTTAGGTCCTGCACAAAAAACAAAAACCCCACAACATCAAAATTCCCAACACACACACACACACTTGCTTAGCTCTAAAGCCTAATGGCCCTAGACTTTGGTGTTCCAAAAGCAGATCTTGGATTTTGTCACTTAGTGTGACCACAAGTTTGGGTGTTCAGTGATGATAAATTCCTTTAAACCTAAACATTTTTTGGAAAAGGTGATTACACAGGGCCAGATTTTTTAAAGCTATTTAGATGACTAAATTTTAGAAGGGTAGCCCTGTCAGTCTAGTTTAGCAAAACAAACAAGGAGCCCTGTGGCACTTTTAAAGATTAAAAAATTTATTTATCACATGAGCTTTCACAGATTTTCAAAAACTCCTCTTGGCACCTATCTGTATCTTTGGGAGCTTAAATATTTTTAAAAATTTGTGGCATTTAAAGACTAATAAATTTATTTGTTGCAGAGTTCCTCCATCTTCAAAGCATCTGACCAAGTGGGATTTTCTCCCACAAAAGCTTATGCAACAAATAAATTTGTCTGTCTTTAAGTGCCACAGGATTCCTTTGTTTTGCTGAACTAGACTGCCCCTTTGGGACTTAGCTAATAGTGTGGATGGATTTATCTAATTCTTTTCTAAACCCAGTTCTACTTTTGACCTTCACCACATCCTCTGGCAGTGAGTTCCACTGGTTGACTGTGAATAACTTCCTTTTGTTTTTAACTCACTGCCTATTAATTTCACTGGGTGGCCCTCCTTCTTCTTATATGAAGGAGTAAATAATACTTTTTTATTCTCCACATTGATAACACTTTCTCCACACCATTTGTGACTTTAGATATCTATTATGTCCTCCCTTTCATCTTCTCTTTTGCAAGATGAAAAGTCCCAGTTTATTTTAATCCCATCTCATATAGATGTCATTCCATAACCTTGATCATTTTTGTTGCCCTTCTCAGTACATTTTCCAATTCTAATACATCCTCTTTGATATGGGGTGACACAAGCTGCATGTTGTATGCAAAGTGTGAGCATACTATGGATTTACATAGCGGCATTATGATATTTTCTGTCTTATTGTCTAACGGTTCATAACATTGTCAGATTTTATGACTGCCAGTGCAAGTGAGCAAACTTCTCAGAGAGCTATCCACAATGACACCAAAGTCTCTGTCTTGAGTGGTGGTAACAACTAATTTATACTCCTTCATTTTGGATATGTAGTTGGGATTACGTTTTCTAATGTGCTTGTAACCCTTTTGGTCCAAGAGAGAAATAATACGATCAGAAGAAAAAAAAGAAAAAAGAAAAAGAGGACAAAACTGTTTCAGGTTGCAAGATGAGTGGGTGGACCTTTGAAAACGCAGGGTGTACATTCCCTGCTGTCAGCACCTCCCATTTCAGCATCTATGATGTTCATTAATCAAAGATGAAACAGAGTAAGCAGCAAGTGATAAAGTGCATAAAGACTAAGAATCATATTCTCCACCTCTAGTGTTCGGTATTCTCCTTTTCAAAGGAATTTGCATTTCTTTCAGCGTCATACTGAGCTGGTATCTTCAAATCCAAATTTAAGAACTCAATTACCCTCATATCTGACAAGTTCCAAAGGGTTAGCCATGTTAGTCCAGTTCAGCAACACAAACAAGATGTCTTGTGGCACTTTTAAAGAACAAATTTAGTTATTGCCTGTATTTTTGAGGGATAAAATCCTACTCTGTCAGATGCTTTGAAGAACAAAAATCTTCAAAGCATCTGACAAAGTGGGATTTTCTCCCATGAAAGCACATGTGCTAACTAAATTTGTTAGTCTTTAAAAGTGCCAGAGGACTCCTCATGTGTGAGGGATTCCTTCACTGCAATAAAAGACTCACAACAATCACTCTTAAGACCAGGTCAACACCACAAAATTAGGTTGCCCTATCTGACATCAGCGTATAACCACTGCAGTTCCTGAATAGCCCGTGTGTCCACACACCTTATCTCCTTGTGTCAGTGGCATGCGATGGTCCTCACAGGAGTGCCTGGATTGACTGTGTTGTCAATGTGGGCCACTGTGGGATGACTCTCAAAAGCCAACAGCAATCAGCGCAGTGTCTACCATGAACCTGCACTGACTTAATTACATCGACCACGACTAACACGCAAGGAGGCGGCGTTACTAAATCGGGGCCAAATTGAAATGAAGACACTTCTAGAAGTTACATTGACCTTACCCTGCTGAGTAGACCAGGCCCCTTCTCACCCGTTTGTGCTTATTTGTTTCATCAAAAGCAGGAAAGTCACCATCATTCCTGACTGAAACCAAATGCAGGCTTGTTTGAGCTCTGCCAGTCCCAGGATATGCGACAAGTTGAGCAGGGCTGGATTAAGGGGCCATGTGCTACCCACTTTCGTGGTCTTCCCACTAGCCTGGAACTCAAGACCCCAATCCTCCACCAGTGGGGGCTCCAGCTCCCCCATGGCAGCCTGAGGGTGTGCTGGTGCTGGGAAGGGGGGTCAAGTCCCTGGTACCAGACGCCATGGCTCATGGTGCTCCTGCCTGCCCCCAGGCCAGCTGTTCTGCCCCGGGGGTGGATCTGGCTGGCACGTGGTGCGGTCTCTGGCATACCTAGAGGGCTGTCACTTGCCCACTGGGACGTGCCATGGGACCCCCACGTGGCAGCCTGACAGCATGGCCCTGGACAGCTGTGCCAGGGGCTGCACGTGCGCCAGCCGGCCCCACCACCACAGCACGGTGGACACACATCATCTCATCCCATCCCTGGGGTAGGGTGGGAGTGCCACAGCTTATAGCCCAAGGGCTCTGCCCCCCTCACCGGAGGGACACCTCTCAGCCTCCCTCCAGCTCCACCAGCACTGTGCCAGCCTGACTGGGGTGGCAGGAGCCTCCCTTTAGGCTGGGGCATGGGGCTGCAGCCCCTAAAGCCCCTGTGTTGGTCTGGCCCTGAAGATGGAGGCGGTGGTAGCTAAGAATTGAACAGCAGCACTTACCCTTTCGCTCCCCCCAAAATGAGTGCTTGACAGATTAAAACACTCTAAGCACTGTTCTCCCTCTCTAAAAAAGGACTTTGATCCATTCTAATTAAGTCTGTTGTGCATTCTCTCTCAGTTTCAAAGCTTTGTGCCTTTTTTCATTCTTTTCCTTTTGTGTCTCACTCAATACAGTTCTAACTTTGGCATGAATTTTCTGGTGTGTTTGCCATGGTAATGAGCAGGCGGAGGTCTTTGTACTCATAGCTCTGAACCTTGCTTAAAACTGTTAATGTTGTACAGGGGAGGGGTAAATCGCCACCTCTTTGCACCCATATATTCGATCAAAATTAACACAAGTAGCACCCAGGTAAAATGGAGTTATTAGAGCAAAACCAGAATGATACTTCATTATTCTTCTAGCTTGCAAATCCTCCTGTAAACCAGATCCTCAGCAAGTATAAACCGGAATAACTCCACTGTCATCAATGGAGCCAAGCTAATTTATGCCAGTTGAGGATCTGGCAAACTTTTCTTTTCCATTTAGCCAGGATTTTGTAAACAATGATTTTAGACAAGTGCTATAACAAAGATCGAAGAGAGCAGAGCTGTCTAGTATACGTATGAGGTAACTCCACGGAAGGCAATGGAGTCACTTTGGATTTATACTGACAAAACACAAGCTGGTCCATATGTTTCCATCATTTATTGGAAATTCATTTGAATCTTAGCTGTTCCATTCAAAATCAATTTTAATATACTTTTGTATTAATAATGCAAATATCAATGTTAACATTTTTAATGTAGTCCAGTCACTGAGCCAAAGCCTCTGCTAACACAACACCATTGAAGACACCCTGGTTTTAAATGATCATTATTTTCTATTGCCCTTGCATATTCTCATGTGTTTTTCAAGTCTCTCCATAGCTCTGGGGTAGTCTATAGCCACAGAATACAAACTCAGAGCCAAATTCTCTACTCGTTTCTGCTGGTGCAAATCTATATTAACTCCAATGAAGTCAATGCATTCTTCACTGCTCCAGCACAAGCAGAGCATAAAAAACAGCTTAAGTGGCTGGATTGAGAATGTCCCAAAGGCTGAAACTTATTCAATCAATTATGAAGCAAATACTTACAAATAGGCACATATGCAGAAATAGGGATTGATTCATGAACAATTCCCAGACAGATAAAAGGGCTACTACTTTCACTGGGTAATTTATTCACATTACGTGGTTCTGAGTCCCATGCCAGCTGTGCTGCCTCTCTCCTAAAAGCTACGGTACTCTAACTTTGCCAGAGATCAGACTGGCATCTACTCTGCCAGGAGGCAGAAGAGCATAAAATGCCTTAAAACCACTTTCCTCCCCCTAAAATAGATATTGCTCCAAGCAGGGGCATAGTCAGTCCCTGTTTTCTGGCTGAGCCCCTGAGACTGCCCACCCATGGGCAACTGGAGCTCTCATGAAGACGGGGGAGGACATAAGGCAAGATCAGGCTTGCCCACTACAGTGCCCAGCAGGGGCACAAACTTTGCCATCGTGGCTGTGGGGCTGGCCGGCCGCTGGCGGCCGCTGGTTCCTCTGTTCCACTCACGGCCGCATCAGCAAAGTTTGTGCTGCTGCCAGATGCTGCAGCGGGCAGGCCTGATCTCCAAGTGGGTGGGCCCTGGGCCACCTGGGACCACCCATGGCTATGATCCTGGAGCCAAGCACAGCCAGGCAGATTGGAAGATCTCATAGACTCTAAGGTCAAAAGGGACCAGTATGATCATCTAGTCTGACCTCCTGCACAATACAGGCCTCAAGACCTCACCTACCCACTCCTGCAATAAGCCTCTAACTGAGTTATTTAAGTCCTCCCATAATTTCACCACTCCATTTTCTTGTTTGGTTATTCACTGAACTATTAGCTGCCAGAACACTACTCACAGTAGTTTGTACGTTAATAATTATTATTTCTATTGTGTATTTTTATTAGCAGGCTAAACTCTTTATGGTAGGGGCTATACAAGCGCAGAATAAAAGGCTAGTCCCAACCCCAAATTGCTTGCAATCTAAGCATAAGATGAGAAGTAGCAAGTAGATAACAGGCAAAATATAATAATGAGACTATTATGATGTATGAAATTATGTATGTATAATATATAAGGGGATATGAGTGTTTATTTTGTCTGGATTTTCATTATTTGTATGCTTCACACACTCTAAAGCATTTCTGACTTCAGTGGTCTTTGTAGTTTTTACCTGGAGTTAATTTATTTCTGCTTTTGGCCTGTTATAGGTCTCAGGGGAACTAAATTATACTGCAGCTATAACATAACTGTATTGTAATTATTAGTAATTTATGTTCTTACTCTATATAAAAAATATAAGCATGCTTACATTGATGATTTGTGTAATGATATATATGCTGTTATTAGGTTCTAATATGTCATGTAATCACATGCGAAGCCCTATATAACAGCTTTCAGACTGTTGTGTAAATTTAGGTAATTATAGAAAAGTATGCTATATCCAGGGGCCCCTAGACCAAACAGCCCATTCACTACCAGAGAATAGCCATTATTAGGAGGACGGGCCAACCGTTCTTTGATAGTCAGACTAGCGAATTGAAAACCCAAACCCATCTGATTACATGGTAGCAGCAATGGTGGGAAGAAGGTAGTGAGTTTGGAGAGTAAGACATGCATCAGGACCTGGGGAAGTGACAGATGTGACGATCTAGGTTGAATTAGACTTGAGGAATGCTGATTAGTGGCCTGATAGAAGCTAGCATTGACGAATCTGTCCCAGCATCAAGCCATGCTCTGCATTAGCTCTTAATGACACAAGCTTACTGGTCCAATCCAAAAGATTAAAAAGCCATATTAACTGTATTAAAAATTTAAGAAACTCAAAGAAACCATTTGATATTATTAATCTAAATTAAAAGTCTGCCCAGGTCATTAAACCCTAATGCGTACTCAGGCCTAACTCAATGGTAAATATTAGCACTGAGTTAAATTGACCGTCTCTGTCCAAGACTTGATTGTTTGTCCAACACTATCCATATAGAAGTTTTAACCCACCACCACAATTTCTGGACACCTCCCATATAAAAATCAATAGCAATAGCAGAGTCCCTAACAGATATCTATGGAGTCTCTGGCATGCCTATCTTTCAGTGAGGGCGGAGGGGAGAACAAAATCTTTAATCTGCTGTTTTGGCAGCTAACGAGTGAAAGTTGACTGGATTTGGGTGCTTTCTTGTGGTTCGTATAAAGATTGCTCTGATGTGTTTAACTTCATTGCAACCTTTTATTCTCCCCCATCTGTGCTGCTAAGGTTTACTGGTCCACTGAAAACCCCTGACAGCGCAGCTGCCCTATCTGGATATACAGCACCGGCTATGTCAGGCAGCAGTTTAAAAAGCAGATTACTTTCTTGTTTCATAATCAGTAACTGCATTTTTGCACCTTTTATCCAAGAATCTTAATGAGACTGTTTTAAGAATGGCCAGCTCAGTCCAGGTACTCGGGGACAAATTCTGTTCTCAGGTAGACCTAAGTCCAGATTAACTCTGACTGATTTCAGTGGTGTTTCTTTAGATGTATGGTGGTCAGTGAAAGGGAGAGCAGTTTGACTTTGAATTTTATCAGTACACTACAGGGACAGCACATTTTAGCAACAAACTCCTAAAAGTTCCTGTAAGGCACTGGAAAAATATATTAATACCATTGGAGTCACTGCTGTCTACCAAGTGAGTACCAATGTCTAAGGTCTTGATCCTGCAAACACTTACATTTGTGAGAAGTCTTGCTGAAATCAACAGGACTTCTCATATGCATAGAATGAAACACATGCATAAATGTATGCAGGAATAAACAGACATTTACAGATACATCTTAGGATCTTACAATTAAATTTTATGAGTTTTTCATTTAGTGTAAGAATTCTACAATATATTCCTTCTGTGATTTCAACTGGGTGCAGAATCTGTTACTTTCTGTCTTAAACTAGGACATTGCCTTCCTGTGTGCTGTTTAACTTCAGAGGTGGCTGTGGATAATTAATTGTGGATAATGTGGGACATAACCCTGCCTTTAAAATACGGGTATCACAACATCTAACTAAACTGAATTCAGATGACATGTGTTTACTCATCTACTATATAGGTGCAGTTACCCCCAGACAAATTAAGAATCAAACATCAGTAATAAGAATAAGGGAATAGACATTAAAAAAAAAAGCAATGGGGCTCTCTGACAGGAAATTTAGCTTCCTGCTCATGATAGATCTAAGCGTCAAAAGGATTTCGGATGCCCGTAGTTGAACATATCTGGAAAGCACATGCTTGACAAACTTGAAAGGTGTTCTTCCACTTCAAGCACTTAAAACAGCACAAACAGAAATTAAAAAACTCAGATCCTTAATGTATAAATCATGAAGACTTCCTTTTGCTCTGGTAACTAATCAGATCAGGATGTGTTTACATAGGAATGGACAGCTATCCCTTGCACACAGCCTCTCCCCTATTCCCGGATAATGAAGATGCAATCATGAAGCACTAACTGAAATTTCCCGAAAAGGATTAAACAACTTGCACAGGAAACAAGTGACAGGACCAAAGCTGCCTCCAACACTGCCACCGACATGGTGATCAGCACCATACCGAGAGCTACTACCAGGACCTCAATGGATGGGCTGATTTCACTTTCACGTACTTGTGCTGACATCAGGCATCTGTCATTTTAATGTAACCTCTTTGGCTATGCCTCCACTAGCTACAGGAAGTTTGAACTTGTTAAGAAGTTGGAGGTTAGTTTGAACTAACCTCAGGTTAGTTTGAATAACCTTGTGCTTATAAATTCGAATTAACCACACATTCTAGTTTGAACTAACGCTTACTTCGAACTAGAATGCGCAGTTAGTTCAAACTAACCAGATTAGTTCCAACTTCTTAAGCTTGAACTAAGCATCAGTCCATCGCCATGTCGTGCTTAGTTCGAACTAAAGTTTGAACTAAGCACTTAAGTCCGGACTAACCACTGGTACTAACAAGTTTGAACTAAGAAATTTTTGAGTTCAAATTAGGGAAAGCCTCGTGTAGCTATTGGCTAAGTTAGTCTAGACTAAGCCTCCACAGTCTGGACTAATTTGCCAGTGAAGACATAGCCTTTGTATTGATGTTATGGGTAGAGCCAAGCTGGGCTCTAGCCCCAAAACATACTCAAAAGGTAGAGAAGGTTTTCAGGTTTTAAGTTTCAGTTTACCTCTTAGATTGAGGAAGGGGCCAATCACACATGGCACCAAACTCTCTGACTACTGACCCCTATTCACCTTCTCTTCATTGCCCTCTAATTCAGTCACTACTCACCAATTCAGCCACCCTCCATTTACACCCATTCTCATTCAACCACCCCAAATTAGTCATCTTTTTTCCACACCAAATTTCATTAGTTCTCTTCCTCACCCACCAAATGCATTACCCCTCTTCAGTGCCTCTTCAAAATGGCTTCAGGTGCCTCAACTCCTTTCTCACAGGTAGGTTTCAAGCTACCTCTTGATGGCAGACACCTCGCGTCTCTTTCTGGCTGCTCTCCTGGCAGTGCCACTTCCCTCTGGTTTATACAGCAACTTACAGATCTGCTCAGTTTTCTCTCTGGCGTATGGAAGGGAGCACTAGAGTTCCTGGGACCTTTGGCAACACACACTAAAAGGGGAGATCAGTATCGATCTTCATATCTCCCAAGGCCTGGGGAAAGGACCAAGGAGGCTTCACTGTCTGCAGCGATCTGGGACATCATCAGATGTCTGCAGTAGGAGACTACAAAGAATCAAGTGTTCCTACCTGGCCCTTGATAGCATGTTTAAAGGTCAAGAGAATCATAGAATCATAAGGTTAGAAGGGACCTCATGAGGACATCTAGTCCAACCCCCTGCCAAAAAAAGCAGGACCACTCTCACTAAATCATCCCAGCCAGAGTTTTGTCTAACCAAGCCTTAAATATCTCCAAAGATGGAGATTCCACCACTTCCTAGGTAGCCCTTTCCAATGCTTCACCACCCTCCTACTAAGAAAGTTTTTCCTAATATCCAACCTCAACCTACACAGCTACAACTTTAAACCATTGTTCTTTGTTCTGTCCTCTGTTACTACTGAAAACAGCCGAGCTCCATCCTCCCTGGAGCATCCCTTCAAGTAGTTGAAGGTTGCTATCAAATCCCCCCTCGGTCTTCTTTTCTGCAGACTAAATAAGCCTAGTTACTTCAGTCTCTCTTCATAAGTCTTGTGCTCTAGCCCCTTGATCATTTTTGTTGCCCTCCACTGGACTCTTTCTAATTTGTCCACATCCTTTTTGTAACGGGGTACCCAAAACTGGACATAGTATTCTAGATGTGGCCTCATTAGTGCCAAATAGCATGGAACAATCACATCCCTCAACCTGCTGGCAACACTTCTTCTGATGCAGGCCAGTATGCCATTGGCCTTTTTGGCAGCAAGAGCACACTGTTGACTCATATCCAGCTTCCCATCCACCATGACCCCAAAGTCCTTTTCTACACTGCTGCTACTTAGCTGATCACTCCCCAGCCTGTAGCGGTGCATGAGGTTTTTCCATCCCAAGTGCAGCACTTTGCACTTGTCCTTGTTGAACCTCATGAGATTTCTATTGGCCCACTGCTCCAATTTGTCTAGGTCTCCCTGAATCCTGTCCCTGGCCTCCAGCGTGTCTACTGTTCCCCCCAGCTTGGTGTCATCCGCAAACTTACTGAGTGTGCGATCTATCCCATCATCTAGATCATTAATGGAAATGTTGAACAGAACTGGCCCCAGGACCGACCCCTGGGGCACACCACTCGTTACTGGTTGCCAACTAGACATGAAGCCATTGATTCCTACTCACTGAAACCATTGATCTAAGCAGTTTGTTATCTACCCTACTGTCCACATATCCAACCCATACTTCCTTAACTTGCCAACGAGAATGCTGTGGGAAACCATATCAAAAGCCTTGCTAAAGTCAAGGTACTCAATGGCTCTTCCCACATCCACAAATTCAGTCATCTCATCGATAGACTCTGGTGAACAAATGGAAGAACCATATTCCCAAAGTCAAGAGCCCTCCACAAAGTACACATAGCCTCCAGATATCCCAGATGTGTTGGCAGGAGTACTTCAGTAAAAAAACAACAAGCAGTTGTGTGGCACTTTAAGACTAACAGATTTATTTTTTGCATGAGCTTTCGTGGGAGAAGATCCCACTTCCTCAGATGCTTCGAAGATGGATGAACTTACAGAAAGGATACAGAAAGGAGTACTTCAACCAAGCTCATCTCTGCAGCAACACACAAGGAGGAAGGCAGCTTCGTTCATAAGGTCCAAGCTACAGAAGACTCTTAAAATCAATGACAGAAACATTCTGCATTGCACACACAAGCCAAAACTTTGAGGAATTCATATAACATCTTCCCGATAATGAACACTGCCAAAGAGGCTGGTAGTGCTGGCTACATTCTGGATTTACTGTAGTTTCCATGTGGCCTTCAGGAATAGCTCCATGGAGACCATATTGCAGTAATCCTACCTGGAGGTCAGAATTGTATCAAGGTCCTCAGAGAAAAAACACTCCCAATTGTTTTATCCCATACAGATGAAAAACAGGTAACGGGGGATCGAAGTATAACTCCAATCTATGAGTCTACTTACAAGAACGGGTGCCCAATTTTTGCTAACAGGAGGAAGAAACCCCCTTCCATCACACTCACCAAATGCATCCCCCAGTCCGTCAGCATTATCTCTATCTCAATCTCCCAGGCTCTCAACCACCTTGCTCTCATTCAGGTCTCAGTTTTACCCAGGTGCTGGAAAACAAGACACCACATTCGTAAAGTCTGAAATAAGGGTGAGATGTGGAGAGAGGACACTAGAACCATCATCAAACCACTATCTCCCCAGCAGCCTCCCATACACACTTCCCAGAAAGCGTGATGCACTGGAACCTTGGGGGCCCTGCACAAAAGAGCCCTCCTTCCCCTTCTGAAACCTTTTTAATAGGAAAGCGTGGATCCACTCAAGAGCAATCACACCAATCCTTGGACAAGGTGGTCTACACCTATCTCATTATCTCCCAGCCCACAGTATCAAAAGCTTCTAACAGATATATCAGTATCATTGTGGAGACCAGACACATGACTGTCACACAGAGATCACCAGCCAATAAGAATAACACAGTCGCCATGCTATAGCCATGGCCAAGGGGAAATCTTTTGATTCCAAGTGTGACACCAGTCAGCTTCTTAGTAACTTTACCTGGAAAGAATCAGCTGGCTTGACAAAGGACAGTCGGGGTGATTGAAAACACTGGCACAAAAGACAGAGGAACAAAGGAGGGTTAAAAGGGTCTAGCAATCTGCATAGAACTCAAAAGCAAGAGCGATGGGTGCGGAGGGAAACATTTGGAGGTGGCATCCAGCGGCCAGGCTGTACACACTTGATTAGGATGCTGGATGCAGTTACAGCATCTCTGTAAACAGCTCCTTAATGAAAAGCCAGTTAGTGTCTCTCATTATATTTTTGTACAGCACCTAGCACAATGGGGCCCAGATCTCGGGTGGGGCCTCCATGCACCACTGTAGTACAAATCATAAATATTAAATCAGATGGCTCTTCCAAGAAGGCAGGCATGGTGCTCCTGAGGATTATGAGATATAAAATGAGAAGGGCTTAGCCTAATTTTACCAAGCTTCCCCCCTGCACCACCACAATTTTTCTTGGGCAGAGAACAAGCAGGAATCATTTCAGTTTAGAGGGTAATTTAGTGGGAAAGTGGGCTTGCAGTGACAGTGTTTCCTCCTCTGCAACTCCGTGGCCATAGCCATAGCTCCTGGAAGTCAACTGAACCATTCTGATTTCCACCAAATGAAGATTTGGTCCATAGGACCAAATCCTGCAATCTTCACTCAGGCCAAAAGGCTTTTGATGGCTAGGAATTCCATTGGACTCAAAACACGAGCAATATCTATGTAACATTACCTTTCCTGACTCCAACCCTTTGTCTTGTGCTGTAATTGATAGGCCTAACCCCAGAAATTGTACAGCATGCATTCACTCCCCCTCCTCGCAAACAGCATGTTATTGAAGTGCGGTGGTAAAAAGGCATGCACAAACAATGAGCCTGGGATTGAGCCCAGCTGCATTACCAAAGTAAATACTTCTGCCGCTGACAGTCCGTCTGGAGAGATTTAGAGAAAAGTTGCATACATTTACTTAGGCAACATATGGTTTTATTTTTCCTGTGAACAAAAACAGTAGTGGTCAAAAGTCATCGCCCTTTGACAACTATGCGGTGGCCGATGTGACATGAGCTTGGTGGTCTCAGGCCAGCTTCTAACACAGCCACATAAAAAGAACCCTTGCCACGATTTGTCACCAAAATTGGCAGTGTCAATGGGTTTGAAGACTCATCTAGCCTGCCTTTCTCAGAGGTATTGCAATATTTCAGCTAAGCAGGGGTGGAGCGGGGGAAGATGCCAACCGTGAGGATACATAAAAGATGTCAGTCTCTGGGGCTTTCAGGCCAGCTCCTTTAATTTCTGAGAAAATCTCTTCTATGGTCTGCTTGCATGAAGGCCAGAAACTGCCTATGCTAAATTGCATTAGCAAGCGTACTGGGCATACCAGCTAATCAGATTTTTACAAGAAATATAACCCTGATGTGAGTACATAATGAGGAAGTAAATGGTCTGAATTTGGCCCTTCATCTCCATCTTACACACATATTTATGTGAGAAGGTCCCCAAAACATTTCATCCAGTGATTACTTTCAGTTTTAAAAGAGATTAAAATGTACAAGGGTCCAATCCAACTCTCTGGTACTCTGCTGATTCCAATTGCAGGGGGCTTGCACTGTTGTAAAGGAAGATAGAAATTGGCTCAGAGGTGTTGACCTTCCACAAACCCTGTCTCAGGCAGTGGAAGCTGAAGGTACCCAGGATCTTTAGCGGAGAGGGAATTAAAAAAAAAACAAACCACCAGCAGGCCCTTCATAACTGATTAATATTCTTCTAAAATCTTCATGATTTTAAAAAGACGTATATTCTAATATCACTGGGTACGTCTACACTATGTGTTTAAGTCGACTTAAACAGAGCCCTGTCTACACTGCAGGGCAATAAAGTCAACTTTAGGGTCCAGTAAAATCGACTTTATAAAAGCCACTTATAAAGTTGACTTTACCGTTAAGTCGACTTTATTAAGTCAACTTAAGGCAATGTGGACTCACTAAGTCAACTTAATAAAGCTGACTTAGTGCAGTGTGGCCATTAAGTCGACATTTTAAAGTTGACTTAAGCCAGGGTACCCATTTAAAGTTGACTTTATAAAGTCGACAATGTAGTGTGGACTCACTAAATCGACTTAATAAGGTCTACAAAGTTGACTTTAAGTAGACTTTATTAAGTCAAATTAATAAAGTCGACTTCGCTTTTACTGTGTAGACATAGCCACTGACTCCCATTTGCAACAAGTTCTCCTACAGAGTTAGAACCCTTAGAGTTTAGAGAGCAAGACTCATCTATGGAGCCCAAGGATGCACTGGAAATTTAATAAGATCTTATTCTTGTAATACTTCCAGCCTGATTTTCAGCTATGTTCACATCAGCCTCTGAACTGAGGATATTTCACTCAAGTGAACTAAACCTCAGAACATTTCTCTGTTTCCTGTGTCACTAATATAATCCTAAAGACCACAAACCACTGGCAGTGTTAAGTAGAGAGGAAAGATGGCCTTAAGCCTTAAATGGGCAAAATTTCTCCATGCCAGATAGATGGCAAAAAAAAAAAATCCTGCCTGGACCTACCTGTGGTGAGAGACCACAGCAGAAGAGGCTTGAGGAAACCAGAGGCAGCAGCACCTGTGTTCTTGGGAAAGAGCTGCTGAGCCCAACAACGGACTGAAGAAACTAGTTGGGGAAGGACTTGTTTTGATTTAAACTCACATTTGAACTGTGATGTTGTTTTAATAACCCGACACCAAGAAGGGGTGTTATTGGACTCAAGTGAGAACAGTTATTGAGAAACCCAAGAGGGAGAAACCGAGGCAGGGGTGTCCAATACCAAACAGGATAAGCCCTTATTGCACTGACCTTTACTGGGACTACTATTTCCCACCTCTGCCTCACATCTAGAAAGCCACAATTCAAGTCAGTTACTCAGGAAAACTCTAATTAAGTGGTGGGGTTAGTAGAACAAATTCTCAGATCTCTAAACAGAGCCAACAGCTATCAGCCAGGCATCAGCTCTTGGATACGGTTTCCCACTGTCCAGCTGTGTAATTATCAATGTGACAGACTCAGAGTCACCACACAAAACAACTGGCCTCAGGTCATTACAGTATAGAGTCTTGAAGCAGCACAAGCCCAGAGGAGAATTTGTGAGCTCCAGCATCTTGTTCACTTCTGCCTATTGCCAAAATAAAACTGAAAGAAGACAAACCAATTTACTGCAGGCAAACACACTGGGCTATTGAATTAATGCAATCCAGCAATACAATATGGTGTATTGCAGTATTGTTTGGCTACACAAGGGGAACCAGAAACAAATTTCTACTAACACCCTGCTCCCTTGTTTTTAACTTACTGGAGACAGCATTTGAAATCCCTTCAGAGTCACTGGTGACATGGGATGACTGGCCCCTGTAGCTAAAAACAGATCCAGCCCTGTCCGCCCTTGTACCAGAGCAGGTGTTCCCAGTTGAGCCAATGACGGGAGAAGGGGCACTGAGGCTGCTCCTGAGCTTCAAGGCTCGGAGGAAGTTCAGAGACTAGGCAGAGCTGCAAGGGAAATTGCAGCTGCAGGAAGAGCAGGTCATCTGCAGTGGGCCCTGGAGAAGGGCATTAGAGCTGGAAAAGAAAGCCCAGTGGAGACACTTCCTCAAGGACTAGGCCCAGTTGAAGGCTAGGTGGGAAAATTGTTTTATGCTTGCTTTGGAACTTGGTAAATAAAGGAGCTCATCCCTGAAAGGCTTCTGATGCAGTGAGAGAGACTGGGGACGTGGGGCTTGTATAAGGTGCCCTCAAGAAGGCGAAGACAAGGGGAGGGCAGTGCACAGGCGCCCCTGGTTTTATGGGGACACTCAAGTGGCAGCCCCCGTCTTAGAGTTTGAAAATGTTCTGGTACTGTTACCCCAAGTCTGGGGGTCCCGGGAACTGTCTTGGTGCCGAAGGAGTCAAAGACCAGCTCTTGAAGTACCAAGAAGACCTTTATTGCTTCATACTTCTTTGGAGGCAGAACATCAACCCAACTCAACAACAACAAGAAGTTCAACGGTACAGCAACAAGTGGGTTTTTATATATTCATACCCTTGACCCATTGGTTGGTTTTCAAAACCCATCATTAGCATACATGCTGTCATCGGTTCCCGTACAGAAGGCGCATGTATTCCATTGGCTCCTAATACAAAACTTTATTTTTGCATACAACCAAGTAACTTATGTATCTTTTCCACATGTCAATCTAAAGAACTAGAAAATTCCCCAAGTGTGTGGAATTCCCCTGTCAATCATCAAGGGGGTTTCCGTTTTCTTTTCTCAGGCTTCTGCCTTCAGTACAATGAAGAAGCTCTGGCGTATGTCCCTGACCCAGAATGAGCTCAAAAGAAAGTGGAGCTGAAAATCCAGGCACCACTTCAGTGTCCAGGACAAGGTTTAAGGGGGTCTTTTTTAGAGATACAAAGGACTTATGCTGGCTCCCTGCACAGGAAAGAACTTCATCATATATGCTGGGTGAATATTTTGGGGTAACTTTTGAACAATGCAGCCAATCAATTTCATATTGCTCTTGCAGAGTCCATTAGCTGGGCCAGACTGCCTATTCTCTTCCAATGGAGAATTCATTAGCATCACAACTCTTCCAGTCCAAACTTTTACATCCACAGCTTCTGGGAAGGAACCAAACTATGATCCTGTCTACCCCCCACCCCCAGACATCCTCAGAAGATATGTCTGTTCTTGGAGTCGGTGGGGTAGTGTCATTTCCAGTTTGAGGAGACATACCTGTGGCAGCTCTCAAGTTAGTATACCAGAAGGGTTGTCATCACAGCAGCATAAACAGTGGTAGGACCTAGTCACCCCAAGTATGTACGTAGTGTCTCTGAAAGGCATGTTGTCAGGACAGCTGCTGTCTTCTTACTGCCACGACTGGACTCTATTTTTAGCTTGTTAGCTCAATCAGAGCTAGCACAAGTATGCTGCCTCAAGCTGGGATTCACACCTTCAGCTCAAGGTGCAAACACATCCTTAGAATGGTCCTTAAATCTGAAAAGCCAACTGTACTTAAGCAACCGGATAATACACAGCACAAGGCCTACATAAGAAATGAAGCATGTGACCTATCATGATAAAGCATTGCTAGAATCTCAACTATTTCACATCCTAAATTACGTAGTTTAGTGCACCAGAAACAATTTAATCAAAAGGAGTTGTTAACTTAATGCAATATCCCAGAACTTACTTGAGCTTCACATGCTCTTTTAAAGTCAATTACAAATTTTCAGCAGTGAAATGAATTCTAATCCACCCAAACTTTATTTACAGATGAAAGTTAACACATGCAGATTTTTAATTTTTAAACCAAATCCACAAACTGAGGAGAGAAAAGGAGAATATTAACAGTTGTGCTGATTGAATCTCTTAACAAAAATAGCAGAAAGGGACACAATGGTAATAAAAGCTGGGTGGAAGAACTATATTTGGTTGGATCATGTAAGTCCATCAAAATGAAAATGCTTAGTGAAATCTGGTCACTTTGTCAGTCTCCCCAGAATTTCATTTTTAAAAATTGTGGAGGGGAAGTCAAAATAGGACATTGGTGGAAGGAAAAAAAATCAGTTTTTTATTCTGAAATGACTTTTGCAGTTCATTTTCAAAAAAAAATTGTATTATGCTTCTATGGTATAAAAGAAAATCAATCAGTCAATCAATCAATCAAATCATAGGGTTGGAAGGGACCTCATGAGATCATCATATCCAGTCCAAAAATGAATCATTACAACAAAACTGAAAATTCTTTTCCCCACAAGAATTTTCTTTTCTGCAGAAGTTTGAAATGTATTTGGTTTTCACTCTGATGCAGAATGAAGCCAGATTTGAAATTCTTTGCAAAATGACATTTCCATCCGTTGCACAGCTGCCCTAGAAAATCTATTTCTCTTTGCAGGTGAGATAAAAGTGAAACACAGTGCTCTAATGGGTTTAATGGGTTAAAGTTAGATTTTTATGGTATGTAAAGCACTGGATTTACTATTTGCAACTGTTTGTTCTGAACTACAGAAACATGGTATATTGCTCACTGGCTAGTTCCCTTACTATGCCTCACTCATCAATGCATCCAGAAAAGCACAAGTAATCACACCACTATTTGAACTGGAATGGTCTCTAAAAAGACCAGTTAACGTGATATTCACCATGCTAATCTTTACTGGTGCAGTGGAGGAGTGGATAAGAATCACATATACTATATCCAGGGGTGGCCAAACTTATGGAACTCCAGAGCCACACAATTTGATTATTAAACCTTCGAGAGCCGCACTGAGGCAGATAGCCATATACTTTTACCTACAAAATTGATTTGCTGACATTCTTCCGAGAGCCACGCTTTTTCATTCAAGAGCCACATGTGGCTCCCAAGCCACAGTTTGGCCAAGCCTGCTATATACCAACACTCTGAACAGTCATCCTGTGATCTTCCAACAGAGCATTAGTCGCCACTCCATTAGCCTGCTTTCTGTGCTCCATTGCACCTTCAAAAAGTTAATTAGAAGCCTTTGTAACCCTTTGATCACTGTGTGTTACAGGTTCCCCTCGGTGCCAATCCATAGAGAAAGGAAATCTGCTCCAATGCTAGCTACAGAGCTTTAAACGGGTTAGATCCAGCTCATACTTTTAACTCTGGAGAGTCCCAGGTGCATCTGCCATAACATGGCTACTGGTACCCATGCTAAGCTCAGCCCTTGGGAAAGTGTTCCTAAAGAATTCTTTGGACCACAGCAGAATCTCAAGGCCCAGCTCTGGACAATCATTATTTGGGCATACAAGCAATGCTGTCAGAGCATTAAGGACTCATAGGATACAGCCCAAATCAAAACAAGTTCGAGGGATTCACTTCTAATACAAGTTCCAAAGAGGTAGCAGTGTTAGTCTAGTTCAGCAAAATAGGCAAGGGGTCCTGTGGGAATTAAAGACTAACAAATTTATTTATCACGTGAGCTTGCATGGGAGAAAATCCCACTTCTGATGCTTTGAAATGGCATTTTCTCCCACAAAACCTCGTGCGGTAAATAAATGCATTAGTCTTCAAGTACCACAGGAGTCCTTGCCTATTTTCTTAAATCTAGAACACTAATTCAACACCCAAATTCCAGGGTGGGTAAGATTCAAGACCATCTGAAATGCCCAGTCTGCTGCTGTAGTCAGTTCATGCTCAAAAGTCCCACTGACTTTGACAGGTGTACCAAGCCTAGCAGGGGCCCATATAATTTATACATTGGAATTCCATAGTATCAACCCTGAACATTCAAAAATCAGGAACCAGGCCATCCTCGCATTAAAAACCATGAGATTTTTAAATAATAAACTGGAGTTCTTTTATTTGCTATGTGAGTTTTGTACCTTTAAAGCCCACATTGATTATATAGTCAAACTTTACCCTGCAGCCTTTATTTTTCAGTAAACACTGACATTCTCACACAAGCAAGCGAATCCATCAACTGGAGCTTTAGAAGAATCATCAAAAATGGGAAGAGTTGGAAACACTGCAGCCAGTCAGCAGCCTACATAAAAGTGGACCCACTTGGTGGTGCACTGATGTAATTCAGTTGATTTCAGTGGAATTACTCATGATTTCCTGGTATAATGAAAAGCAGAATTTACCCAGAATGTAATTCAGTAAAACAGAGACAGGGCAATGAGAATAAAACATGTATGATCTGAAACATGAGCGGTATTAAACAAAGCAGTCACACATAATGATTGAGAATAAATTGATAGGAAATAAAGGTCTATATTTTTTCATATTCCCAGTTTCCTTATCTTTATCAAATATTTTTCTTCCAAGAGCTCTTAACTAATGCCTTTAGGCCTATCCATGCAGGGTTTAACCGAAGGGTACAGAAACCGATGTTGAAATCTGCCACACTAGACAACATCAGATGTTAGTATCATTTGTCATCATTACATACAAATAAACCAGCATGTTAATCAGGGGGATGAAAAATGAAGTGCTTTTATTTTTGAGTTCTGGATCTGAATCAGTTTCCCTCCCACTAGCCCCACTTTCCTTCCCCCTCTCTCATTCCACCCCAAAATGCCAACAGCAGCAGCTGGCCCCTGGGCACCAGTTCAACAAAATCTCTGGTAGACTACACATAGGCACATTCTCGGTTGATAAAATCAAGGACACATGTGAACAGATTATAAGTAGGAGGCAAAGAGAAGGCACATGATTTGGACAAGGTAGCTAGAAGAGATAAATAGATAGTGAACCAGAATTATTCCTCCTCCTTCGTTTGCCTCCTCTTCCTGAGGACTGAAATAAAATCTATTTGGTGTGATACAGCCATACAACTTACTTTTTTAGGATGCCATGTGTGATGGGTTGCTCCCCAGATCCAGTTCTGTGTGCCACAAAGTAGCCCTAATTTCCACTCCTCAAGCCCTACTCACCCCACTGTGGCAAGTGACCACTCACTCCTGAGTCAGTCCACTCCAGCCTCTCACGTGCGATCAGTCCCAAGCAGTGGATGTATGTTCTCTGGCTACTCGAGGGACGGTCCCCAGGCAAGTACCCCAGCCCCAGGAACCACTGTCTACAGAGATTGGGACCCACTTCCAGTCACCACACACTCACGTCCATCCATTTAACAAAGAAATGGATCATGCCCAGCCCTCTTCACTTACATCCTCTAAAGACCACACAACTTTAGATAAAACAACTGCTAGTTTATTGATCAGATTAGAATTCTAAGTGAGAAAATGGCCAGTCAAGGCAGAATCATACATAAAAGAGTCAGGAGTGACTGCAGGGAAATAAAAGGCATAAAAACACAAACTAACCTAATATCTCTACCTAATCTGACCTCATGGTCCAAGATTACGTTCAAGATGTTTGGCTGTCTGATGTCTGTACAGCCAGTCTCTGCCTGAGACCAGGCAGGGTCCAGATCTTGCTTGAAGTTGTTTCAGGATGGACATTCCCAGGCAAAAGGCCCCAAATCCTTCCAAGTGTCTCTATTTACCTCCAAATCCCCTCAATCCCTCCCTTTCGGGGCAGAGATGATCTCTTTGTCCAGTCTGAGCCAGGGATCTCAATTTGCATATTCTTTGTTAACTTCTCTAGATACTTGCTTGCCCACAGCTGGGCTGTTTACATGTTGCTGGAAGAGAGTTCGGTCTGTCCCCCACCCTGCTCACATACATGATGCTGAAGGATACATGATATCATAGTAATCCTAGAGCATAGGTTATGGGCATCCATAAAGAAATCTTGCATGGTGTAACTGGCATCAAGCAGTACAATCACGGTGCACAAGTGAACAGAAAAATCATATAGATCGTAACACAGGGGTGCACAGATGTGCATCCTGTCCTACTATGAAACTACTGTTAGGTGGCAGAGGTTCAAATCTCCACTGTTATTAATACTAGTTATTAGTAGTTATTAAATTTGACAGCCTCAACTTGCCTGAAAATGTGGCACTGAGCTAGTGCTAATTCCCAGTGACATACCAACCTTAACTGTTGAGGAGATAACTAAAGGCAAAGTCAGATGCAAGGTAATTCCAACCAACTCTTACAAATTTAGGGCCATTATTCTTTAGCAAAAAAACCAAGGAATCTCGTGGCATTTTTAAAGACTAACAAATTTATTTATTGCATGAGCTTTCGTGGGAGAAAATCCTACTTTGTCAGACACTTTGAAGATGGGGGAACTTACAGAATTCTTTAGCAGATGCATTTGTGAAGCACATGGAGGTGGGAGGAAATAAAGGCTTGTTTCACAAGAAAGGTGACCCCATATTATCAGTCTTAGGGCAGGGCTACACTCCCACTTAGTTGAACTGATTTATATCGCTCAGAAGTGTAAAGAAGCCACCGCTCTCAGCAGTGCAAGTTATGGAGACCTAAATGATGCCCATGTTGGTGCTACATGGGTGACAGATTCTCTTCTGCCCACCTAGCTTCTACCTCTAATGGACATGAAGTAATTAGGCCGACAAAAGCGTTCTCCCATCAACGGAGAGTTTCTTCACCAGAAGTTTTAAGCTGAACATGAGCTCTCAATGGCTATGTCTACACTACAGGGCTCAGTTAAGCCAGTTTAATGAGGTCTACTTTAAGCCACTTTAAAACGTCCACACTCAAAATGCCAGGACACTGCCCATGTCCACACTGGCAGCTGCTAGGTCGCCCTAGGAGTGGTGCATTGTGGGTAGCTGGCCCACAGTCCACCACAGCAAAAGTGTCCCTCTCTCCCGGCCACCCCTTTACTACCGGTAGTGAGTGACCACACCACCCTCCATACTGTGTGTGACAACAGGGAGCCCCGGGAAGTCAGGCAGCCCGATGTGGCCCAGCAGTGTGCCAGAACAGCCCTCCACAACCACCCTGCATCACCTGGACTCCTCCTGCTCTGGTCCAGGTGCCGCAGGGCAACTGCCGGTGGAGGGACAGGGTGCAGCAGTTGTCAAGACGCAAACACTGGGAAACAGCACATAGAGGAAAGTGACGTCAAATCATCTGTCGTAACGGGAAAGAAATCCATAGTCATGATTTAATCCTGCTTTCACACAATCTAATCTGAAAGAACTAGCAGCTTGCTTTCTTTCTATATGCTATTTCCCAGTGTTTGAATCTTAACAACTGATTTGATTTGCTTTTACAATGTGACTTGATCCTATGTCTTACACTCCCCTGCATTTATTTCCTACCATTCTGTAAGCTCCCCCATATTCAAACCATCTGACACAGTGGGATTTTCTCTCATGAAGGCTCATGCAATAAATAAATTTGTTAGTCTTAAACAGAGCCTCAGGACTGCTTGTTTATTTTACAACAATATCAGGGGGGTCGGGCTGGATAATGGGAAATACACACAGAGTAGGGCTGAGAAGGCCAAGGGGAGAGACAGGCAGGGCTGGATGGAGAAGGAGAGACACACAGGGTTGGGCAGAGAAGGGCAAGGGGGGAGA
Source organism: Podocnemis expansa (assembly GCA_007922195.1). Taxonomy (NCBI): domain Eukaryota; kingdom Metazoa; phylum Chordata; order Testudines; family Podocnemididae; genus Podocnemis; species Podocnemis expansa. The sequence goes on from ML681996.1 coordinate 47,130,115, forward strand.
CACATGCGTTTGGGCAGAGAAAGGGAGACATACAAGGTCAGGCTGAGAAGGGGAGACACAGGGGGTCGGGCTGGAGAAGGCAAGGGGAGAAACACAGGGGGTCGGGTTGGAGAAGGGGAGAGAGACCCACAGGGTCGCACTGGAGAACAGGAGAGATGAGGGGTTGGGCTGAGAAGGGGGAAAGACTGGATCAGGTTGGGTGAAAGAGAAAGATGCGGGGCCAAGCTGCGAATGGGGAGAGACACGGGGTCGGGGTGGAGAAGGGGGAGACCTGCAGTGTCGGACTGAGAACGGGAGAGATGTCAGGTAGGGCTGAGAATGGGGGGACATGTTGGGTCCGGCTGAGAATGGGGGGGAGAAGTCAGGTTACGCTGAAAATTGGAGAAATGACGTGTCAGGATGAGAATGGGGAGAGATGTTGGGTTGGGCTGCAAAGTGGGGGAGATCCAGGGTCTGGCTGAGAAAGCAGAAAGATGCTGGATCAGGTCAGGGAACATGGGGAGTTTGGATGTGGTGCACACAGCTGGGAACACTCCCAGCTGTGTTTTGCCTTTTCTCCAGACCCCATCCCCATAATTTCTACAGTTAGGAGGCTAATTAAGTCGACTTAAGGCAACTTCCGGGCCACATTGCCGTAAGTTGGCTTTATAAGTTGAGGTTATAAATAACCATTCGAAAGAACCATTTTGAAAGCAGCCTTTCCCTTAATTCGAATTAACAAACTGTTAATTCGAAGTAACTTATTTCAAAATAACTCATTTCAAAATGGGTTATTTCGAAATAATGATGTATGTGTGGACATAGCCCTAGTGTAGAGCAGCCTTCACTCTAGCAATGTAGTTTGGTGAGGCTCTTTTAGGTGCACAATGGCCCAATGAGTTAACAAGGGTGAACAAATGGTTATACTGAGATAGTTTTATGCACAGGAAGGAGTGGAGGACTCACTTCCTGTTGAATGTTTTCTTGTCTCTCCTAACTGTAAGATCAGCTCATCTGGTGTACGTTACTGTTTTCAGTACAAAAGGACCTAAACCAAAACCCGAATAACTCCCAGCTTTGGAAAATTCATCTCCAACTCAGACTCACAGTTACTAATGAGGTGTTTCAGGCAGAGGTGCAGAGATCTGTGTTTGGGTTTATATCTTCTACATGTTGTTATTCTTACAAAGATTAAAACTGTTTAGTCACCAGCCCAATCTGCAACACTTTATATTCCTTAACCCAAGCTGATCTGTCTGTGCAGGTCCTTGTGTTGGTCCCTATCGCCAGGATAGCAGATCACCTCATAAATCTTCATTAATTTAGTGCTTCAGTTCCTGTGGCTTGATATTATCCCTATTAGACAGGGAGAAAACAAGTGACTTGGCCAAGATCACACAGGAAGGCTGTGGTAGAGGCAGGAACAGAACCCAAATCTCCCAAGTCACAGTCCCAAGCACAAGAACAGCCTTCATTTCTCCAAATCATTTGGGGGCATCCAATGACTCTTTGTGGTGTTCAGTCTCCTGTCTCTCTGAGTCCCAAGCAAGGGTGAGAAACAATACAATGGGGAGGGCAAGTGCTAACAAAGTCAATTCAGTTAAGGTAAATCACTATATTTGATTAGAAGGTAAGAATGTGTGAATAGGGACAATTACTTTTTGTAATGAGATAACCCTTGCAAGTGTATATATACCTCCTAACTGTACTTTCCATTTCATGCATCTCATCAAGTGAGTTATAGCCCATGAAAGCTTATGCCTGAAGAAGTCTTTAAGGTGCCACAGGACTCTTGTTACTTTTGCTGTATACAGACTAACACGGCTACCCCTCTAGAACTTATCATCTTGCAAGAACATTTCTGTTCATCTCCAAAGGAGAAGCCGTTACCAAAGATCCCAAACTCAATTAGCACTGATGCCCACAGTCTCTCTTTGTCTGTGCCAGTGGCTCATTACACTGACATGTACTATCTTTTAAAACAGTATTTAAACCAACTCATAAACAGTGTTGTTAACTGTAGAGATTTTATCACAAGTAGGGCTGAACAGATGATTCATCTTTTCATTTTGACCAACCAATTCTGGAAAAGTTTGGAATATGACAGAAAAATGAAAAAGGCTGGTCAGTTTTAGAAAATTAAGTGAGTAAATGTAAAATTTGTCTGGGTCACCTGTTAGCCCACAGTTAAGATGCTTACCTGGAATATGGCAGAGCCAGGTTTGAATCTCCACTGTAGACCAGGGACTTAAACTCGCATCTCCCTCTTCCTCCCATCTCTCTGTCAAGTGCACTGACCACTTGGATGTTCTGGGGTGGGTTGTGTCCAGTGTCGTCTGTTGAAGCAGGTCTACTTTATATAACTGTTTAACTACTCATTGGGCCAAAGGGGGAGAGGATAAGATTGATGGTATAGCCAAGTGATTACAGCACTCACCTGGGAGGTAGGCAATGTGGATTCAGACTACATGGATTAAAAACTGGCTAACTCATAAGCATCAAAATGTACCTGTAAACAGGGAATCTGAGTGGGTGTGTTTCCTTCCAATGGGGTTCTGCCAAGGCTGGTTCTTGACCCTATGCTACTTTAACATTTTTATCTATGACCTTAAAGAAAATAAAATCATAGCTGATAAAGTTTGCAGATGATAAAAACTGGTAATAATACAGAGGGACAAGTCATTGATACAGTGTAATCTGGATTGTTTTAGTAAACTAGGTGCAAGCAAACAATGTGTGTTTTAATACGACTGAGTGTAAATGTCTAGGAAGAAAGAATGCAAACCATACTTACACAGTGGGGAGATTCAATCCTGTGAAGCAGGGGCTTTCATAAAGATTTGGGGGTCATGGTGGCTAATCAGCTGAACTTGAGCTCCCAGAGTGATGCTGTGCTCAAAGGGTCTAATGCAGTCCTTGGAAGCATAGACAGTGGAGTTAAAAGTAGCAGGTTAGAAGTTATTTTGTCTCTGTTTTGGTATAAATAGGAGGACTGCTGGAATACTGTATCCAGTTCTGTGGTCTACAATTCAAGAAAGAGGCTGAGAAATTGGAGAAGGTTCTGAGAGGAGCATTTACAATTATTAAAGAATTAAACATACCTTATAGTGACAGACTCAGAGCTCAATTCGTCTAGCTCAATAAAGAGATTCCTGTTTATAAGTATCTACAGAGGGAATAAATATGTAATAATGGGTTCTTTATTCTGGCAGAAAAAGGTATAACATGATCCAATGGCTGGAAGCTGAAGCTAGACATATTCAGGTGGGAAATAAGGCATAAATATTTAAAAGTGAGGGTAATTAAGTACCAGGATAATTTACCATAGGTTGCAGTAGATTTTTCATCGTGGACAATTTTAAAATCAGAACTGGATGTTTTTTTCTAAAAGATATGGCTTAGGAATCCTGCAGTGGGGTGGACTTCTATGGTCTGTTTTATAGGCTAGTCTAGATGATCACATACTCCCTTCTGGGCTTGAAATCTAGGAATATATTATAAAAAGCAGGGCTGCAACCTGGGGCCATGAGGGTTCTGGGCAGCTTTTTACTCACTATCATGGGAGTCTGAGATTTGGTTTCCATGGGATGGCTCAGCAGAAAGTAGCATCCATCAGGACCTGAGGTGGGTCCTCACACTCCCAGATCAGCTGTTACCAGTATTTAAGCTATGACAGGGAGTGGTCTACACAACTCAGACTGCCTGCCTATCTTAGTTCAGAACCTGCTTTCAATATATCAGTGGTCTCCAACCTTTCATGAGCAAATGGCACAATGCTCACAGGTTTCAATGGCAGCTGCCCTTCAGAAGTAGATCACAATCTACTGGTTGGGGACCACTGCAGTAGACCACAACCTCCCATTTCTAAGCCTGGTTTGTCCATGACTTTGCTTTTCAGGTGCTTTCTAAAATGTATCACACTACCCTGATTTCCTAGTAACGTGACCCTGCGGGCCTGATTCCCAACTCCAGCGCCAGCCACAAGGTTTGACTGCCTTCATCCTGGTCTGCTTAACCATCACCCCTCTTTCCCATATTCATCCAACCCCCTCCATAGACAGGGCCATCTTCCAACCAGCCGCCTCCTGAGGGTCTAGGGACCTGTAGGATCAAGTCACCCATTTGCAGGTGGAGAATCTCACACTACATGTGCATGCTCTCAAAGTATAGACCCTGTGAGAACAACTATCCTTGTCACAGGTATCGATGATACAATTCACTGCCAGGGCACACACCCTATGAAAGCAGTTCTCACATTTGCAGAAAGCAGCAATGCTATGTGTCTGAAGAGATAATGCATCAGTTTACTCAGCCCCCAGGGTGCCATTGCCTGAACAGATTGACAGGGATCATTGAAGATTCTTGCATTTCCTGAACCAATGCAGGCTGCTCTTTCAGCTGGGCCCTCCAGCATGTTCCATTGACCAGAATAAGATGGGACTAGCGGTCAGCCTGCTCTCCAGCAAAGCACTCAGTTGGGTCACCCCAGTGCTGGAGCAGAACCACCCGGTGTCCTCTGACTTGAAGTTCAAGTGGCTCCCAATAATCTGAGACACAAGCAGTTTTCTAAAAGGTAACTGCTAATAATAATAGATGCCAGAAACTAATTTATAATAGCATTTAAAGGAAGTAAATTTTAATAGAGTTGGTTATGAATTCAGAAAATCTGAGAAAGCAACAGCAGCCTAGCTTTACATGTTTTACCACCATGAAGGCCTTGCTGCAAGCCTTTGACACCATCTTCAATGACCTGCATCACATCTACTATTCAGAGGCTGCTCTCTGGAAGTTTCACTAGAGGCAAGGGCCAGCCACCTCCCATGCCACTCATTTCCAGTGAGTCATGTCTGATCCTGAATAGAACAAAGCAATCCAACTTTACCAGTTCTGGTGGGAGCTCAATGATGACCTAAAAGGTTAACCAGCTCGCACTGAAAACACCAGCCACCAAGTGCCTTTATTGACTTTGCCCTGTGCATTGACTCCTGGCTGCATGAACAGAAGGTGGAAAGAAGGGGTGGCCTGATGCCCTTACGTCTGCCCTCCACACTGAAGCCTTGTACAGACAAGTCTTGAACCCATGCAGGCTAACCTGGGTAGCTGGTGTTTGTCCCAAGAGAAGAAAGAACACTGACAACAGCTGAACCTTTTTACTGCAGGGTACTAGAACATGCCCTTGCCTCCTACCCAGCTTGGAGGAACTCAGAAATGGACCAGCACAGTCCCAGTAGTAAAGTATAGCCTGGGCACCATCAGAGGTCCATGCTCTTGAACCACCTCTTTACCCTGAAGTAGAACCCAACCTGGAAATCATGGTGCCTCCCCTCATTTCCAGTTGCTACTGGTGTTGCATGTCTTGTGACTGGTGCAACAGAATCCCTCTACACTTTGCTATGATAAACTCTGGGGTTGCTATCAACTTTATAGAGGCTGAGGCACCCAAAACCTTGCAGATCCCCCTCTGGTCAAAACTGAGAGTGGACCTTGTTGAGATTATTGATGTGTCATCCCTATTGTCAGGTTCAGAGTCTCAGAAGTCCATCCTCTCAGAGACTGTAACAGAAGACCACAGCAAAACAATTTGCTTTGTTGCAATCTGCTCCCCATTTTTCCTGACAATTCTTAGCATTCCTTGACTGACGTGGCATAACCTGTGTATTTTCTGGTGATGGAATAGCATTAGCTTCTCCTCTGAATACTTTCAGAAAGCATGCCTTCAATGAAGCAACCAATGCCCAAGTGACCCACACCTGGGGCCCCAAGATGGGAGAAGACCCTCAGAAACAGAACCCCAGATGGTGGGAACTAGCCAGGCATGAGCAGCTCCAGAACAGAAGCTCAGCCTCCCTAACAAGTACTATGACTACCAGTATATGTTCAGAAAGAAAAATGCCTCCACAGACTACAATTGCCCAATAGACCTACATCCCCTTGCAAAGATGCTCCAGAGATATATATTCCATGTCTGAACCAAAGCACTCCATGGGTATATTCAGAGAGGCCTTGCCACAGGCTTGCTCATTCACAGATCTACTTCTCCAGCAGGGGCGCCAGTCCTCTTTGTGAAGCAGGATGGGCCAGTACACCTCTATGTAGAGTACTGTGCATTGAACCAAGTGACTCTGTGTAACTAGTACCCCTCGTCCCTCAGTCTGGAATTGCTGGACTTACTGAGGATTGCCAGGGTCTTCACAAAACTAGAAGTTTATGGGGCATACAATCTACTGTGCATAAGGCATGGGGATGAATTGAAGACTGCTTTATATGCCCAGCACCGGCACTTTGAATATTTGGTGATGCCATTTGGGTTAACCAACACTCCTGCTACATTTCAACAATTTGTGACCAAGGTGTTATGAATACCCAGCACCGGTTCACGATACTCTAACTTGATGATATACTGGTATTATCAGAGAACATGGTGCAGTGCTACCACCATGTTCAGTCTGTCCTGGGAAGACTACAGAAGCATGAGTTGTATTCCAAACCAGAAAAATGAACCTTTGACCTGGCTCCCATTGAATTTTTGAAATACAGCCTCTCTCCAGAGAAAATCCATTTTGATCCCTAGATGATGGAACCCATTTACAACTGTACAAACTGTACAACCATTTACAGCTCTACAAACCTATGGGAACTTTAACACTTCCTGAACTTTATGAATTTTTATAGAAGATTCATCACTGATTTCTTTCACTGATTAACTCCCTCATATTCCCTCCTTTGCAAAGCTGTGTGATTTGCTTGATCACCCAGGGTTCAGCTTGCTTTTGGCCACCTAAAGGTCACTTTCATGATGGCCCAAATCCTGACACATGCTGTCCTGGCTCACCTGTTTATCATAGATTATCCAATGTGATCCTAGGAGAGGTACTCTGAGAGTGACTTGGACCCCCATCCATACTGAATTCTTCAGAAGATTATAAATACTACTCTTGAAAGTTTACCCTGGCTGAGAAATACTGGACAAAGAGTTGCTTGCCATAAAAACTGCATTTGAGGAATGCCCTCACACCATGTTGAGGAAACTCAGCACCCAGTGCATTCTTCACCAACTGTAAGAACATCAGACACCCCACAAGGTCCAAATGCTGAGCTAGAGGCAGTTAAAGTAGACCTTGTCCTTTTCTTGATTCAAGTTTACAATTACTTACTGTCCAGTTAGCAAAATAAGAAAGACAATGCTCTATCATGGAATGGGAAATACCATCAGGGAAGAAAAGAACTGACTTCTGAGCCCCCCATCATCTCCTCAAGCCTAGTAACTTTGACAATGCCACAGTTCAACAAGATCTGCTCTACCTCATCTGCTTTGCCTGAAAGAAAAGACCCATATGCCCAAAGGACACACACACTGTGCAGATGGGGTCTGAGATGCACCATTCCATGTAGGATGAAATAATGTACTTAAAGGAGCATACATATGTTCCCCAGGACACCACTTACTGGAGGTGCTATAGCTGTGCCATGACACTCCTATGGTGGATCATTTTGACTGGTACGAGACCTCCCCCATGGTTGTCCATTTTTTCTAGTAGCCCTGCACATGGGTCCTGGTCCAAGCATACGCGGACTCCTGCAACTCCAGTGCATATAACAAGATATCTTGAAACAGACCCCTTGTAACCTTAGTATCCCTGGAGACTCCACCTATGCCTTGGTTCATTATCAGCCTAAACTTTGTTGTGGAATTCCCATCATCTGGCTACACCATAGACTTAGCAATTGTGGACCACTTGATCAAAATGTCCCACTGTATCCCCCGCTGAGGCTACTGCCCAACACCTCCTGCACAACACGGTCTAGTCCCGCAGACTCCCAGACTACAGTTTCTGACCAAGGCCCACAGTTCACCTCTTGCTTCTGACAGAAGTGTTCAGGCTATTGGCTATCTGCATAGCCACTTCTCCCACCCATCTCCCCCCCAAACAGATGGATAGACTGAACATGTGAACCAAGTACTTGAACAATACTTGGTGCTGCCTAAATTACCATCAAGATTACTCATCTGTGCTTCTGCCATATGCAATTTTCTTACAACATGGACCAGGCATCCACAGATTGTAGCCTTTTTTGGCACATGAAGTTCCATCCTCTTTTCCATCTGGCATTATCATCAAGCTATCCAAACTCCACTGCCACCGATAGTGTTCAACAGCTCCATCATATTCAGGAAAATCTCAAGAACCAACTAGAAGAGGCAAAGAAGACCTTGAAGAGACTTTCAGACCAAAGGCAACAAGAAGCTCCAGTATTTACAGAACACAGGAAGGTGTGACTCCCCACCAAACACTTTCAGATTAAGTGATTTCCCCACAAATTGGACTTCAAGCTTCTGGGATCCCTTGTAACATGCCAACAGATTAACCTGACTACCACTGAACTCCAGCTTTCCACCCCCTCCAAATTACAGAGTTTTCCATGTCTCCTTTCAGAAGCCATACTATATTGAAAACTCCTTCATTGACCAAACCTTGCTGCCACCTCCACAAGTTGAAATCCATGGTCCCAAGGAATACAAAATGCATGCCATCCTTCACTCCTGATTGTTAAGTGGCCACCTATACTATCTGGTAGACTGGGAACACTACAGCCCCATAACACATTTCAAAGCCTGCTTCCCACATCCACACCTCTGACCTGGTGGAGGAATTCCACAAGGGTCACCCAGACAAGACAGGGTCAGCACCACCCCAAAGAAAAGCCTCATGACCCTGCTTGTGATAGACCCTAGAGTCTGGCCTCCAACCCTGGTTTGTCCCCAGTGTTGCTATTTGATTGCTGTCTGTAACCTGGTGCAAGACCCTGACCTATCCATAACCTGACCCTGCCTGTCTCTTGATGCCTATCTCTCTGTTCACCTTTCGGGCCGCCTTGTATTCTGACTCACTAGTACTTGACTTGACCTGACTCCTAACCCCTGCTCCAACCACTAGGTGTGATTGCCCTCATCCTTGTCATGACAGAATATCTATCCTCCACATCAGACAAAAAGAAGATCTGAATGCACATTTCCTAACTCCCATGTGAGTGACTGAGTCACCAAGCTATAGAGTGGTTCTCACTTTCTCTTTGATCCTGTGCCTACCGCATTCCAGAAAAAAAGCCTCAACCCCTGAATTAATGAACAAAAGGAGATGCATGTTCACATACACTTTTCTGAAGCTATCCCCCAAAAAATTTCTTCCCTGCTGAAACTAATTGGGTCAAATTCACAAATAGTTTTCAGTTGACTAAAACTGCATTTTTCAGTAAAAAATGATCAATCCCAAAAATGTCACCCAGCTTTATTAATGGGTCTGATGAGATTTGTTGTTTTACTTAAAACCTCAGGTCCTAGAATCAAAACCTCTGCCTGAGTCCTACCTGATCTGAGTATCTGTAATTGCAATAAATTGTTAGATGTAGAGCTGCTGTCCACATGTACCAATGTCACAAGAAAGTATTATGTGGTTTCAAAACCACGTATTCAGTCAATTCTACAGATGAGCTCTCAGCTCTCCTGGTGAGATCTGCTGTGAAATGACAGAATTACAAAGGGATGTGGAGCCCTTTTCCAGACCACAAAATATGCAACAAAACTGTGTGCCAAATACCCATCCTTTCTAAGCACTAAGACAAAGAGCCACCCTGCAAGGTATTAAGCCATGCACCCCCCTTGAGCTATTAATGTCTCTCGGTCTAATGTAAAAACCCATTCCAAGCTGGCTGCCCTTCTCTCCCAAGTAGAGATTTTCAAAGTCTCTAAAACAACAGAAGCACACTGAGAGCCCAAAGGTTTGAATGGAGATTGAACGTGGAGACCGGACTCCTTCTCAGCCTTACAGTGGTCTCGCTCATTAACATCTATGGGCTTTGAATGTACATGAGATACTATCCCCTAGTGAAGATAATGAGAGTCTTGTGGCACTCAACAAATTTCTTTGGGCATAAGCTTTTGTAGGCTGCAACCTACTTTGATACATCTGATGAAGTGGATTGCTGGCCACGAAAGCTTATGACTGAAGAAATGTGTTCATCTTTAAGGCGCCACAGGACTCTCACTGTTTTTGCTGTATACAAAAAACATGGCTACCTTTCTGGAACATGCCCCCAGTGGGTAATCTACATAGAGGATGAGACACTTGCTACAGCTTTTTGGCTTGAGGGCCACAGATACCATTCTTACAGCCCTGAAGAGCTGCCAGCCTCCACCAGCAGCCCCCCTTTCCCTCCCTGAAAAACTGTCTGCCTCCTGCCTCACTGATCCCATCTCCCTGGCTGCGACAAGGAAACCATATGCATCCTGTAGTTCTGTGCACTCCACCTGGGTCCCTAGGCAGTGGCTCCCTTCTACAGCCAGGGGGTGGAAGATCAGTGCCCCCCCTTTCTCTGTCTTCAGTAAGGGCTCTAGCATCTATCGACCTACGAGGAGCACTTTGCTGTACTCCCTGCTACAGGCAGGGGCAGGAAAATGCTGATCTCCCACCCCCTTGGTTTCAGCAAGGAGCCCACACTGGTCATGTAGCCCCATGGAAACATGGTCCACCTGGGTCCTTAGGCAGTGACTCCCTTCTGCAGCCAGCAGGGGGGAGCCACGGACTACTTTGAAAGCCTCTGCGGGCCACTTTTGGCCCCCAGTCCATAGTTTGGAAACCACTATGCTATAGCAACCAACTTTCTTTTCTGCTGAAGTTTGCTATTGAGACAAATTCTCAGGGGTCTAATCCCTCAGGTGTGCAAAGGGAGTTTTTTGTATTGCCTTCCTGGTTAAACAGATTTAACATGCTAGAGTTTTCTTCCTCTTGGGACACCTTAGAATGTCTACAGTTCACATCCCCTAGTCCCATCTGCAGTGCTGTGTTAGGATAAAGTAAGAAAAATTACAAAAATATAGAATCTTTTCTGGTTTGTGTTGTTCTGTAAAATGGTTCCCTAAAACATTTTCGTAATAATTGTAGTGGGTAATAGGACACTTTTTGTTAGAGTGGCAGGGTGGAGGGAGGGATTGTGGTTTTCTCTGCAGGAACCTTAGATGGTGGATACAAATGTTTTCTTCTGGATCCAAATTCCAGCAAGTCTCAAGTGCTGTTTAGCTATATTTGATAGAGTTCACATCACCATGGAATCTGATCAGTTTGGGATGAGCTTTGGCTAACATGGTGGAAGTCTAATGAGGAGACTACTGTGCTGGGTTAGGATAAGTTCTGAAGGGGCAGCCGTATTAGTCTAGTTCAGCAAAACAAAACAAAGAAGGAGTCCTGTGGTTAGAATAAGTGACTCAACACTCTTGCTTCAGAGCCACAGAAAGTACAAGAGACTTGCAACAACTATTCTATGATTAATGTTCTGAATAATTATGGAGTTGGTAAACTAGGTTTCTACTGCTGTTTCTGTAGAGGTAGGACATCTGTAAAATCTGTGGCTCATGGATTCATTACATCCTCAAGTCAGGGCTCAAAAGTGTGCATCTTTCCCTGTGCTGCCTATTGTGCTACCATATGTGCTGTTAACAAGTCAACATGTACCCATGTTTGTCCCAAGATACGAGGGAGACAGGGTAGGTGGACTAATATCTTTCACTGGACCTACTTCTGCTAACAGATGGTAAATTTTCAAGCTTCACAGATTCCTTCTTCAAGATTGAGCAAGAAAACCAGACCATTTGGGCAAAAAACCAAGTAGAAACAAGCTGTTTAATGTAAGAGGTGTACACCTGCTGTAGAAGATTACTTAAGATGAAGCGAGCAACTGACGGTTAGCAGACAGTGGGATGTGTTACAAATTGTTGCACCAAGTCATAAAACCAGTGGGTCTGTTGAGTGCATGGTTTTTAGTGTTTAGCAGAATTATAAATTTAAAATTAGAGGCTTGCCTTTTGAATGTGTTTTGCAAGTTTCTTTAAAGGACAAGTCAGAGACAGAGTCTCACTTTGTCAAAAGTGTTCCTGTATAAGTTATAGTGTGTTTTGGTATTTTATTATTTTTCTGTGACTTTATTGCAGAGCATAATGATTGTCGGGCTTCAAGCCCACATAGTTGTTGTTGGGGCATTTGATGCAATGGATGAGGTACATCAAGGCTGTATAGGACCCATGAATCTTAAAGCTGGAAGCAGAGGAGATGTGGCAGCAGTGTTTGCCTTTGTTCTTCTGGGGTCTGGTACTGCTTTGAGTTGGCATGTCCTGGTCTGTTGGAAGCTTGCTTCTAAGGATGAGCTTGGTGAGTCTGAGGGGTTGTTTGAAGGCCAGCAGAGGAGGTTTGGAAATGATTTCTTTCAGGACGTGTGCCCCATCAAATGTGTGTTGTAACTGTTTGGTGCAACCCTGTATTGGTTCCAATGTAGCATGGTAAGTGACAAAGGGTGTGCAGTTAGTGGGTTTGGTTTTCTCTTTTCCCCTGTACTGAAGCAGGTTCTCTCCATGTACTTCGGTGACTCTTTCCATGATGCAATCTACTTCTCTGCTGGCATGTCCTTGTTTAGTGAAGGTAGGTTTAAGCATGTTTAAATGTGTATCCCATATACCCCTCTTCACAAGAACCAGATCTGCTCATGATAGGGTAGCTTGCCTCAAGAGCTGGAGAGCCAGGGGCTAAGCCAACCCAATCAGAGAATGAACCCAGCCTGTGCAGAATCAGACAATTCTTCATCAAGAGGAGAAGGCAGTTGCCATAAAATGGAAAGCCAGGCTTAGATGGTGACAAAGTAAAGGTGGGAAAAAAGCTGGAGTGAGAGCCAACTAGGAAGCTCAGAGGAGGAAGGAAAGTCTCCATGCAGGCAGGCCTTCAAGACCCTGATTAATCTGGGTAGAGACTGGGCAACACAGAGGAGGACTTAAGATGCTGGGTAAGAAGTGCACACAGAAAATTGCATCACAGGAAAGAAGCAAATTTAGCTGTTCAGTACAGGGCACTGCATCATAATCCAGAGAAGAGGGTGGGACTGGGTTCCCCTACCAACCCCAAAGAAGGGGGATTTGAGCCTATTACAGTGATTACTGAGCAGAGAAGAGGGACTACAGGTTAAGCTCTAAAGATAGCTGAAGAATAGCCCCAGAGAGGACAGAAGGATTTTGGTTTTGTTATAGACATGCTGGGATGTGTAGTTTGAACAATTGTGACCCTGGAATGGGCGGATTTAACATGATAACCCTGCTAGAGGGCTGAGTGAATGGAATAAAAGCTACCACGCAATGCTGGATTGACCATCCTCAGGGCAGGGGACATTAGGCTAGCTCTACACTTAGATTGTTAAATCAAATTAACTTGAATTGAACTAATTAAATCAAACTAATAATCATCAAATCAAATTAAGTGAAATTGAATTAACATGGATCCACTAGAAACCCAAATCAAACTAGCATGTCCATGAACAGAACTTGTTAGTTCGATTTAGGAGAAGAGCACCATGGGAGGTATGGCAACATGGCCCCCAAGAAGGGTCATGCCCCCAACCAATACATAGAAAGAAGAAGGCACCCTGGGAGGAGGAAGGGCAAAAAGTGTTAATTCGAACAAATGGCTGGAATTAACACAGCTACACTGGGTTAAATCGAAGTAATACGTTTGATTTAACAGTCATTTTGAATTTAAGGGAGATTTTATAATTTCAAAATGACTTTTCCTTATTTCAGATTGAGGGGGGTCCTCATTTCGAATGAAGGAAATCTAGTGTAATCATGCAATACCTTAAATCGTATTAATCATTAATTCAATTTCCAGTATAAGTGTAGACATAGCCTTAGAGACATGAGAGAGAACTGCTGTGCCACACTTGGCCAGGAGGGGGGTGACTAGCAGTGTGTGGTTTTGTTTACTTCACTTAAAGAAAAAATTTTACTGAGAACTGGAAAAAGTGAACAACTGCTGCTAATACCTAGCCCTTTTAGTCAAGAGTAACGAATCACACCACAGAAACAAATGGATTCAGTTTCACTGTACCCCGTGCAGTAGAGCTCTCTATATATCACTTAAGAGATGATGAAACTGAGGCCCAGCGGGTTAATGGCCTGATTGGCAGAGCACTGACCACCTACAGTTTCCATCAAAGTCAATGGGAGCTGCTGGGATCGTGTGCCACCTTGCAAGCACCTTTGAAAGTCTGGCCATGGGAAAACCACTGAAAGTCACGCAGCAAATCGGTGATGGAGCTGGGAACAGAACCACCAGTTCCTGGCTGCCATGACCCAGCAGTCCCAGTAGGATGCCTTGGTCTGCTTCATTCTTTTAAAGTAATCCCTCCATCGCAGAGCCTTGCACATCTGTGCATGGCACATTAGAGCTTCTGGCTCAGCACAATGTCTTAATGGGGAACTAGTCTGATGAGGAAACAAAAAACCAAAACCAAACCACTTGCCTCATTTGTTCAGTAACCGACTTTTCCCACTCTTCCATGTCCCTGTTGTCTAGACTCTGATGAGGTGCTGTCAATATCCTGGTTCCTTACAACATCCAACACCTGCTTTATATGACATGAAAACCATCAGCACTACAATGCTTACTGTAGGCATGTACAGTGTCTGAAATACCTGCCTGTCAGGTGACCCTGGGTGGCTTGGGGAATTATACTCCTCTAATGGCTGGTAAAACTGCTGGATGCCTGGAAAATAGTCTGCAGGAAAATTCAGCTGCAAAATCTGGTCTCGTAGTTCACAGTCATATTGCAAGAGTTGCACGTCCTCAGCTGAAAAATGCACCTTTGAAGGAGGTAGGGATCAGAGAAATGGGAACAAAAGGGTGAGCTGTAGAGAGAGAAAGCTAGAAAAGAAGAGTTCTTCAAAGCGAAAAGACCAGCCAGTTGTTCCCCATTTTATAGAAACAGGCTCCAAACCATTACAAAACCCACCCACGCTGCCTGCCTGGTCTTGTGCATCCAGGACACGGCTGGACAGACCAGGCTGTGAACCGGCACAGGTCAGAAAGCCCAGGAGAGACTATCCTGTTAAGGAGTTGTTGTTGGAAAGCTACAATGTTGCTCCTGGCTTCTGAAATGTATTTATACACTGCATGTTTCCATCTGTGTCTGCTGGGAGAGAAAGGAGGAAGGGAAGGACCCATAGTTTGTTGGCTTAGATTTTGCTTGTTTAATGGTGTCTAACAGAAACCAGTTAGCTGAGCTGACCGACTATCCAACTGCAAAATGACAGATGCACGGAGGACTGGCTTATTTTCTTTGGCCTGAACTCTTGGCCCCGCACAGGTGTGCAAAGAAGAAGGGAGAATGCTGGGAGGACCCTTCACCCCAACTTTTGAATCCCAGCCCTGGGGCCATTGGCAGCAGACACTATGTCCTGCCTGTGGAGCTAGCCTTCCTCAAATGAGCAGGGTCATGTGGACTCCTAGCCACATGTTATCCAGGCACAGGCCTTTAAACTCCTCTGTACCAAGGTGCTGTACAACCTCATGCAGGAGATGGCAGCTGCTAGGTCGACATCTTCCACAAGGACAAACCTTTCCCACTCCCCACACTCATATTCACTTTCTTCTCCCACTTCTCACAGCCTCCACACATGGCTGGGCTGGCTATGAACCTGAGATCCACAGCTATTGTAAGGCAGAGTGTACTGCTTCCCCAACAGGCCCGAGACTCTGGAGGATCATGGAGAGCAGGAGGACCCACAGTGTGTGAGACCAGCTGAGATGTTTTAATGAGGGGCCTTCTCTTGTCCAAATGCAGCTCTCCTCAGCTGTAATTAAATTCATTAAAAACTCTGGAGAGGAGAAGTACTGTGGACAATTGAACTAAGGCACTATTTCAAAACAGGGCATGAGTTAAATCCTCACCCTTAATAACCCATCCCGTGTCTCTAAAAGCAGCCCACTGGCATCTATCCAGCCTTCTGGGCAATAAAATACCTGTAAGCAAGAAGTCTCTACATTATCTCATAGAGCACGCCTTGAAACACATACCATACAGCTCTATTAATAGAAGCTAACTGCCCCTGAGGAGACTCAGCAAGGGGTATAATATGCATGGATTTTTCCATTCAGTCACAAAGTCAACCCAAAGTTAACCCCTAAAGCTCCAGTGTTTAGTCTTGTGTGACCGAACCAACTACATTTCTTGGGCTGCCTGCTTTTCTCTCCCTTCTCTCATCTCATCGTGTCTCTCTCCTTCTGCCCTTCCACAGTTTCCCCTCTTCCTCAGTTTCTCTCTCTCCTCCTCCCCTCAATCTCTTCCACCCCCATATTTCCATGGGAGTCAAGAAGGCTAAAGCATTTACTCTCACTCTCTAACCCAAGGGAAATCTACTGATTGGCCAAGATAACTTCACCATTTCCTCAATCTCTCAATGTTATCTTGTGAATAAATCAAAGCCTTTGAGATTTCAAGATTTCTCACCATTCAACTTTCTAGGGTACATCTACATTACAACCTATGGGATCCAAGCTTGTGGAGTCTGTTTTCTAACCTGTGCTCGAGCATTGTCAGTGCATTTTAAAGTTGGTCTTACAGTTGCTGGACCCATGTCTCACAGCTTATGCATCCATAGTGCACAACACAGACCTTCTGACTAGGTCTGCACCTTGAGCTGCATCCAAACTGCGACAACACAGAGCATGGACCCAATTTATAGCAGAACTCAAGTCTCTGCTCCAACCTCTAGCAAGGTCCTAGGACGCGGACCCTGAGTTCTTGCTAATCCAAGTTGAACTGATTTGGGTGTGAATGGGAAGGGGTGCAGACTCAAATCTGAGTCAGAACTCAGAATTGGCATGTTTTGTGTAGACATGCCCCAGGAGGCTGAGCATTCAATGTGGTGAGCCAGACGTTACCAGCATAAGTCCTTGTTAACACAAAAGTGAGCTGGACATACTCTTTCCCCATGCATTGTAATGAAAATTCAGGTCCTTTCATTTAAAATTCAGATCTTTTCATTTTAAATGCATATCTGCATGAGACAGCAATTTTTGGACCCCGGACACATATTGCACTGTTTGTAGAACCATTGCTAGAAAAACATTTATCCAACATCCTGCAGCAGATTATAAAGCTCAATATATGCCCTCGTACCGTTAAGGATGTTGGTACAGTTACTGAGCTGCATTTTGCACTCAACAGGTCAACATAAACAATTTTGCATAATGCAACATCATTTCAAGATCAAATATTATCGTTGTTCATACAAGGCCAAAAGTGCACTAAGTGCTTTGCAGATCTCTGAAGACAGAGCCCCTCTCCCAGAGAGCCTGCAATATAATAAAGCAAAAGTTGGGATAGGAACAAGCGCCACACAAAAAGCAAAAAGATAAAATGGATCAGTTTCACACACACCCTTCTAGTCCCCCTTTTATTTTCTTTTAAGACAGAGACTTTAATGCAAATCTTACATTATTCAAAGCACATTACCAAACTCATCCATTCAAACAGTTACTTTATTCTTTAACAACACAGCTCCTCAATATGTCAACCCCTTCATGGGCCATCTTGAAGAAGAATTTCTGGAGAAATGCTCCTGAGATACAACAATAAGAGTTTCATCCTCTGGGCAGATGACTTAAACTTCCTCATAGATTTCTATCCACCCATCAAACTCTCTCCAAATAGCATCATCTCTTCATGAACGCCATGATTTGCTTAAACAATGTAACCCTCACAACAACAATAAACACAGGAGTCGCACAAATCACCATATTACTTCTACAGATCCAGGAACATTCCCAAACACACCAAAAAAATCTTTTGTCTAGTCACACACCGAGATACCAGTGCAAATTCTGTTGAGATACACCCCTCAACACACTTAAAAAAGGACACTCTGCCAAAGAAGTAGATCACGTAATGGAAAGGGCCACCCAAATAACCCAAGAGAACTTGCTTCAATACAGAAAAAACAAAACAGTGACTGCATGTCCCTAGTTGTCATTTACTACCTCATACTGGAACCCATGTGACATATCATCAAACAGCTACAACCCATACTTGATAGGCAGCACATCCTGAAATCTCTCTCAAACTTCCTCTTTGACCTTCAAACAAACCCTCAACCTCACCATGCTCATCATCAGAAGCAAGCTCCCCACAGACCAGGGCACATCAATTCAAAACAGTAACAGATACTGCCAGAAGAGTTGAGAAGTCTGTAGTCATGGCTCTGCTGCTATGATGATGAATACCCTGCACAATAAACTTTTCAAGATTTATGGGTCTTAAACATGCTTATCACAACATGTGGTGCACCTCATCCATTGCATCATATTCCCCAAGAGCTACTATGTGGGTGAAACTTTAGCTCTCACAGAAAAATGTTAAGAGAAAAAACAGACTGTCACCCATGGACAAACACTTTTCACAAAAGCATCATCTGACCCATCTTGGCCTCCAAAGAAGCAAAGATGAGCCTACTTAAATTTGTAACTCTGCTGGACACTCAAAACCATGGATTTAAGATTCCCTGGTTTTATGGTTCATAACAGTTTTATAACATCCTGTGATCTACTAACCATTAATTGCCCATTTCAAACCTTTTGGGCATAGCAATCTAACTCCCAGTTGCCAACTTCATTTCAAGTGATCACCTGCAACATTGCAGGGGCGTCGCTGGCTGGGGGAGGGGCGCGGGGCATGGGCGTAGGCCCCGCCCCTGGCCTGCAGGCCCCCTCCCCTGGTCTGCAGGCCCCACCCCCTAGCCAGGGACAGGGCCGGGCACTGCCGCGCCACCGTGGGAGGGCAGGCCCCGCATCCCCGGCAGGGGAGGGGGCCGCCGCGGCTGTCAGGGGCCAGGCCCTGGATCCCCGGTGGGGGACAGGGCCGCCACAGCCAGGGACGTGACCGTGGGTGGCCAGGCCCCTGATCCCTGGCCAGGGACGGTGCTGCTGTGGCCGCCGGCAGCTGGGCCCCGGATCTCTGGGCTAATTGGGCCAGAGATCCGGGCGACTGGCACTGGGGTTCGGAGCATGTGCCCCGGCATGCCCAGCACCAGCGACGCCCCTGCCTGTGAGTCCTTTCCAGTCCTAGATGTCTACTGGTCCATAGTATTGGTCAGCAGGGTGGGCTGTGCCCTCATCAGAGCAGTAGCCTAAGTGCTGTGCTAAGTTTTGTGTGGAAAGTCTGAGGAGGGGTTTTGAAAGAGAATGTGGGGCACATAAAAACCTATGAGGAATGTAGCAGAGGTACTGTCAGTGCCGTGATGTACACAGGTGATGTTGTAGAGAAGGCATCAGGCTGGTTCTTGGACAGAGGAGACCACAGAACTGTAGAAGATGAGAGTTAGAAGGCACCTCAGGAGGTCATGGTGGTCACAGTGGTTCTCAACCTTTTCCAAGTCCCAACACGCTTGGCAGTGTATGCAACCCTACGGGACACACCAGCCCACTCTCCCACCCGCATCAGGCTGAAAGCAGCCCCCAGTTTGGCTCTCCATGACACACTTACTGCTCTGTGGAGACACAGTCATGTGTCCCAACCCAATGGTTGAGAACCACTGGTCTATTCTAGTCCAACCCCCTGCTGAAAGTGGGACCAACCCCGACTAAATCATCCCACCCAGGGCTTTGTCAAGCCACATCTTAAAGACCTTTAAGGAGGGAGATTCCACCACCTCCTTAAGGAACCCATTCCAGTGCTTCATCACCTTCCTAGTGAGAAAGATTTTCTTAATATCCAACCGAGGCCTCCTCCACTGCAACTTGAGACAAATGCCCTTTGTTTTGTCATCTGCCACCACTGAAAACAGCCTAGCTCCCTCCTTCCTGGAACCCCCTTGCAGGTAAAATGACAGCTGTTACCAAATCCCTCCTTCAATCTTTTCTTCTGAAAACTAAACAAGCCTAGTTCCCTCCGCCTCTCTTCATAAGTCATGTGCACCAACCCCCTGATCATTTTTGTTGCCCTCTGCTGGACTCTCTCCAGCTTGTCCGCATCTTTTCTGTAGCAGGGGCCCAAAATTGGACACAGTACTCCACATGTGGTCTTACCAGTGCTGAATAGAGGGAAATAATCATTTCCCTTCATCTGCTGGCAAGGCTTCTGCTAATGCAGCCCTATATGTTGTTAGTCTTCTTGGCAAAAAGGGGACACTGTTGACTCATCTACAGCTTCTTGTCCACTGTAACCCCAGGTCCTTTTCTTCAGAACTGTTGACTGATCAGTCAGTTCCCAGTCTGTAGCAGTGCCTGGGATTCTTCCATCCTAAGTGCATGCAGATGCTGAAAAGAAGGAGTTTAGGGGCAGGGATGATGGGAGAGTGCCATGTAGAAGGGTGAGATGATGACTAGAGAGACAGGGTAGGGAGGGTAATACTTGTTATTGGACAAACTTCTGATCATGAAAGAAACAAGCTTTAAGTGTCTACAAAGTTCTTCTCCCAGACTGGGGAAGGTATTTTAAGTGTCACAGCTCAATACAAAGGGACAGAGAGTTTAGCAGAAGTAGTTATCTCATATTCTGAGGGACCTGAGTGACCCATTAATTCGTCTGCAGTCACAGGACAAAAAGAGGCAGTTAGTGGGTTTCTGCTTAAGAATCTGTCCAATCTTGTATTTAGTGCAGGCGCCCAGCTTCCTTTCCCAATCCTGGAAAACAGCTCTGTGCAGTTTGAAAGCTTGTACTTCCACCAACAGGAGGTGATCCAATAAACTCTGTTACCTGAGCTCCCTTGTGTCTCTCATATCCTGAGACCATAATGACAACAGCAATGCTGCAGATATTATTCCTTAAGACCTTTTTAATTATTTGAAATTTTATTGTATATTCTTTTTGAGTTAAAAATTGTGATAGGCAAAATGGTATGGTAGGAAACACTGAAGATCTGAGTCAACCATTTCAAATGATCATTAGCTAATAATTAATAAATGCTTGCAAATTAGTCTGACCATGTAGCAAGTTATTATCTCAGAGTATGAACAAACTTATTATCAGCCATAAATACATATACAACGTGCTGCTGCCTACAAAGGATATGGTTTGCTTTCTCTCCGTCATCACCACACGATTTCAATATTATTTCTTTAAACTATAATTCATTTGTGAGAGAAAGAGAGAGTGTAAAGGAAACGCTCCTCTCAAGATTTACTGCATGTCTGTTACTGTGTGGGCTGTTTTGACTCTGCCGTGTAGCAGAGACGATGCAAACCACGCAGTATTGGAATGAGTTCAAGCTTTTACAGTCCTTCAAATTGGGGCTGGAGCCGGAGAGGAAATACTGAAATCCTGGATATACAACTTCTGTCTGTGAGGGGGAGAGAAATTCCATGAAAATTAAGAACTCACTGATGTATAAATTTATATTCTGTTTAAGGGTCGGTTGTTTCTTTTTGTTTGATTGTTTTGTTCTGTTCACTTCTTTGTTGTTGTTTTTGTTAAGAAACAATTGAATTAATATAAAAAAAGTCACATAAGGCTCTTTAAATAATACTGGAATTTGTCAGCTGGTGGTAGAGTAGGGATTCAGTTTGTTGAAGCCAAGCTATTTAATTAGCTTGTGAGCCAAGTTTTAGGAAGGTGAGTCAGTTCAGACGTATTTCTGGTTAGAAAGTTAAGCCAAACTTTAAAAAAAAAAAAAATCCTCATCATACATGCTGTAAACATTAAGCCAGACCGGGAAATCAACAACCCAAGTGTATTGTCCTTCACTCCCTGCTTATACCACAGCTGGTGGGAATCAATATCCCATTGCCCCAACCCCTCCAGGGGCAAGGAAAGCCCTAAATTCAGTAGTTCATCTGTGCTAATGGCAGACTTCAGGCTGGCTACGAATGGCATTTGGCAATCTCTGGTGGCTACACATTCTGTCTCAAAAGGTCCCTGTGTGGCAGTAGGTCAAGAGAAGAAAGACGAGGGAATCATCCGTTGCATGAATAGGCCACAGGCCTAAACAGAATAGGTCACATTCCCTCCCCTGGACCTGGGCCCTTTGCACTGTTCCCAGGGATGCAGATGAACTGGAATTTGGCTGCAACTGCCCAGCTGAGAATTGCCCAGCTTCTTCTCCAAACATTCTCCCCCCCACACACACACACCCTACACACACCCAGGTAGGGAGCAAGAGGTGACGTGTCACGGACAAGGAGTAATGCAGAAGTACTCAGCAGTCCCAGTTGTGGACCAGGGCACCATTGTAAAAGTCACGGTACAAATTTTGTGTTGGGATGTGGCCCCTACGGGCTGTTAGTCAGCTGTCATAAGTGAGAGCATTCTGCTGTCTGCTCTACTTACGGCAGGGCTGGGAATAAAGGACAGATGTAGCTGGCTCCCTGAAGACCTCCATCCCTGCCATAAGCAGGGCTTGGTGCAGGAGAGAATCTGGTCCAGGGAGCCCAGTCTCTCTCACGGTCCAGCTTTTTGGCTCTTTGCTAGGAAAACTAAACCAAAATGTTACTCTATCTTCTCTCCTACTCCTTTACCCCCCAAGAACAACCTGAAAACACAGCACAGAGATTAGAAAAAGGACTGATAAACACCCCAGTGTTTTTTATCTGAGGGAGCGATCTCCCATTCTTCAGCCCACAGTTCCCATCCAAAGGGAAGCTGCCTTCATTAGTGCAATGCCCGCATTGTTTCCATTATGTTTTTATCACTGTCATGGGCACAGGGAAAGAGAAAAAAGAATCACAGAGGAATTAAAAATAAGAGAGAACCAGAAAACCAAGTTCTGCCTCTGAGGAGGCTACAACAAGAATAAACCAGTCAACTCTCTCACAGACATACACACACAACATAAAATATCTGAACACGTTCAGACTGCCCCAAAATAAGGAGAGCCAGTTACTTCACTTGAATGGAAATATTGCTTTTCAGCCCTCAGCGCAGGCAAGAGCATCATGACCTTGCTGCACACTTTTGTTTGAGTTATTTGCTCCTTACCGTAAAGGTCAGGAGAAAGAAAGAATAGCAATATATATATCACTGCTTTCTGCCTGCCTAAAATCCCCACGTCATTTGAGCTGGATGTACCATTCAGCACTTCCTGAGGTAAATACTTCCTACAGTATGGTGGTGAGGCTGTGGTCCAGTCCAGGGGATGGACAGTCTGCAGTGTCTTGCAAAGTGGGAGGGAGAAGAAGCCACACAAAGGTGCAGGTCCTTGGTACCATAAATAGCATGTTGCAATGAACTGACAGCCAGCTAGAAATTTTATGGTTGTCATTGTGCTGCAAGCCACAGACATTCAGAATTACGCAGCAATAGCAGGAACTGCAATCAGATTCCCCCCACCCCAAACCACATCCACTAAAATAATTAAAAGAAAAGAAAAGAAAAGCACAGCCTTATCAGCTAACACTACACAGCAATACTGTATACTGCCTGACACACATCACTGAACTGTTTTGATTCTGCCCAAAAGAGGGCAGTGGTAACACAGACACCAGAAAATCTTACTGCAGACTGCAGAAAACTACATTTAATTCCTCTGCCAGGTGCTGTCAGTGTCTTCTGAAAACAAAGACTGGCTCAAGCTTCCACCCAGAAAACTGAGGAACAAAATACACCCCATTGGGCAACCTTGCTAGGCAATACATCCCACTCACAAACACTGAGGCTAGGAGTTTAAAAACAAGAAATTTTGTTAGGGGTGAGGAAAAGGGGGTCAAGAGAATAAACTTGGGAAAGCCAGCAATTAATACACTAATAATATTAAGTAAGGCTCCCACCCCTCACTGCTGGAGGGAGGGGAGGGCTTAGCAATAGCCCCAACCTCAGAGCTCCTCACAATTGTGAGTGGATAGCTAGCACATTTTAGTTGCTTGCCCTCTGACCAGCTCCCCACTCACTATTTGTTGCCCTTGGCTGGTGGAGTTCATGGATCCTGCAGGTGAGCCTCCAGGCCCCAAGGGACGTGTTCCCTTACTGTTCCTACACGGGCTCTCCTACCTGACCCAGCTGAAGTGATTTCTGATTTGATTGCTGGGCAGGTGAGCACATCAGAGTTCCTCAGGTAGATGTATGCTTTCTGCAATTGCAGCCCAAGCCACTTTAACGCTATAAATTACCTCAGCTCAGCTCTGTCCACCACCTTGAAGCCAACTGGTCTTGAAGCAGCCTTTGCACTGAGTCTTTGGAGAGGAACCAGTGGTGTTCAGGACCCTTGACAGACTTCTTACCACCTGAGAGACACTGGTGTCGGTACTAGTGGTGCTCCTGCACCCCCTGGCTTGAAGTAGCTTCCATTAGATACAGGTTTACTGTTTGGTTCAATGGCTCACAGTACCCCCACTATAAAAATTGTTCCAGCAGCCCTCCTGAGAGGAACTCCCCAAAGAAGATGGGACCCTCTTTCCTTTTTCTCTCCACTTCCTTTTGCCTCGTCCCATCTCCCATAATCAGGGTGGCTATGCCTCCAGGAGCCTTTGGCTAGTTCGAACAAAAAAAATTTTTAGTTCAAACTGGCCAAAGCTTCATTTGAACTAATTAGTTCGAACTGTAAGTTTGAACTAATGGCTTAGTCTGAACTTGCCACTTTGGCAAGTTTGAACTAGCATGATGTAGTCATGCTAGTTCAAACTAAATAAGTTTGAACGAGCTGTTAGTTCAAACTAACCACATTCTTTTTTAGTTCAAACTAACTCTTAGTTCAAACTAGCTGTGTTTTTTTTTAGTTCAAACTAAAACAAGCATGGCTAGTTTGAACTAAAATGTTAGTTTGAACTAACTGGGCACAGTTTAGTTTGGACTAAGAAAGTCCAAACTAAGCTTTTAGGTGTAGACATAGCTGGTGATCCCTCATCCCACGTATATTTACATAAGAACATCCATACTGGGTCAGACCAATGTACCACCAAACCCAGTATCCTGTCTTCTCACAGTGGCCAATGCCAGGAGCTTCGGAAGGAACGATAGGAGAGGCCAGCATCAAGTGAGCCATCCCCTGTTGTCCGCTCCCATTTGATGCAGTTCTCCTGTCCTTTATTTTCCAAAAAAAGGCATACTAGAATTTTGTCACTCCAAAACCAAAACTTAACAGTATTTTAAACAAAGTGTCCCAGATGCACGCACAATTGAGGCCTGGCCCATTCAGACATTTCCGCTGCTCACCAAAAGATGTGAGAATAGAGTTCCTTCCCTATGAACTTCTTGTCCATCTGGCATTCTCTGCAACTCAGTGCTGCTTGTCTCCCTATCCACCAGCTTTGGGCCACAGGGTTTACATACAGAATCATAGGATTAGAAGGGACCTCATGAGGTCATCTAGCCCAACACCCGGCAAAAAAAATCTCATTAAATCATCCCAGACAGGGGTTTGTCTAACCAAGCCTTAAATATTTCCAAAGATAGAAATTTCACCACTTCCCTAGGTAGCCCATTCCAATGCTTCACCACCCTCCTAGTAAGAAAGTTTTTCCTAATATTCAACTTCAACCTCCCCCGATGCAACTTGAAAACATTGTTCCTTGTTCTGTCCTCTGTTACTACGGAGACAGCTGAGCTCCATCCTCCTTGCAGCATCCCTTCAAGTAGTTGAAGGTAGCTATCAAATCCTCCCTCAGCCTTCTCTTCTGCAGGCTAAATAAGCTTAGTTGACTCATAGCTAGCTTCCCATCCACCATGACCCCCAGATCCTTTTCTACAGTGCTGCTACTTAGCTGATGTCTCTCCAGCTGGTAGCAGTGCATGGGGTTTTTCCATCCCAAGGGTAGGACTTTGCACTTGTCCTTGTTGAACTTCATGAGATTCTATTGGCCCACTGCTCCAATTTGTGTCTGAATCATGTTCCTGCCCTCCAGTGTATCTACCCTTTCCCCCAGTTTGTTGTCATTCACAAACTTATTGAGTGTGCAATCTATCCCATCATCCAGATCATAAATTAAAATGTTGAACAGATCCAGCCCCAGGACCAACTTCTGGGGCACACCACTCATTACTGGTTGCCAACTAGACACTGAGCAATTGATTCCTACTCGCTGAAATCATTGATCTAGCCAGTTTTCTATCCACCTTACAGTCCACACATCCAACCCATATTTCCTTAACTTACCGATGAGAATGCTGTGGGAAACCGTATCTAAAGCCTTATTAAAGTGGAGGTATACCACCAACAGCTCTTCCTGCATCCACAAATCCAGCCATTTCATCATAGAAGGCAATGAGGGTTGTCAGGCATGCTATACCCTTGGTGTATCCATGCTGACTGTTCATGATCACTCTATTTTCCTCCAAGTGTTTCAGGATGGATTCTTTGAAAACCTGCTCCATGATTTTTCCATGGATTGAGGTGAGGTTGATTGGTCTGTAATTCCCCAGATCCTCCTTTTTCCCTTGCTTGAAGATAGGCACAACATTTGCTCTTTTCCAGTCCTCCCACACCTCCCCCATTTGCCACGAGTTTTCAAGGATAATGGCCAGTGGTACTGCTATCTCATCGGCCAACTCCATCAGCACTCTTGGATGCAGTTCATCTGGCCCCATGGACTTGTGCACATCTAGCTTCTTTTAGTCCCTAGCCTGCCCTTCCATCACCAAGGACCTCTCTTCCTCTTCCAATCTGCCATAAACAGTGTAGTGGACTGGGAGCTGGCCCTCCCTCTGAAAACTGAAGTAAAAAAAAGTATTGAGCACTTCAGCCTTTTCTGCATCCTCCACTACAAGGATACCTGCCTCATTCAGTAAGGGACCTACAGCATCCCTAATATTCTTCTTGTTATTGACACATTTGTAGAATCCTTCCCGTTATCCTTCACATCTCTTGCTAGCCGCAACTCCAATTGTCATTTGGCTTTTCTGATTTTATCCCTGCAGTCCCGAGCAATATCTTTGCATGCCTCCCTAGTCATCTGTCCACGCTTCCTGTGACCTAGAAACTTGTGCTAGGTGTCCATAGAAAGAGAAGGGTCCGGGAAGGAAACACATCTTTCAAATATCCCAGCCCTTAGCCCGTCTGTGGTGCTCATCCCAGTCATACCTGAGCACTTCATGTGCATTGTAACACAACCATCCTCACAAATTTGTGTGACATAAGAGAAGTGTGACGAGCCCTTTTTTATGAGTGGAGAGATGAGGCTGAGAGACACATGTACGACTGATTTTCAGAGCCACTAGAGGAGATATCTGAAAAGATATCTGACACATGTGACTAGGCTGGAAACATCCTGTCTAGGTTTGGCCAAACATTTTCCACTGCATCTGTTTTCAGCCTTCCATAGAACATTTCATTTTTTGTTCAAAATATTTCAGCCAAATACTGAAAATATTTAGCTAGAAATGGGAACTGTAATGCCTCATGGGAGCTGTGGTTTTCTTCTTGTGTCACTATTTTTCTCTATGGACTGGGATCCACCAAGCTACATTTCCTATAATGCACTACAGGCAGAGACTCCTGGTGCAACATTTCCTTCATCAAAAAGAGGAAACTATGATTTGTTATTGTGGATGTTTGTAGTCCAGCTGGGATTCTGGTACACAGAAATGGATGAGGACACAAAGAGCAATATATACGTCTGAACTTTAGCCAAAGTTTTAGGAGTTTTTGGTGGAAAAAATCAAATTTTTCTGTGCAAAAAGTTTCCATTAAATAGATTTTGAACCAGCTTTAATTGCCCTTTCTTTCTTCAAAGTGATGACAAGTACAAAGATCACTGATACTGCAATAGCACCTTCATATGGAGTTACTGTTTGTCTTCATTAGCTATGTAAGACTAGCAGCTAGATCAGAAATACACAGAGAAACTAAATAATGCAGGAAATGGTTATTAGTATCTTAGAGCTCCCAGCTAATTTTAGGATCTTGTGCTAGGGACTGCACAAATTGATAGTGAGAGACAGCTCATACTCCAGAGAAAATCGAATAAGACAAACAGTCAAAAGATGAAAAGGAAAACAGGCATGTAAAAGTGATGTGACTTGCCCAGAATCACATCTCTGTGAGGGAGACAGGGTGAGAACCCAGGTTTCAACTTCCAATCCAACAGCCTATCCACACAACTACACCGCTTCCTAAACAGCTGTGATAGGGTTGATTTGCCCTGAGGCCCCTGCTGGAGATTGCCTCACCCTACTACACCTCGGCCGGAAATGAGCAGTAGAGAAGCCCTCTGAGCTGCCTAGAGCAGCTATGTGAGATGCAGCCAATAGGAAAGAGGCTGCAGGGAGCAGCCAATCAGGTGCAGAAGGCTCATATAAAAGGAAACTGCAGGGCCAACAGAATGAGTTTGGTCTACTGGCAGGGACTGAGGCAGTAAGGTGTTGGTAGCTGGCTGCTGAGACTTGACAGAGGCTAATGTAGCTAGACAGCTGGGGTCAGAGGACTACAGGACAGGTGAAGAACCTCCAAGGAGAAAGTCCTGGGGTGCTGCTCCATCCCAGAGCAGGAGCCCTTTGTAAGCTAGCTAACCAGGGTACGCTGAAATAGATCTTGTTGGTAAGGTTGAGGCTTGAGCCCGAGGATGGACACTGCCAATGGAGGAGTACGTGGTGGGTAACCCAAACACTACAGTGGGCCCAAAGGACTGTCAAAGGATTGAGTTCAGTGAGGGCTGCAGGACAACACTCAGGGCTTTGAGATAGGTCTTCGTGGACAGTATATGCCTGGAAGAGGTTGGTTTGTTTTTGAACATGATCCATATGTGGCTCAGCTGGAGAGCTGAGTCACTGAAGACCTGCCTGACAAGCAAAGTGCCTGATGGGGCCACCACGAGCCAAGGAAAATGAAAAACTACAGGCACACACACACACGATAGGGGGGTGTATGCAAGAGGTGAGTGTACCCCATTGCAGCAAGTTACTCACAGATTTTTAAGGTGAAAAGAACGCTTATGAAAGTCTAGTCTGGACTGTTGTAAACAGAACAGTCACACCAAATTAGAGGATTCCACCTAGAAAAATTCATGCATCAAGCCAACAACTTCTGTTTGAGCTAGAGCAGATGTTTTGGAAAGACATCTTTCCTTGATTTAAAGACTCCCAATTGAAAAAAATCCACCACATCCCTAGGTAAGTTACTGGTATTCCATTTGCAGTTACTTTCTTTGATCTCATTTGATCAGTTTTTAATCCATTTAATGTGGGCAACAGTATTTTGTGTAGTGCTCATATTTTTTTTTAATCAGAACATCATGCACAATGAAGACAAATGCCTCACAGAAGTCTAAATATATTATCTCAACACAGTCATGTTTATAAACCATAGTTGTGATGCCCTCCAAACCCCATACCAAGTCTGTTTGGCAAGACCTATTTTCAATAAACCATATTCATTGGCATCAATTAGGGTTCCCACTCTATTCTAACATATATATTGGACATGATCCAAGCGTATCCCTTCCATCATTGTTCTGCCTTTTTTAAATTAAATAGCAAATAAACTTCCACCTCCACTTCCTCCTGAGCTTGACTGCTACTATTATGATTTGTGGCAGTATCTAAGGCTATGTCTACACTTAGATTGTTAAATTAAATTAACTTAAAGGTAATTAAATCAAACTAATAATCATCAAATCAAATTAACTTAAATTGAATTAACATGGCTCCACTAGAAACCCAATTGAACTAGCACGTTCATGGACAGGACTTGCTAATTTGATTTAGGAGACGGGCTCCATGGGAGGTGTGGCAACATGGCACCCAAGAAGGGCCATACCCCCATCCAATATATAGAAAGAGGAAGACACCCTGGAAGGCCAAAGGCCGAACGTGTTAATTTGAACTAATGGTTAGCTCGAATTAACATGGTTACACTGGGTTAAATTGAACTAAACTGGCTTTTATAATTTCAAAATGACCTTTCCTTATTTTGAACTGAGGGAGGTCCTTATTTCAAACTAAGGAAAGCTAGTATAGCCAGGCAATACTTTAAATTGAATTAATCATCATTAATTTGATTTAAAGTGTAAGTGTAGACAAAGCCTTTGAGCCTCAGTTATGGACCAGGACCCAATAGTGCAAGGCACTGTAAGATCAGAACAGTAAGATGGCCCCTACCCCAAAATGTTTACAATCTAAACTTTTACTTGGCAGTATGTCTCTGTCTCTGGTTACTGCCCATATTTCCCTCTGTCTCAGGGATATAGAAGGTGGGTGAAAAATGGAGTGACATTTTTGCAAAAATGTTCATGGGAAATGAAGTGGGTTTTTTTTTTTGTTGAATTTCATATTTTTAAATGTTTCAACAAGTTTTGACCTTGTTTGGGGCTACTACTCTTCTGCTCCCAGCATGAATCATCAGAACTGCACCTTTATGCAGGAATCTACTATGTGAGTCACCAAAAGAGCTCTGCATCCTTATGCAATCTCAGAAACTGCCACTTTGTTATAATGGTTCAGTGGTAGTAAGTAGAACCTTTTCTTTCTGAGTCAATTTAAAAACAATACCTTAGTGTTACATTTCATCATGCTTACTAGAGGTCCTGGCTACTTTTGGCCATTAAAGACCCCCCAACACTTTCACAAGAATAGGGGTATTAGCCCACTCTAAAAACCAAATATCAATCCATGTACCAAAAATTTCTCCTGCAACTTCAATTTGCTGCAGTATTCCCTGTTTCTAAACCTGAAATCTTTTGTTGTGCTTCTGTACACTGCTAAACCACTGGCATGTTTCACCCCAACAGGGCTTTCAAATTTATTTAGCAGGGGGTGAAATGATGGTCATAGTTTATTTATATCTTGCAACTGTTCAAGTACAAAGCTAGGAAATTTAGGCCATTTGAAAGGGGAGAATACGAGTTTTCTAATGGGACACACAAGTCCAGCTTTTAACTTTAAGAGTTATATGATATTGAAGTGTGACATTTTTTATGTATAGAAAAACTGCTTGAAGGAATTTTAGAGGTTGTTAAAATGTATTTGGTAATTTTTTCTCTCTCTCTTCTAATGTTATTCAAAAGATGCAGGCTTTGTAGGGGAATACATGCCAAAATAGTTACCATGAAAAAGATTAAACTCTAAAATATTTCTGAAATATGCTCTTTTGCATAAGTGACATATAATGAATAGATGAGTTCGTGACCTGTAAAAGTTTCATTGCCAACCATTTGAGATGATTTAACTTAAACAGTTCAGATAATATAACCAATCGAACCTAAGAGGCTGAATTTTTATATCACACCATCATGTAGATATCATTCACGCTGTAGTATGTTAACTAGGCATTGCTAGAGGTGGGCCCATGTGGGCACATGCCCACCCAATTGACCAGCAGGTCCGCCCATCCCTGACCGCTGCAGCCCTTGGAAGTGGCACAAGCTTGGCTCCTGCAATCACGGACTGATCAGCAACAGGTGACTGCAGATGGGTGGAGGTGGTCAGCTCTCTGCCTGCAGCTCTGGCCCTGAATAGCCACTGCAGCCTTTGTGCAGTGGGGGCTGGCTGGGCCTTTTCCTCTCCTTTCTCCTCCCGATGCTCCAGTTGCGAGGGAACCGGAGTGTTGGCAGGAAGCTTGCAGTAGCATGACCAAGAGGAAGAGTGGCCAGGCACGCTCTGGAGAGTCAGAAGCCTGGCCAGAAAGCAGGGATTAGCTATGCCCCTGATGCTAATCACCCCAATGAATGCCAATAAAACTTTTATACCATGCTATACATCATATTTCCTATATACCATATAGATATTTGGCAGACAATGTACTTAGGAAAGTTAACTTTTTAAAAAATATTATTTGCATTATTGCAGCACTTCTGAACCCCAGTTATGGACCAGGACCCCATGGTGTTAGGCACTGTACAAACACAGCACAGAAAGATGGTCTCTGATCCAAGAACTCACAGTCTAAGTGCTGTGCAAGACAAGAAACAAGAGACTGATAAGACATGTATAGGAGTACAAGAAAAACAATGAGACAATATTAAGGGAGACCTTTGGGGGGAGGGGTTTCCTTCATTTTTAAAGCCTAACTCCATTAGTATCATGATGGATGGATAAAGTTTTTATAAACCATAGAATCATAGAATCATAGGGTTGGAAGGGACCCCATGAGGTCGTCTAATCCAACCCCCTGCCAAAAAAAGCAGGACCACTCCCACTAAATTATTCCAGCTAGAGTTTTATCCAGCTGGGCCTTAAACATCTCCAAAGATGGAGGTTTCACCACCTCCCTAGGTAGCCCATTCCAATGCTTTACCACCCTCCTAGTAAGAAAGTTTTTCCTAATATCCAGCCTCAACCTCCCCAGCTGCAACTTGAAACCATTGCTCCTTGTTCTATCCTCTGTTACTACTGAGAACAGCCGAGCTCCATCCTCCTTGGAGCATCCCTTCAGGCAGTTGAAGACCCCTATCAAATCCCCCCCTCAGTCTTCTCTTCTGCAGGCTAAATAAGCCTAGTTCCTTCAGTCTTTCTTCATAGGGCTTCTGCTCCAGCCCCTTGATAATTTTTGTTGCCCTCCACTGGACTCTTTCTAATTTGTCCACGTCCTTTTTGTAGTGGGGAACCTAAAACTGGACACAGTATTCCAGATGCGGCCTCACCAGTGCCGAATAGAGGGGAATGATCACATCCCTCAGTCTGCTGGCAATGCTTCTTCTGATGCAGCCCAGTATGCCATTAGCCTTTTTGGCAGCAAGAGCACACTGCTGACTCATATCCAGCTTCCCATCCACCATGACCCCCAGGTCCCTTTCTACACTGTTACTTAGCTGATCACTTCCCAGCCTGAAGCAGTGCATGGGTTTTTCCGTCCCAAGTGCAGGACTTTGCACTTGTCCTTGTTGAACCTCATGAGATTTTTATTGGCCCACTGCTCCAATTTGTCAAGGTCTTCCTGAATCTTTTCCCTGCCCTCCAGCGTGTTTACCGTTCCCCCCAACTTGGTGTCATCCGCAAACTTACTGAGTATGCAATAAATCCCATCATCCAGATCATTAATGAAAATATTGAACAGAACTGGCCCCAGGACTGACCCCTGGGGCACACCAATTGTTACTGGTTGCCAACTAGACACGGAGCCATTGATTCCTACACGCTGAAATCGTTGATCTAGCCAGTTCTCTATCCACACATCCAACCCATACTTCCTTAACTTGCTGATGAGAATGCTGTGGGAAACCGTATCAAAAGCCTTGCTGAAGTCAAGGTATATCACATCAACAGCTCTTCCCGCATCCACAAATCCAGTCATTTCATCATAGAAGGTGATGAGGTTGGTCAGGCACGATTTACCCTTGGTGAATCCATGCTGACTATTCCTGATCACTCTATTTTCCTCCAAGTGTTTCAGGATGGATTCTTTGAGAATCTGTTCCATAATTTTTCCAGGGATTAAGGTGAGGCTGACAGGTCTGTAATTCCCTGGATCCTCCTTCTTGCCTTTCTTGAAGATAGGCACTATATTTGCTTTTTTTCAGTCCTCCAGCACCTCCCCAGTTCACCACAAGTTTTCAAAGATAGTGGCCAGCGGTACTGCTACCACATCGGCCAACTCCTTCAGCACCCTTGGATGCAGGTTGTCCGGCCCCATGGACTTGTGCACATCCAGCTTCTTTAGGTAGTCCCTAACCCGACCTTCTGTGACCAAGGGCCTCTCTTCTTCTCTCCAATCTGCCATGCCAATCAACCAGGACGATGATCAATTATTTTCTGTGTCCACTGAGGGCAGTTGGCTTAGTTTGCAGCAAGAATGCTTTAGATTAGATATTAGGAGCACTTTCTAACTATCAGGATAGCTAAGCATTGGAACAGGTTACCTAGGGAAGTTGTAGAATCTCCATCATTTATGAGTTTTAAGAACAGGTTAGTTAGGCAAACACCAGTATGGTATGACCAAGGTATACTTAATCCATGGGGATGGAGTAGATGACAAAGCTCCTTCCAGGCCTACATTTCTGCAAATTAATTACTTAAATTAAATACTGACTATAGAGAGATCAATATAAACATGTAGGGATCAAGCCTACCAACACCTTTGTACTAATGGGAAGGGCTGGCAGGAAGCTGTGTAATAACAGCCAACACACTACTGCTTAATGTCACCTTATTTGGAAACAAAAACGTGTGAGCACCAAATTCCAGAACACAAAGAAGGTTCCAATCCAAAGTTGTGAGGCTGGATCCTAGACTTGTGACTGTATCAATGTTGTTTAGTAAATAATGCATTAATAAAAAGTGCTCAGAGCAGAGCCCAACAGAAAGAAGAGGAAGCGAGAACCAAGAAGCTCACATCCAAGAGACAAAGGCTAGCCCATGAATAAGTGCCCTAATGTTGGACTCCTGAGATTAATACTCTGCCAAGGCACAGATTTCTTGTGAGACCTAGGGCAAGTTACCTAGTCTCACCGCATTTCCATTCTCCATCTCTAAAACGGTAATAACAAATACTTCTACCCCCTCACAAATGCCATGAGATGAATGCATTCAAGACTGTGAGGTGTGTTAAGGTACTAGGGGTCTGGGGGTTTGACAGGTACCGCACACAGATACATAGGACACTAATACCTTCCTGTAGACTACTCTTCCTGTAGAAGATAATGAACCAGTTCTTCTATTCTCCTGTAGAGGATAATTAACCAGACTCATGTAGCAGCAAAAGACAAGGCAATCTCATACTCTTTATCTGATAAATACAGCCTCAGAAAAGGAAACAGACAAGCACCAGCTTCTGGTGGATCTGGCAGAAATTCCTCCCGTTACACAATTTGTCTAGCTTTCAGCTCCATGCCCCATCAAGTCATTCCCCCTCAGTTTCCATCATCACTGTGCTCTCCATATTAGAAAAGGCTTGGATGGGGAGGAACAATTATTTTTGCCATGCTCTATGTTACTGGTTTTAATTGTGCTTTTAATAATCCTGGATCTAAATATTGCTTTACTGTCTTTCAAGTTGATGCACTTCCTTTGTGGCAACTTTGATAGATGTCTGCACCAAACACAGTGTTCAGGATCAGTTTAAAACCTCAGGGCTTGCCACAACAGTTATGAAAATAAAAATATTGCTTGCACCCCAGCACTTAGCTGCTTCAGTCCAGGCACGTCCTTTTGTACAAATTAAGCACTTTCCTGGGTCTTTGAATTTTGACTGGTCAAATGATGTTGTTACTGGGCTTAGCTTTACTGTCTAATGTGCAGTATAAAAGAAAAAATTCTGAAGCTTAATAATAGCAAGTTAAATATCAACATTTAGGACTACTTCACTGGTAGTCAAAACACACAAGAAAGAAGAGTGACAGTCATATTATCAAGAACTACATCATCTTCTCTGAGTGGTAACTCACCATTAGGTCATTGCAAGGTGGGGTGAGACTTGGCTGGTAGGTGCTATGGCCATTTCTCACCCATCCAACTTAATTCTTAAACAAAACTTGAGATATTTTTTATAACCCTTTTTTTAAAAAAAATTAAAATAGAGTAACAACAGAGAGAAAAGACTTTTTAAAATTGAGATTTAAAAAAAATCTTGCTAAAACTTTGTTCATATTTAGCAATGCTTTTCTGCAAAAAAAAAAAAAAAGTTTTGAAGTATTTACCAATTATTCTGCTAAAGTTTTTCAGACCTGAGAATATGAAATTCACCCAGAGAATTAAGGCTTTGGATCAATACTGATTACTGGGGCCAAAAGATTTTAACCCAGCTAATTGAACTGCAGATGTAAGTAATTTGGGACTTCAGCACTTAAAATTTTCTTCACAGAACACTTCTGAGACTAAAATTCAGAGGACATAGACAGAGTATGAATAAACATGAGTTTTGGACACCTGCCTTGTGAGGAAATGAGTTTCCTTTGTGTTTGGGGGTTTTTTTTGGAACAGGGGTCCTCAAACTGGGGGTTGGGACCCCTAAATTATTATTGGAGGTTGTGACCTGTCAGCTCCTGCACATGGTGTGGCTGTTAGCCCTGTGCATGGCTGACAACCAGAGCCCTTAAGACTTGGGTGATCAGAGAGCAGAAGCTGCTGGCTAGGTGCTTTGAAAGTAGCTCAGAAGTAAAGGTGGCATGGCATGGGAGTATGGGTGGGACAGCATGGGGTGGTCATCACGTTGGCAGGGGGACGCGTTACAGTCTGAAATATTTTCAAAGGGGGTCCCGGGAAAAAGAAGTTTGGGAATCCCTCAATTTCAGGGTGGCTTTTCTAAATGAGCACAGAGCTGATATCAGAAATCAAAGAACAGAGAAACCAGTTGCTGAGCACTTCCATCTTCCTAATCACTCGATGATGGATTTGTTAATGACTGTCGTTAGAGCTGTACCTGGGACATCAAGACTTCAAAGAGAGACAGCTGAACTCGAATTAATATGCAAGCTAAATTCTGTAAAAGCAGGACAGAATCGAGACTATGGGTTCTTTTCCCATTACAAAGGGTAATTTGACTTCAGGCTTCCCATGGTTTGAGCCTGTAAACTGCTCTGATTTGCTGTTACTTTATGACCTGATCCTGTGTTTTACACCCCCTTGCATTCAGTTTCATTCCTTTCTGTAAGTTTACCCATCTTCGAAGCATCTGAGGAAGTGGGATCTTCTCCCATGAAAGCTCATGCAAAAAATAAATGTTAGTCTTAAAGTGCCACACAACTCCTTGTTGTTTGTTCTGGAAGAGTCTGTGTGAAAAACGGCCAGTAGCATCCATGGTTGTTATAGCAACAGAAGATGCAGCAGGTACTGTGGAGTGGCCATGCAACATGGAGGAAAGATTCCCATATTGGACCACTAGCACATAGCCTTTTTCCTCAGTCTATGCACTGACTGCCCTGACATTTTGGACCACACTGGATTCCCTGTGCCATGCTCATAGGCTACGTCCACACGTACATGTTTATTTCGATTCAAGTTAAATTGAAATAAGTTAATTTGAAATAAAATCCTCAATTTGAATAAACTTAAATCAAAATAAGCAAAACCCTCAAATCGAAATAGCAAGTCCAGACACAGGACTTGCTATTTCGAATCAGGAGAAGAGCACCATGGGAGGTGTGGCAACATGGCCCCCTCTCAGTATACACAAAAAGGAGGGCACCCTCGGAAGGAAAAGGGCAAAAGTGTTATTTCAAAATAATGGTTATTTTGAAATAACACATCTGAATGGCATTATTCCAAAATAACCATTTTGAAATAACAGACGATTCGAATTAAAGTAGGTTTAAGCTATTTCAAAATAACATCTCTTGTTTCAAAATGACGGAGCTCGTCATTTTGAAACAAGAAAACATCGTGTGGACCTAATCTTTTTTAAATCAAAATAACCAGTGTTATTTCAATTTAAAAGATACGTGTGGACATATCCATATTGTTTTCTTTCATAGACTTTTAAACTAGCTTGTTTTTTAAAAGGCCTCTATCGTTCCCCTTTCAATGCTTCCCTTCTTGTAGACTGAAATAAAACACCCTCCACTTTGTGTTATGAAAATGAGGGTAACCCCACGCGGCTCCGCAGCATGGAATGTCAGGGCTGCAATTTCTACTGCAGCAAAAAATAACATCAAGAGTATCAGCCTATTTCAGGACAGCTGTCTCTGGGGCGTGGGTGACACAGCCAAATTATTCTGGCCTGCTACTGTACTTGCTAATAGCTATTAAACAGATCTGCCCAATATACTGTACTTCTCTTGTAGGGACTTGCCCTACTCCTTTCAATGGCCAAACAAAGTTCTTCTGGCTATTATCCACCCAAATTCATTCATACCTGCTACCTGGAAGGTCCCTCTCCAACCCACTCAGGGTTGTCTGCTCCAGAGAATATCCTGAGTACATCTTGTTGGGTTGTGACATTTTCAGCTGAATTTAATGCTTATGAACATGCCCAAAACCTTGCTGTGATGCATCCATGCTTAGGGCAGCCACCTGAAAATGCTACAGTCAGGGCAGGCTGCAAAAGAAGAGCAAATTCTCAAAGTATTGGTGAGTGGCGCTGAAGTCAGACTTCTCAACAGAGATGTTGCTGGCACTGGGCACCCTGGGGCATGTACCCCAAACCCCAACACCAGTGCCCCAGATCTCCGGCCCAATTGGGCCGGAGATCTGGGGCCCAGCCGCCATCAGCCGTGGCAGCCCCGTCCCTGGGCAGGGATCCAGGGCCCAGCCGCCTGCGGCCACTTCTGGTCCCGTCACTGGCCAAGGATCTGGGGCATGGCCACCCGCGACAGTGGCAACCCCATTGGGGATGCAGAGCCCTGCCTCCTGCAGCCGCTTCCAGCCCTGTCCCCGGCCAGGGATCTGGGACCCAGCCGCCCGTGGCTGCGTTGGGCAATCCGGGGCCCGGTGGCGTGCGCCGATGGCAGCCCCATCCCCAGTCGGGGATGCAGGATCTTGCCGCCCATGGCCAATTCCAGCCCCATCCCTGGCTGGGGATGCGGGGTGTAGCTGCCCGCGGTGGCACGGTGGCTTCTGGCCCTGGCCCTGGCCAGGGGGTGGGGCCTGCAGGCCAGGGGCGGGGCCTGGGCCCGTGCCCTGGGTCCCTCCCCCAGCCAATGACACCTCTGCTTCTCAACCAGCTTCGATCAATGATTCTAATTTTCCAAACTAGTCATCAAGAAGCCAAAATAAAATACAATCAGACCCTTTTACTACACTTTAGTCTCTGGTTTCCGGACACTGGGTCTAGTAAAAAGGTAAGTTACTTAAAACCCCATGCTCTTTACCAAAAGGGTTCTCCTGACCCCAAAGGATCAGACACATTACCAGATCACTAGAAGTTTGAATCTTACCCAGATTACTGTGCTGCTAACCAGTCTTTTAGTATCTAAAACTACAGGTTTATTATAAAAAGAAAGAAACGATTTATAAGAGAATTGTTAAAGGACTAAAGCAATCACATATGTACAAGTGATTTGAAAGTCCATATACATCAGGTTCTCAGTAGAATTTGTAGTTTTCAGGCTTCCACTGGCGTACATCCAATACCCGAATGTGGCTCAGTCCTAGATTTCAAAGTTTCAGCTGTAGGTGAGTAGATCCAGAGGTAGTAGGTGAAGACTGAAGACAAAATGGATGTGGTGCAGCTGCCTTTTATGTCCCTGGCCTTTGCCATCCTGCTTGTGGATATTAACAGAAAAAAGATGGAGTCCAGATTCACATGAAAAAGTCCTGGTGACTCACTGGGACTCTCTCTGGACCCGTTGTACCAATGGCTACGTCTGCACTGGCAA
The DNA here is from genome assembly GCA_007922195.1 of Podocnemis expansa. Taxonomy (NCBI): domain Eukaryota; kingdom Metazoa; phylum Chordata; order Testudines; family Podocnemididae; genus Podocnemis; species Podocnemis expansa. The sequence continues at coordinate 47,169,009 of ML681996.1, forward strand.
AGTTATTTTGAAATACAGTAGTCATTTTGAAATAACTATGCTGATATTAATTCAAAATAATTATCTTGAAATAGTCAGTCTTCATGAGACTCCTTTTTCAAAATAAAGTAGGAATTAGTATTTCAAGTTAGAGAGTCTACGTTAGACTCTCTAACTCGAAATGGATCCCCCACCACCCTCTGCAGACTGGTTTCCCTGATAAGGGAGAGATGCCCCCGGCAGGCTCTGTTTCCTGCCAGGGAAGGTGACCCCAGCAGGCTCTGATCCCTGCCAGAGAGAGATTCTCCTAGTGGGGCTCCTTTCCTGCAGGGGGACGAATACCCCAGGGGACCGCTTTCCCCACTGGGGCTGCGTTCCCCCTGTGGGGCCGTATTCCCCACCTGGCTGGCCAGCGAACCCCAGATGGGCTGTGCTCACTGCCTGGCGGGCCAAGGAACCCCACTGGGGCTGCGTTCCCCGGCAGGGCTGCGCTCCCCACCCAGCCAGCCAGGGAACCCCCTGGCCAGCCAGACTGGGAGCGCAGCCCCAGTGGGGAAAGCAGCCGCCCTGAAGTATCCCATCCTCAGCAGGGAACAGAGCCTGCCTGGAGAATCTCCCCCCGGCAGGGAAACCAGTCCCGCTGGGGGAACTGCTGCCCATTATTTCAGAAAAAGCCAATCCTGCAGCTTGGAATAGCTTTTTTTAAATAAATATTTCAAAAGAATTGCTCTTTCAAAATATAAGCCAGTTTAGTGATTTCAGAATAGTGCTTCATTATTTCAAAATACCAAAGCACTTATTTCGAAATAGCTAAATGCCTGCATGGACAAGAAAATTATCTTTCGAAATAAGCCTCCTTATTTCAAAAAAACTTTTCAGCGTAGACATACCCTGTGAGTTTTCTTAATGGGCCATTAAGCAGGCTATTGCTGCAGCCACTCTGTCTGGGGTGTTGCCTAGAAACACAGCGCAAACTGAACTACACATACAAACTTACCCATAACTTCAAAACAAATATGACAAATGCACATAAATAATCTAATCATTCTTAGCAAATTATCACCGCTCTATTGGTACTTGACATGCCATATCTTGTATGAATTATTGTAATTTTGAAATGTTGGTATTAAATAACATCATACATGATCCCCCGATCCAGCCAGCAACACACTTGTGTCTTAGACTGTAAGGTTCCCAGGGCAGGGACAGAGTTGAGCGCTGATTTCATACAGTCAAGGCTATCCCTAGGGGGTTGCAGGAGCCAGGGCCAATCAGCCTATGGGGGGGCCCCTGTTCCCCGCCCACGCTGGGGGCTGGCAGGAAGGGCCAGCCCAGAGGCCAGGCCCTCTGCTCCCACCCATCCCCAGAACCAGCCACTCCACCCTCGGGGGCACAGCAGACCGACTTGGCCCAGGGGCCAGGTTCTGTATTCCCTCCCCTGCACCACCGCCTTTGGCTTTGCACCAAAGGGGGTGGAGGACAGCACGGCAGTGGGGGGCCCCTCACAGCAGGACAGCACACGGCCAACAGAACTTCAGGGCCCGGAGCAATCGCCCCTTTTGCCCCTGCACCTGGCCAAGGACGGCCCTGCATACAGTGCATAGCACAACAGGGCCCATTTCTTCTCAGAGGGACTTTCTAAATAGGATTGTATTATTCTCTATAAACTAAATGTCAGTCATACTACGAGACCCTGACCCAAAAGTAGAGCCGTGACAATAACACATAAGCAGTTTTAAATTAGGTAGGATCCACTTCTTGAATATCAATAGCATTGTCTAGAGCAGCAACTTCACTCCAGATTCATTTGTCCTCATGTCAATCCATTTATAAAAATGAAATACTGAAGGCCTGGGATGTTACACTTAGAGTGTTGCCCTCTTTGGACAGAGACTTTCTTTTCGCTCTCTGTTTGTCCAGCCCCTAGCACAGGGTACTCCTGTGGCTCCTAGACATTACAATAATGCAAGTTACAGTAATGCCCTAAGTGTGACGGAAATGAGGGAAGCCCCACTATCATGGCACATCTGACAGGTACAGTAGGTGTAGGGCAGAACTAGCTCCCAGTTAGGCACCAGCAATTTTATTTTTGGTTGCCAGAAGGTGGTACTCCACTGCATTTTTTGCAGCAGACCTAGAAGCCACGCTACAAGCCCTGGTCTCCAAGGGTGACCTGGGTCCCATTTTGTCAAGGGGAGAAGTGCTGGATTCAGAGTCCTGAGGACTGAGATTCTCAATTTATCTGTGGCACGAATACAAGCAGCATAAGCTTTCATATGCACCTTTGTACATTAAACTCTTCCTGACATCCCTCAGCTGGGAGCTGCATGAAATATCACTGTAGAGGATCATGCAATCCCCTTAGCCAATTCATTGCATGGCCTCTCTGTTAAGTCTGCTAACCAGACTGAGGGGAACAATGCCAGTTGTGATGGTGACTTTTGTGATACAGACATCTGTCCATCTGCAGCTGAGCTAGCACCTCCAGCTGATGAACGGTAAAAGCATTGGGGACAGATATGAGTGTTTGCCACAAAACCAAAAGGCTGGTCAGAAGCAGCTTTTAAGAATGAAGCAACTGGCCCAAAGCTCAGTTCAGAGCTGTGCACATAATCCTACACCAATGAGTCTCATGAGTTTGAGGTAAGGTGTGCTCTGCCTCCCTGCACAGTAGAAATAGAGCAAAGGAGGGGGTAGGGATGGCCTGAAAAGCCTTTTGATAAGTAGTAAAAGTTTCAAAAGTACCTATGTGACTTAGAATTAAGATTGCCTCAACAAGGGGGAACTGGAAAAGCTTGGCTTGTTTAACTTAGCAAAATGAAGATGTGGGGGTGGGCTGTACTTTTGCTCTTTATAAACACATCATGGAGGGAGAAAAGCTATTTTAGGAAAATGACAATATTGGCACAAGAAAAAATGGCCATAAACTGGCCACAAATACATTTAAACTAGAAGTTAAGATGGTTTGTAGCTCTCTCCAATTTATCAACATCTTTATTGAATTGTGGATACCAGACCTAGACACAGGATCACTGTAGTGGTTGCATCAGCGCAAAATATGGAGATAAAATAACCTCTCTTCTCCTGCTGAAGAGTCCCCCGTTTATGCATCAACCTCTTTAGCCACAGCATCATATTAGGGGCTCATCTTCCGCTAATTATTCATCATGACTCCTGTGACCCATCCATCCCCAGAGCAGCCACCTGAAAATGCCAAGGACCAGACAAGCTGCAAAAGGACGGCAGATTTTCCCAGCACTCATGAATAACACTGAAATTAGACTCCCCAACAGTCACAAACCATGCCTTTGATTCCTCACACTGGTTATCATAAAGCTAAAATGAAAAACACACAGCTCCCTTCACTGCATTTCAGTCTCTGGCTCCCCGATAGCAAGCTGGTCCAATAAAGAGAAAAGTTATTTAAAACTCAGTGCTCTTTACCAAAAGGGTTTTCTGATCCCCAAAGGATCAGCCACATTATTAGATCATTATACGTTTGGATCTTATCCAAAATACGAGGCTGATGCCAGCCAATCCTTTAGTAAATAAAACTAAAGGCTTGTTAGAAAAGGGAAAAAAATTAAAAGAGAGACGTTAAATGGTCAGAGCAATCTGATACATAAAAATAACTTGAAAGTCCATATTCATCAGGTTTTCACTAGAATAGTGGGATCTGCAGGCTTGTGTAGCTCCTCTTGTGTTCATCCAGCACCTGGATAGGTCTCAGCCCTTTGTTTCACAGCTTCAGTTGGTCCAGCGGTAGGATGCAGGAATAAAAATAGCATGTGACGGAGCAGCTGCATTTTAGGTCCCTTTGCCTTGCGGCTTGAGGAAATTCATGGAACCAAGATGGAGTCTAGGGTCACCTGGACAAGCCTGATGACTCCATTAAGTGTTGCCCTGGGTTCATTGTACCACTGAGGTTCCTTAATAGGCCAATAAATAGGCTGATTGCTGTTACCACCTTGTCTGGAGTGTCACCCAGAAACACAGCACAACTTGAAATACAGCTAGACCAAACATATCCAGCCATAACTTATGGTACAAATATGACCATACACATAAACAACATCATTCTTAAAAACTATAACCTTTCTAACATTCTTACATGGCCTATCCCATACAAATTATTGTAATTTTGCAATATTTTTACTAAATCATGTTCTAAAAGGTCCCCCTAATCTAGATAGCATCACAACCCCCAACCCTTTTCCTGATTCACTACTTCCCAGGATAGAGTCTCCCAGCCTGTAAATATGGCCTATAATTCTTTGTTCCTAGATGCATTCATTTCCATTTAGCCATACTGAAACTCATTTTTTTCCCTCTGCGCATCTTACCACATTATCCAGATCATTCTGTACCTGTGACCTGGCCTCTTCATTAGGTACCATTCCCCCAACTTCTGTGTGATCCGCAAATTTTATCAGTGATGGCTTTATGGTTTCTTCTGGGTCATTAATACACACGTTAAAATAGCATAATAGCACAAGAACCAGTCCCTGTGGAATCCCACTGGGAACACTTTCATTCAATGATGATTCTCCAGGTTACAATTACATTTTATGACCTATCTATCAGTTAGCCAATTTTCAATTCATTTAATGCGCGTCATGGTAATTTTATGTCTTTCTGTTTTGAATGTCACTCTGCTGGACATAGATTTCTCCTTCTGTCCCTTTGCTTTCTTCATTGTTTTTCTACAACTTCTAGCTTCTGATTTATATTCTTTGTTATCAACTTCCCCTATATTTCATTTGTTATATCCAGGGCCAGCTTGAGGGATGAGCCAGTTTGCTACTGGCTCAGGGTGCCGAAGCATAGGGGCACCAGGAAGCCAGACCCCACACTCCTGCCCCTCCCCTGAGCCAACCACTCCACCTCCATAGGCGGAGAAGGCCAGCCCACAAGTTGGACTCGCTCGCCTTTTCTCTAGACTGTCCCTCCCCACTCCTAGGGAGGAAGAGCCGGCCCAGGGATGGGGCAAGAAAGCAGAGCCCAGCCTCTGGGCTGGCCCAGTCCTCCCCTGGGCTGGACATTCCCCATCCTGGGGGTGGGACGAGCCAGCCCAGAGCGGAGGCCAGGTTATGAACACAGGCAGCAGGGCGGGGGGCAGTGTGGCTGTTGGGGGCGCAAAAGGAAAAGGTGGCTCAGGGCACCACAACCCCCTGAGCTGGCCCCGGTTATATATTGCAGCTGCCTTCACTTCCCCTCTAGACCAAGTCACTTTTTCAAACAATATGGCCTTATTCCATGACTGTGGTCTTTGGGGAATCTAGTCATATGTTCTTAAATGATTTTTAATTACTCACATTTTTTTCTGGTTGAATTCTTCCTCCCAGCTAATCTGGCTCCTAATTGTTTTCAGCTTTATGGAATTGGCCCTTAAAGCACCAAGTACATGTATCACTGATCTGAGTTTTATTCCATTTGCACATGATGTATGTGATCAAGTCATGATCACCTGGGCCTAAGCTACCATTAATTTTAGTTCTATGATCAGTTCCTTTTTAGGTGTCAAGACTTGGTCTAATACAGAATTCCTCCATATTGGATGGAACACTTTTTGAGACAGAAAGTCACTGCCTATAATGTTTAGAAATTCCAGGGATGTTTTAGCACTGGTGGCATGAGGCCTCCAGCATATGTCACTCAAATCAAAGACTCTCCACAGTCATGCAGGTTTTTTTTCCCTTGGACATTATAGAAAGACGTATGAGTTGACAGTCATCTTGTTCCATGTGTTTGGGCAACGTGCAACCAACACCAGCTAATATCCCATCTCATGCTTTATCTTTTAGGATATTGATCCATATGCATGCAAGATCATTTTCTTCTGAGTTATCAGTGACTCTGAAAAAGGAAATCCCATTTCTGATGTGGAGAGCCCTGCCCCTTCCCCTTTTTGCCCATTCAGTCTTTCCTAAATTGGTTATTACTACTGATTTTAACATTCCAGTTATGGTCCAAAGTTACAACCATTAGTGGGCACCTTCAAAAGCTACATTGGTAATCACCAAATTATGACTGGAAGGAATCCCAGGAGATCTTCTAGTCCAGTCCCCTGCTCAAAGCATGACCCAGCCCAACTAAATCATCCCAACAAGGACTTTGTCAAGCAGAGCCCTAAAAATCTCTAAGGATTGAGATTCCACCACCTCCCTAGGTAACCCATTCCAGTGCATCACTACCCCCTAATGAAAATGTTTTTCCTAATATCCAACCTAGACCTTCCCTAGCGCAACTTGAGATAATTGCTCCTTGTTCTGTCATCTGCCACTACTGAGAATAGCCTAACTCCATCAGGGTAGCTTGGCTGCTTCTTGTCCTGAATGCAGATGGACTTGTGAAGTCTATAAAGATCTTGGCTGCATAATTCTGCTGCTGGAACCCATTTCTTAATAATCCTCCTAGATGGATGGCAAAAGCAATTCATGCAAAAGCCTGGTCCGGTGTGAAGGGGAACTACTGCTAAATTCCTTCCTTTTTGGCTAAGCATTTAATTTTAAAGTCAACATCCCATTTCCCACCCCACTGGGCTTCCAAAATTTTCTTCTAGAAATAATCTTCCCCTCTTGCATTACCAGTTTCTTCACATCTGGAGTCCAGCCCTCACTGTCACAGACCCAATGCTCCTAGCACTCTCCCTCTCCAACTCAAAATGAATCAAATATAGTAATCTTGATTCTGACCTGTCTTCCAGGCATAGTCATTGGCAACATGGGCCAGTTCAAATAGCTAAGGGTCCCTCTCAAAACTAAAAACACCACCAACTTGAGAACCACTCAAAATTTCTGGGATCACTAAACACCTTCCATGGATACGGTCACCAGTCAATACTTCCCCTCTCACAAGCACAGAGTCTGTGTACGAGACAAGGAAAACCTTAGCAGAGGTAAGAGAACAGAATCAAGTGGAAAATAGCATCAATCAATGTACCTCTGTCTCCAGACTCGGCTACCCATTAGTGTTAACATCCAATAGGCAAATGGCTCTTTTCCATCTCACTTTCCCATGGACACCCAACCATCAGCAGGCTTTGGTGGACGGTGCAGTTCCAGAGTCCCGAGGTGCACCTGGACAGGCGTCTCTGCAGTCTTTTGGGAAGTGCATTCAGCCCCCATCTGAGGAGTTGCCCTGACCACTGAAAAAAAACAAAAACAAAAACAAAAACGAGCCCAAATAAAGAACCCTAAAACATGTAGGCAGCACTGAAAATCCTCTCAACAGGTCGTGACACCTCTCGTTCAAATTTGGCCTGGCTGTCCCCCATTAAGACCAGAACAACAATGTGACCCCATGTACCAGCTCACAAGACCACTCAGATTTGGCCAGGCTAAAGCTGGTGATGAAGAGGCGGGAAGGGGAGTCTTAACCATCAAAAGGCTGGCCACGCTGCCCACAAGCTCAGCATGGCTCCCAACAGGATACACCCTTCCCTCAGCTAAGAACGTCTAGGGGAACAGAGCGAGATGATGGTTGTCTTGTGTCCCACATGCTCTGTCTGCTTTAAGAAAGGTGCCTCCCCCCTGCTTTCCATAGGGTCCTGGAGTTCCTTTCTTTGGGCCTGGTGTTGTCATGTGGCTCCACCATCTAACCCAATTACAGTGATTTCAGCCTTATTTACAGCTGGACATGAAGGGACATCACCACAGACCACTCAGCTCTGTGGCTGTTCTCTGCGGCTTGAGTGAAGAGCCATCTTTGCATCACACCCTGTCAAGGAGCCACCTCTGTCAGTTGGTATCACAAAGTCCTCTACACCTAAGACCGGCCAACAGACTCCTTTTCCTGCAGATGCATTCTTTTACGCAAGTTAGAAACCCTCCCTCCTCCCTTGCCTTCTCATAGGCTCCATCTCCTGAATCAGTCTTGACTTTGCAGATATGAGAGCTCCCCAAATGAGTCAGGAGGAATTCTGGGTAGAGCACTTATGCAAATTAAGCTGCGCTGTGTCCATTCTTTCCCATGTTCATCAAGAGAGAGGGACAGAGAGTTTCCATCCCTCGACAGCAACAGACCACCATAGAAATATTTTTGTCTGCTGGGGATACACTCATTTTTTTCCCACATTCTGGGGGTGGCATGGATATGGCAGATTATCAGCTTGTAACAGAAGCGTGACCTGTCCCAGCTGATGCCCTGCACTGGTCCTGTTCTGTGGACAGAGAATTCCAGCCTCTACTACTGTCAAGATTTTCTTTAACATTTTTACTGCTCCACGGTACCAGAATGACCGTGCTGCCAATCGTATCTTCTGTTCCTGGGTACTCATTCAACACTGCCTTAAAGCAGAAATGCTGTTTATAAACTCCCAGCACTAGTTTCTCAACAACCTGAGATCCTTGCACGTCCCCTGTCCAAATCTTAACCAGGCCTGCTGCTACTTAGCTTGCAAGATCTAAGGAGACTGGAGTCCATACCGATACTGCTTTATATTTCGCAAGGCACTCTGCAAGATAATCTGTTAATGTACAGAAATAGATACGCTTGTATGTTAATAGATTATCAGACCCCCCTTGGTAGCTCATTGCAGCCTCCAGTCTTTCACTTTACTTTGAGCACAGCTCTTCAGACACTGACACTCATTCCTGTGCTGGTAGATCAGATGTTTTGGTTTTGTCATTAGGCAGAGTTTAAGTTAAAAAGTTAGTTACAGGCAAGGTAGAGAAAGGAGAAGGAAGCTACTGATGAAGAAACTTTACCTCACTGCACTTTATGGAGCGTCACCTGTGCAGAACTCTGGCTAAGCACAAATATCTGAGTGCTTCCTCCTCTTCTGATCTGACCAAACTCCTGTTGATGTCCATAGCAGTTTTCCCCCGACCAAGTTCCAATTCAGGGTATGTCTACACTACAGAAATGTGTTGACATATGTCAACTTTCAGCCACTGCTATGGGTGGCCGATATCCACACTGGTCCTTGGGTCAGTGGAGTGCATCCTCACCAGGACCCCTTTCATCCATCTAAGGGGTAGTGCTGGGGAAGCTGAGAGACCCATCTCCCAGTTTCCTGCAGTGAGTCCACAGGCCCTGCTGTTGCAACTACCCTTGAGACACCAGCATGGCGCACCGCCGTCATCCTGGGATGGCAGTAAGCACCACTACTGCTTCTGTCCTGCAACACTGGCGAGCCCAGATGGCTTGCTGCCCAGTGACAGCCCCTCCACCCTCTAAGGGGACACTGTCTCCACCGACACTGCCTCTGCCACTGACAGCCACTACGACTTTTGTCCAGGTAGCTTCCTTTTGTTGACAAAACAAGGCAAAAGGGTTGCCAAAAGGGTGGCTGTAGTGTGTACACCAGGATTGTTTTGCTGACATAAGGTGACCTACATCGACAAAACTCTAGTGTAGATTGGGCCTCAGACTTCAGGAAGGACTCTGGGATTTTCTCTTGGTTTTTTTCACTCCACAAAACATTCCCCAAAAATCATTTGTAGAAAGACAAATGCTGCCTGAATCAGAATGATAAAAGTCAACTACTTGCTTCAACCTCTCCCAGCCTTTAGTCACACAGAGGTCTGACTCTACAGGCCTACCCACTTTCTTCATCGGCTGGGGAGATGAGAAACCCAGACTTGATCCTGCAGACTCCTGAGTGCTCTGGCCTGATCTTGTAAATCATATGACTTATGCTACAGCTTAACTTATTTGATATCCCAGAATAAGAGGTGCTGCAAGATAAAAGCAAAATTTATTATATGGGGAGTATGCTGGCTTGTGCATCTGTGTCCCACTGCCATCTGCTGGACAGAAGAGGTTGTTCCTGCTCAAGTGCCTATAATAAAATAATACATTTCTCTTGCTTCCTTTTCAAAGACCCCAATGTGCTCCACAAGCCACAGTGTATAGCACAACTGAGAAGGAGGCCAGCAGCCAAAGAGACAACCAGCAGGCACCAGCACAGAGCTATGAGAGGAAATCTTGCCCATGGCCACAAAGCCAAACCTACTTTCACAAAAAAGCCCTATGGGATTGTTAGTTTCCGTGCAGAGCAGACACAGCCTAGACAGTTTTTATCAGAAAGACCCAGCACCATAAATTGCAGAGAACCCAGCTTATTATGGATGGCAGAGACTCTGCTGGGATGGGAATTTGCGGTTCAATCACATTTAACTATTGCAAGCCACATGTTTAGGCCAATAAAACTCAATCCCTCCTCTCAGCCTCCCCCACCTCCCTTCTGTACAGCTGTTCTTATTGTGCCATGGGTAGAGACTTGCACACCGAGAACAGAGTTCTGTTCCCATGCCGTATGCCTGCGGTGCCTGCAGACGCTCCTTCGGCATCATCCTGATGTGTAGTTAGTTTGTGTATGGGCCTCATTAGGAACAATTGTTTACCTTGTTAAATGAGTGGCACCAGGTGGAAATAACATGAATGATGATGGGAGAAGTATGCCCTAATGCCATGAGAAAGGGAGTTGACAATTATGGAGTCTACAGAGGCTCTTTGTTAGGTTCCTGCAGTTTGGTGTATGACAATTTATTTTTATCCTTCCACTCTTTTCAAATCCTCATTCGCTTGCTCACTTGACTTGTCAGGTGGGAGAAAAGGAACAGGCGCACTGACCATGCCACACCCAGGGAACAGCCGCAAGAGGCGTTTTGTGGCCTGACCAGCCTGGAAATCAGCAGCTCCTTGAGTTCTGATCCCAACTCTATGTCTGTGGCCTAGAGCAATTCATTTACCTTCTCTGTGCCTCTAGCTCTAAAACAAGGCTCTTACCACCTACACTACTGTGTAATCAGTTGTCTTAGACCATGCCGCTCAATTACATCGCTCCCCCACAAACCTGCTGATGACTCTTTAAAGAGCATTATCCTAAAAGTGCCACATAATCCTGCATTTATGCCAGAGCCTCAGCTGGTTTAGTTCCAAAGGGGCAACTGTGTTAGTCTAGTAAAGCAGAAGAAAAAAAAAAAAAAAAAAAGCAAGGAGTCTTGTGGCACTTAAAGACTAACAGATTTATTTATCACATGAGCTGGTTTAGGTGGAGCTATGATGGGACTGTCAGGGGATCTCTCCCACAATTATTGTATATCTCAGGAACAGCCTTACCTATGGTGACTAGCTGGTATTTCAACCTCAGCCAGGCATTTTCTTAGCAGCCCGCCAGGAATTTTCCAACCTGCCTCCCATCTGATAGTCACTTGGAACATGTGCAGTGGTCACTCTGCATTGATAAATTATGATATTTTATGTCTTAATGAGCAATGAAGCAGCTGGCGTCCATACACATTTCATATTGTTTGCTACAGACCTCGGTAGCCCTGTAAATTAGGTATGTATGAGCTGCCAGATAGGATCACACCTTTGTTTGACTTAATTCAGTATCCTGTCTCACCTAGCCACTGTCAGATGTCTCAGAGGAAGATATAGTAGCAGTCATTGGATAAGTTCCAGAGGGGTAGCATCTGACAAAATGGGATGGTTTCCACAAAAGCTCATGCTGTAAGTAAATTTGTTAGTCTTTAGAAGTGTCACAGAACCCCCTGTTAGTCATGGGATAATTCATCCTAATCCCTAATGATTAGGGAAGCATGAGATTTTATCTGCTTTCCAAAACTTTTGTTAACCTTAACTATTATAAATCCAGATATTCGTGTATCCGTCAACATGTCTGATCTCCCAGACTAAACTCTTGTCCCCAATGATATCCTGTGGCAAGGAGGTCCACGGTCTAATCACACACTGTGTGAAAAAGCAAACAAAAATGATAGGGCGCTTAAGGAATGAGGTGTATGACGACACAGAAAATATTATAATGCTGTTGTTCAACTCAATGGGACCTTGAGGATACCACATGTGACACTGATCACTCATTTAAAAAATGAGATTACTGGCATCATGAATCATGGATCCATGTATACTGGTGTAGCTGAGATCAGAAAGTCTTTAAACAGAGATCATGAAAAACATTACATTTGTTAAAGAAAAGAACCCCACAGCATTACACCCTTTCATCACTATTGTTTGTTTTGGCAGATCCCTTATTTTGGGGCCACTGTCTCAAGGCCACACATTTGGGTGTCGAATAATGAAACGTACATCCAAGTGCAAAGGAAAAGGAACACTCACCCACTAATGGGATGCTAGCAACAACAGCAAATAGAAAAGAAGGAAAAAATTTCCGACTGCCAATGAGAAAGAAATCCCAAGAGATGTCCAAGGAACTTTTATGGGACGATGTCTCTGTCCCAGATTTTGAATCTCTTATGGAGCATATGAGGTCCCCCTCCAATTTCTTTCTTGAAAATAATCTGCTTCGTCTCCTCTTCCTATCATCAGTTCATGTCTCTTAACCTTTGGGGCCAGAAGAAAGATGGAGCCAGCTGCAAATGAGGCACATTATGGGTTTGTTTCTTACCTTTTTTAAATGTCCCATTTGAAATATTTTGAAAGGCAGTATCAAACTTTCTAATATGCTTTAAAATCTCACATTTTCCCCAGCATGCTCAGCCTCTACACAGTGATAGGGACCCCGAAGATCTACTGCTGACTTTGGCTGCATTGCAAGCACAACTTAGAAGACAATGGGAAGGGAGGATGCTCTTTAATCCCAGATTAATTAGTAGATGGGACATGCCTACCTGATCTCAACAAATGATTCCCTGTTCAGTACTAGCCAGGAAGATCTTATTAAAAAATAAAAAAATAAAAAAACCACCACCAGAGACCAGTAGTTCCCAACCTTTTCAGTAACACAGAACACTTCAATGTGACAAAAAATTCCATGGGACACCCACTTTTTTCTGCTGAATTGATTGCTCATAAACATCACATTTACTGATATTTTCTATGGTTACTATCTTACTACAGTGGTTTGCAACACAGTGCATACAACAAGCTAAAGAAGGATCAAATTCATTAATGTTTCAAATCCACCAGTCATCTCAGTTTTGCCCTTTAGCCACCTGTGTTTAGAATGTTCATGTTTTAGAATCGAATGACCGATACTTAGCTTTTAATTCACTGATTAATTTTCATGCGTTTTATGAGTTGTAATTTTAGTTACAGAGAATATGGTTTAAGACAAAACAATGTTTGTTTTACATTGATTTTCATTACCTTTGTACAAAATTTCATGCACACTTGGACGGTTCTCACAGCACAGCAGTGTGTTGCAGCACATTGATTGAAAACCACTGTTCTAGACTCCTCCAAATATGGTGAATTTAGCCCTGAAAAAGCTTGCTATAATATTAAACGTATGGGGTTTTTTTAAGTGAAATAAAAAGTACCATAGCTTGGATTCCCTTAACTAGTGCCTTGAGAAGCACTAGCTGATGTTGCCCTATGAAACCAAGACTGGGGTTCTCACATCTAAAATTCAATCAAGTGATGTAAAATTTCTGAGACCATTGCTCCAGCATTGCCTTGTGCACCAGCAGTCTGTCTAGGGTCATCAACTGGAGTCCCACTCACACTGAGTCTGCATTGTCGGTAAGGCAGGGGACCCCTTCTTTGTTTGTGTACCTGTGTGAATATGCAGAGCCAGCACAATAAAGTACGGATCCCTGAATAAGGTCTCCAGGCACTCTACTGCAGTACAAATAGAGGTCCCTCTCTCTCTCCCCCTCTACATATATCATTATCATAATTAATCATGACAAATTTTGGAAGCATATTAAATCTCTTGCTTTAGGACTTATGCAACCCTCTAATCAATTAAAACTCAGGCAAGAAAACTCTCATTTACCTGCCAACTAGAGAGCTCTGTCCAAGAACCACTCTGGTCTTACACAGCAAAGAATGCTGGCTATGGTGCATTTTTAACAAAGCCCTATTGAGCTGTACTAGGGTCTTTGTTTAAAAGCGAACAAACAACGAAATAAACCAGGAGTCATCTGGCACTTTTAAAAACTAACAAATTTATTTATTGCATGAACTTTTGTGGGAGAAAAATACCACTTCATTGGACTATTACAGACCACTGTTCATCTGATCAATGAGCCAGATAGTTGCTGTTTATACAAATACACATATAGAGAACATTACACTAAATCAGGGGTGTCACACTCACAGCCTGTGGGCTGCATCTGGCCCACCAAAGGCACTGATTCAGCCCATGGAACTGCTATCTGGGCTGTGCCTGGGAGCTCTCTGCAGCAAAGCAGACAGGCTGTCAGCACAGCAGAGTGAGGCGTGCTTCAGACTCACCCACGTGATCCGAATCACAGCACAGGGGAACAAAGGAAGTGCTCCAGCCAATCCTGACTCAGTTCTGCTGTGGTCTGCCAACAAATCAATCTCAGTCAGGGGTGTCGCTGGCTCCTGGCACACAGGGCTTATGGCCCAAATACCAGCACCAGTGCCACAAGTCCTGGCATGGCCCCTGCCTCTCCTAGTCTCTGGCTGGTGATCCAGGGCCAAGCTGGCAGCAGCAGGCACCCAAGGCCGAGTTGGGCCCAAGCTCAGAACTGGGGCTGGGGACTGGTCCATGGCCTGAGGGTGGGGCCTGGGCCTGTGCCCCAGGTCCTTCCACAGGGCAGTGCCACTCCTGGTCTCAGTCACAGCAAGCTAGGCCAAGCTGCTGGAGAGCCACCATACTGCCCCCCCACTCCAACTGTTCACTGTCAGTCAGTCAGCATGCTAATTTGATTGACAACACATTGCATGAATCATAGATAAAAAAGGAAAAAGTGGTTGGGGCCCATGTGGGAATGCGCCAGTCAAAGGTCAGCTGGAAAAGAGCACAACCAAAGACCAGCACTCTCAATGACTGATGGGCGGTGGGAGAGGCAGGAGACCATAGCTCAGCCTGCCTGTGGCTGTGACTGAGAATGATTGCCTGCCACCATGCAGTTGGAGAAGTGGAAAGGGAAAGGGATGGGGGATCCAGAAGATGCACAACAGGGAACGGGGGGTCTGGGAGCCAGCGTGGGAGGAGAACCCACAGGGCGGGGAAAAAGGAAGGTGTTGCATAGCCTGTAGGATAGGGGAGGGGGAAAGGGGGCCCATGCCGCTCTGAACATGGCAGGGGAAAGGGCTGGGGAACCCGTAAAGACACGTGGCCTGTGAGAGGTGTCCTGCCCTCCAGTGTGGCCCCCCACATTGAACAAGTTTGACACCACTTCACTAAATCATTTATGAATGTAATCATCAATGGGTGCTGCCAACGGCGCAGGTAGCCTCATTTCCAATCAGTGCAATTAAAGAATGCAGATGTTAAACCTGTAATTATTATATCTTTTTCAGGACATCCAGAAGTAACCTGAACTAACCAAAACAACCATGAGGGTGGAGGGTATGACTGCTGTGTGTATCTAGTTTGTGGCATTTTGCATCCTGACACTAATTGATGGTGTAGGAATCAGCTACATAGGGTTTGCCTAACTACTACTGAAACAGCTACTACTAGACAATACCAGATACAAGCAACTGGTTTAGATGGACCTCATTTCCGTCCCAGGTTGGCAAGTCCATGTGACAGTATATGACAGTGAGAAGAGTCAGAGCCAGAATAAAAAATTATTCCAGCTATATTTTTTTGCCCAGCATTTTGCAGCAGTTTTCTGCAATGGCTGGGTGAGGCATGGTATGGTCCTGGCTCAGCCTTTCCATTGCACTGATGCCCTGGAAAACATCTTTGTCAAAGACCCTAAAGCCTTATAGAATTGATTTCATTCTGAGCACTGCATGATGCAACTATTTCCAACTGCTAGCTAACCATCAGGATCTGTTCATGGGGACAGTGCGTGGTTTCTGGGGTACCAGATGTGATCATTTTATGGCCATAGTCTCTTTTGTGGGTCACAAGGGAAAAACCAGCAACAGTCCAGCACCTGGAAGCTGGTTTTGGAAAGTGGGGGTGTATGTAGCAGAGTGGGAGAGGGACTCCAGAGTGGTCTCAATTGATCTTTTCAGAGTTAAACAGGCCAATTCCTCTGGAGTCTTTATCCCTACCTGGACTGCATGTGCTCGGCGTGGTAGCAGGGGAAGGATTAAACAAGGCAATGTCACTTTGGATCCAAGGCTGCAAGGTGCCCAGTACTTCCTGAGTGAATCAGACACTTTGCCAGGAACAAAAGCTACCCAGAGCTTAGGAAAAGAAAGATCTGCTAAAGATACACACAGAAGATCAAAGATGAGGCTACTGCATCCAAACGGAAGAATAAATCACCACAAAAATCACAAAGCTCATATATGTTAATGCAAGGTGTCTAAGGTGCTAACTAAAATACAAACAAAACACCCCATTGAACTATACGCACCTTCAAGATTAAGACTAAAATGGGTCTATGTCTATTGCTGTTGAAGTCAACTGCAAAAACAGCCATCAGTTTTAATGGGAGTGGGTTTAGCATCCAGAGACATGCAGGTGAGAAGCTTGTATATCGAGAACAAATGGGATATGGCAGCTGTCAGATATAAAGAATCTGGTTAAATGGAGCTGGAAGAAAGCAATTTGGCCTGTGCAGGGCATATCTGGGCAGCATTTATTTATCATGGCTCTCATCAGACATGGAAGTCCAGAAATGAGTTTCACCTCCTTTCCATCTGCCTCCCCTTGAAAACAGAATGCACTAGATCAGTGGTTCCCAGCTGTGGTCCATGAGTGTACTGCGGGTGGTCGGGGGGGGGGGGAATAATTACTGCAGGTAAATGCATTGCAAGTAAATGTACTGTGATGAGTGCAATATGTTTGTAAGTAAGCCTAATAAATTATTAGAAATAGCTGCACTTTTAGTATCCCATGATATACAAGTTTGACTCCCAGAAGCCATAGGCAAACTGGTGAAATGGTCTGAGGTAAGCAGAATGAAATTCAATAAAGACAAGTGCGAAGTACTGCACTTGGGAAAGAACAATCCATTGCACATACACAAAATGGGCAATGACTGCCTAGGACGAAGTACTGCGGAAAGGCATCTGGGGGTCATAGTGGACCACAAACTACATATGAGTCAACAGTGTAATGCTGTTGTGAAAAAACACCATTCTGGGATGTATTAACAGGAGTACTTTAAGAAAGATATGAGAAGTAATTCTTTCACTGTACTCTGCCCTGATTAGGTCTCCACTGGAGTACTGTGTCCAGTCCTGGGCACCTCTTTTCAGGAAACGTGTGGACTACCTGGAGAAAGTTCCCAGAAGAGCCACATGAATGATTAGAGGTCTGGAACACTTGACTCGTGAGGGAAGATTGAAAGAGATGGGTTTGTTTAGTTTGGAAAAGAGGAGAGTGAGAGTGGACAGGGGTCAGCAACTTTTTCCAGTCCCTGTGCCATCCCTGCCTACCGCACCCTCAGTGGGTACTGGGGTCAGGGCCAAGCCTCTGGTTCAGAACTGGGGATGGGGTCAGCTTTCATCCCTACTGGCGGACAGTCCCTGGGTCCTAGCTGGGGCCGGCTCTTGGCCCCGCTGGCGGCCAGCCACTCGGTCCTGGCCGTGATTGGCTCTCGCTCCCACTGGCAGGCAGCCCTTGGGTCCCAGCCATGGCCAGTTCTCGCCCCCACCAGTGGTCGGCTTCCGGTTCCAGGGTCAGAGCTGGACGCAGGGGATGGGGCTAGCAGGGAGCCAGGAGTCACACATCGCAGCTTCTTTGCCCCTGCTGACTGCACTCCCCAGCAGGGGAGCACGGCCAGCGGGGGCCTGGAAGCACGGCATGTGGCTCCTGCAATCTGGCCACGCAGCACTGAAGGAACGTGGTCAGTGGGAGAGCCTAAGCAGCGCTGCATGCTACTCAGGCTTGGCTCCCATGCCATTTTTTGCACAGGTGCCAGGAGCTGCCGACCCCTGGGACATGATAACAGTTTTCAAGTACCAACAAGGTTGTTACGAGCAGGAGGGAGAAAAATTGTTCTCCTTAACTGCTGATGATAGGACAAGAAGCAATGGGCTTAAGTTATGGCAAGGGAGGTTTACACTGGACATTAGGAAAGAATTCCTAACTGTCAGGGTGATTAACCACTAAAATAAGTTGCCCAAGCAGGTTGTGGAATCTCCATCACTGGAAGTTTTAAGAGCAGGTTAGACAAGCACGTCACACATGGTTTAAGAGGGTACTTGGTCCTATTTCGATTTCTTCCTAGGTTTTACCGTTTCAAAATAAGATTCATTGTTTCGAAATGACGGGGCTCGTCATTTCAAAATAATGAAATGTCATTCAGACATGACTTTTTTAAAATTGAAACAACAGTCGTTGTTTTGATTTAAAAGCAATGTGTGGACATAACCAAAGACTATGCCCACAACTGTATTCTAAAACCTAGCTCTAGTTATATGGGAAGAGACTTCAATTTGGGAACTCCCTTTCCTTTTTGGTTGCTCAACAGTGCTACATACCCAACTTTCTATGAGATCCTAAACTGGGGGTGGGGTGGGGGGAACAGGTACTTACCAGCTGGGAGAGATGCAAATACAGTTCCAAATGGCTCCTAGAGGGTCAGAGCTGTTTGACGCTACCAAATTCAAAGGGACAGCCCCCTAGAAAAGCATGCTAGGAAGAAAATACTAAAAACACAGTGCCCTGCATCAGGTGAGTTAGTAAAAAGCATGCAGCCATAAGAAAAGAGATTGCTGGGGGCGGGCCTGCTCTGATGTTGTCTGCTGGTGTAGCACAATGGATTACAGATTTTTAGTTACAGCACTATTCTGAAGAACGGGAAGAAGACCTTGCATCCACAATAGACCAAGTCCTGATGCGCATCCAGAACAAACCTGCTTGTGACTTTTTTAAAATAAATCTCTTTTCTCTGCATGGTTTGGCACTCTCTGTCCCAGCCATGAGAGCTCACTGACTTTGGGAAGCATTACTGGGTCTTTCTACTCCACTTCTCCTCCTGAGCTGGTAAAATCAGTAACATCAGAGGGACTTCATGATGGTGCAGGAGCCCACATACAGGATGACAACCACAGCAGAGAGCAGGGGTCGTTTTACACCATGCTCCCACAGGTCCCTGTCATTCAACAAGCCAGGAAAGGCTCCTTCCTAAAGGAAGAAACATGGGTGAATTCAATTGTGTGGTTTTCTACAGAAAGCATGTAGACAAATTAGAATGAGTCCAGCAGAGGGCAATGAAAATGATTAGAGGGTTGGGCCACATGACTTGCAAGGAGAGACTGAAAGAACTTGGCTTATTTAGTCTGCAGAAGAGGAAACAGAGGGGGGATTTGATAACAACTTTCAACTACTTGAAGGGGTGCTCCAAAGAAGAGGGAGGTAGGCTATTCTCAGTGGTGACAGAGGACAGAACACAGAGCAATAGTTTCAAGCGGCAGCTCAGGAGGTCTAGGTTGGATATTAGGAAAAGTTCCTCACTAGGAGGGTGGTGAAGCGTTGGAATGGGTTACCTAGGAAGGTGGTGGAATCTCCATCTTTGGAAGCTTTTAAGACCCAGTTGGATAAAACCCTGGCTGGGACAATTTAGTGGGAGTGGTCCTGCTTTTAGCAGGGGGTTGGACTAGATGACCTCATGAGGTCCCTTCCAGCCCTAATATTCTATGATTCTATGATACTTTTGGACCCCAGGCTTGAGCTATGGAGGAAACTCACAGGCTTCAAGTGGATTCTTTTTGTCTTCATCTTTGGGTCTTTGTTACTGGTGTGCATATAAAGAGGCTGTTCTGCGAGCACCTGGATGGCCAAAGCCACAATGAAAGAGTCTCACTGAAGTGATGCCCAGAGGAAAGACTGAAAGCCCTGCTAGGACCCAGCCTGCTCAGCCCAAGCACCACTGTCCAGCTGTGAAATAAGGCACACAGGCTTGAACCAGAAAGAGCTATCTGGGCCATGATTTAGTGTAGGGGTGACCAAATGTATTGATCTCAAGAGCCACACAAGTTAATCATTAAACCTGTAAGAGCCACACTGAGGCATATAGCCATATACTTTTACCTACTAAATTGATTTGCTGACGTTCTTCTGCAAGCCACACTTTTTCATTCAAGAGCCACGAGGTTCCCGAGCCACAGTTTGGCCACACCTGATTTAGTTGACCCTCTAGTCAGGGTTTGTTACAGTCCCCCCAGAGGACAGGCATTGCTATGGTTCTTTAGCTCACACTGTAGTATAGCAGGTCATATATTTAGCTCTGGGGAGCCTGGAGTCCATTTCTGGGGGCCCATTTAAGAGGAAGACTATCATATATTCTCATCTAGAGAGGAGGGGAGAGGAAAAATCAATCTGAGCCACAAGAAGGCTTAATGATATGGATATCAGGTGGGAGTGGATCACAGTAGTAAATCAAGCTGTAAGAGACTCTGCTTTGCTAATAGAGTCATTCAGGCAAATTCCACTCAAAGGCCCTTAGAGTAGATGATTCACTGGTATGGAATAATTATTTACAATTCCACTGTCTCTTCTATCTGAGGGTTTTGAGGACCCAGCTTCTTCCCTGATGAAGCATAAAACTGTAAGGCAGGACTGGGGCAAATGCTTTTCCTCCCATAACCACAACAAGCTACAGAACCTGACCTAGGTCTGCTAACTGATCAGCATTGCATAACATGAGCGTCTGGGTAAGATAACCAGTTCCAACTAGGTCTTGCCAGAGCCTCTTAAAGCGCCACACTTCCCAAATGGAATGAAGACCTGGTTGGTTAACAGAGAACAGCATAATGACACACCAGTGATGGCACAGAGTAGTGTTCTGCAATGGTGGTGCCAGTAAAAATATGGCCATTTCCATGTCTGCATAGACTTGAAGAGGCTCAATGATGCATCCAAGAAAGTCTCTTCTCCCCACCATCATAGCTATAAACTTCAGATTAACCAGTACAACAGCATGTCCTTCACTACATGCCACTAATAGATCTAACAAGAAACTCTCCATCATAATGGTGCCTTGCTGAGAACTTTTATGCCATTGGGAACACATGACTTGCAGCACTTCCCATCCAGTATCACAAGGGCCCTCAGAAAGCTTTCCAAAAGCAAAGGAGGGAGAGAATCCAACACCCAGAGGGAGTGGTGATTTATCTGGGTGACCTGTAAGACCATGGGATGTGTGTAGGAAAAACATTTCTGAAGGCAAGTGAAGCGGCTAGTCTAAAATTAAATAAGAAAAATTGAGTTGACAAACCCACTGGTGTGGCATGTGAATGGGGAAGACCCATTGTTCCGAAAAGGAGAACTGTAATGCAACCACATCAAAACAGATTAGAGCTGAGGCAGTTCCCTGGAACAGCAGCATTCTGGAGCAAACCCAGATCTGGCTGTCCTCAGAAGGCTTAGCTCTTTACAGAACAGTTCAAACAAACTCATTGTGGGACCACAATAAAGCACAAGAATGCACTTTTAAGGAAAGAATCTCTCTCTCTATTGATCCGGTGACGGCATTTATTGTTTCCACGTCTACAGTTGTTCTCTCCGATGCCAGCAGCCAATCTCAGTGGAGTGCTACTCCAGTTACACGGAGACAATTGGACGCCCATGACATTTTGTTTCAGACAACTTTTAGATGTATCAAACACAGGCGAAAAGTTTGGTGACTTTGTGGGCATGAGAGATTTTCACTAAGAGTGCACCTACACTCACTCATTATTTTGAATTAAGGAGCCCTAATTTGAAATAACCTACTCCATGACCCTGGAGGCATTTCATTAAGTCAAATTAAGCATCTCCTTAGTTTGAAATAAGGAAGCGCTCATTTGACTTAATAAAACCTTTTTATATTCTGAATTAATTCTTAATTCAAAGTTATTAATTTGAAGTAACCCTATTTTAGTTGAGGAGCAGGGTTACTTTGAATTAAATGGGCTCCCTGGCAGAAGGGAGCCACATATGGCTCCCATTTGCTGCAGAGCCACACACGGCTCCCAGCAAGAAGGGAGCTGTGCTCCGTTAGCCTGTCAGGGAGCCCTGGAGAAGCAGTCGCTGGGCTTCCCTGTCTGGGGAGCTCCACCCACAGGGAGGCCTGAGAAGTGGCTGCTGGCACTCTCTTCCATGGGCCCTCCTGTCCTGGGAGCCACTGGTGACTGTCTTCCCCAGCGGTCCCCAGAAGGGGGAGCCCCGGAGGTTCCCCTGTCCCAGGAGCGCCAGAGAAGACAGCTGTCAGTGCTCCCTGGATAGGGGAGTCCCCAGCTGGTAGGGCACCCAGAGTTGGCTCCTGCCTGGCCTTTTGCAAGCGGCCAGAGGTGCAGGAAGTCAGTTTTTGTAAGTGCCCAGACAGGAGTAAGCTACCAGCCCCCACCCACCCGTGGCAACAGCCTGGGAGCCCAGTCAGCTCCCAGACTCTCTCCACGGGCTGCAAGAACCAGCTGTCAGCCCCTGATGAGGGGCTGGGGGCCAGATCAGGCATGCTGGCTGGTTGGGCAGGCACCCCAGCAGCTGGAGACTCCCCTATCCCAGAAGCACCGGCAGCTATCTTCACTGGCGCTCCAGGGACAGGAGAACCGCCATGGCTCCTGTGTCTGGGGAGTGGTGGAGAAGACAACCACCAGTGGCTCCAGGGACGGGGGAGCACCAGTGAAGAGAATGCCAATGGCTCTCTTCCCCAGGAGCCCTGGTGGCTCCCCTGGTCAAGGAGTGCCGGTGGCTGTCTTACTTGCATCTCACTCAACAGGGGAGCGCCAACGGCCGCCTCTCCGGGAGTCCTTGGTCAGAGCAGCCCCAGCAGCCACTTTTCTGGGGCTCCCTTCTCCCAGGGGACTGCAGCTTCCTTCTTGCCAGGGAGCCCCGGTCCTGGGGAGAAGGGAGCTGCAGCTCTCTGCTTGCCAAGGAGCTGGGGCTCCCCCTGTCCCTGGGAGCCATGACTGCCTTTGGAGCTATGGCTCTCCCAGTTTGAGTTAGAGAGTCTAATGTAGACTAACTCAAATTAATAAATCCTACTTTAATTTGAACTAAGTCTAGTCAAGGCTCTCTAGTTCAAATTAATAACTAATTAACTAATTTGAAATAACTCTCTAAGTGTAGACATAGCCAAATGGATTTGCAAGCTAATGGCAGACGACCTCTTTCCTAATCTAAACAGGGTGTCCCAGAAGCCTGCTCTACACTGAAAAAAATTAAATTGACCTAGCTGCATTGTTAGGGCTGTGAAAAATGTCACATCCTAAGTGCTGTAATTGGGTCAACCCAAACCTAACTGTTTTGAATGGATCACTGCCTACTTGACTGACTTGACCTCATAAATAGCACTTGCCCACCTCATAAATCATGTAATTCACCCTTACATGTGTATACATACCTAAAAAACTGAATTTTCCACTTCATGCATCTGACAAAGTGGGTTCCAGCCCATGAGAGCTTATTTTTAATTTTTTTTTTTTTTTGTTGGTGTATAAACTACCACTGGACTCATCACTCTGACCTTGGGTATCAAACTCATGGCCCACGGGCCACACCCGGCCTGTGGAACTGCTGTCTGGGCTGTGCCTGGGAGCCCTCTGCAACAGAGCAGTGAACAGCAAAGCAGACAGGCTGCCAGCACAGCAGAGCAAGGCATGCTTCAGACTTACTCACATGATCCGAGTCACAGCATGAAAACAAAGGAGGTGGTCCAGCCAATCCCAGCTCAGCTCTGCTGTGGTCTGCCGACAAATCAGAGTCTCAGTCACGCCAGGCTAGGCTGCGCTCCTGGAGAGCAACTGCACCATCCCCTTATCGCAACTGATCAATGTCAGTCAGTCAGCATGCTAATTCGATTGACAGCACATTGCATGAATCACATGTACAAAGGAAAAAGTGGCTGAGGCCCATGTGGGAATGAGCCAACCAAAGACCACCATGCTCAGTGACTGGCAGTGAGTGTGTGGGGCGATGGGAGAGGCAGGAGCCAATAACCCAGCCTGCCTTTGGCTGTGACTGAGAATGATTGCCTCCCACCATGAGGTAGGAAAGGGAAAAAGGTGCCTGAGGGCTGCACAACAGGGAAAGCCTGGTTTGGGAGCCAGTGTGGGAAGGGGACCCCACAGGGCAGGGAAAAGGGAAG
Source organism: Podocnemis expansa (assembly GCA_007922195.1). NCBI lineage: Eukaryota > Metazoa > Chordata > Testudines > Podocnemididae > Podocnemis > Podocnemis expansa. Next base: position 47,192,873 of record ML681996.1, read on the forward strand.
GTGTCACATAGCCTGCCGGGTAGGGGAGGGCAAAAGGGAGCCCATGACACTGAACATGGCAGGGGAAAGAGCCTGTGCAGACATCTGGCCCATGGGAGGTGTCTTGCCCTCCAGTGTGGCCCCCCACATTGAATGAATTTGACACTTCTGTGTAAATGCAGCTGGGTCAATTTAATACTCCTCAGAGAAGTGGTTTAACTACAAGGACACTAATGTTTCCCATTAGTAATTAGCCCAGAAAGGAATCCAGGCACAACCTGAAGACATCAAGAGAGGGCGAATTCACAATCTCTCTTTGGCGTTTAGCTTCTAGGACACTCACCTCTTACCTAGCTCCCAGAACTCACCCCTGCCCCCTACAGCAGTGGTGGGTGGGTGAGATTCTACCAGGGGTGTTGCTGGTGCTGGGCTTACGGGGCTTGAGCCCCGAGTCCCAGAGCCTGAGCCCTGGGTCCACCACCAAGCCTCCCGTTGCAGCGGCATGAGCCCCGAGTCCCAGAGCACCAAGCCCCAGGGCTTTTCACGGGCTCGCAGCACTTATGGGTTCTATGTCCGGCATTGTGCAGGAGCGCCTACTAGCTCAGTGGCATACCAACGGTGTGCCAGTGCCTGTGGCCAAGCCCACATTTGCACCCTTGCTGTGCCTCCCATCTCCCTGCACAGGCCAGGAGGGGTCTTGGCCCCACTCCCCATGTGCTTTTGGTAGGGATCTGTACCTGGAAGGGATAGCACAAGACTCAAATGCTTCCACCCACTTACCAAGCACGTGGCTCCTGCCCGCAGCTCTGCAGCAGCCCTGCAGCCCAGCCTGGCTGGACAGGGCAGCCACAAACACCCCAACCCCTGCCTGGGAAACCACAGGTAGGACAGGATAGGTCCTTCACTACATGCAGAGGAGGTGCTGAGGGTCACCCCTCGGCACTTCCTGCATCTCCACATCCCCAAGAAGGCTTTGCCTGTCCTGGTGCTCACCCCTCCGGGCTTATCTAATGCTGCTCCAGCCCGGTGCCAGCTCTGACAGGTGATGGCCACCCCCTCTTGGGATGGGGCCACCAAGTCAGCCTTTCACAATAAGGGAGGGGCCCAGGAGACTCTGTGCCCTTCAGAGCTTCCTGCATCCCTCTTCCTGTGCCTTGTAAAGGGCCTGCCTGGCACCCCCCCCCCCACAGCCTGGCACCTGGGGCCTAGCCCCACTTCACCCCTCAGTATACCACTGGACTAGACAGACATATTGTTCCCTTCTGAGCTTAGCGTCAATGGGCACGTCTACACTGGAAAGCTTTTTTGGAATAAGGAGGCTTATCCTGAAAAAGCTTTCCCGTATCCGGGGAGCTGATCTGCTATTTCAAAAAAAAGCGCTCCGGTGTATCAAAACATTGGAGTGCTTTTTCAAAAAAGAAAAATGTGGCTTATTTCAAAAAAGCAGCTTTTTTCAAAAAAGTCTTTTCAGAAAAAAAAAAAAAAAGTGCCCCGGTATTTTGAAATACCAAAGTGTTTTTTTGGCTAGGTTAAACCAAGTTCCCTGCCAAAAAAGGGCTTTTTCAAAAAAGCCTTTTCGAAAAAAGCTATTGCTGGATGTGACAAAGGCTTTTTTTTGAAAAAGCCAGCCCATCTTTTCTATTGGCTCTGGGTTTTTTTCGAAAAAGAGGATCCAGTGTGGACTCTCTTTTTTGAAAAATAAAAAACACTGCTTTATTTCAAGATGGAGAACTCCTATCTTTAAATAACATTTTTTGAAAGAAGTACTTTTCAAAATAGCTATTTTGAATTTTTTTTTGAAATAGTTTTCTTTTTTTGAAAAAGCCTTGTTTCAAAAAATGTGGGGCAGTGTAGACATAGCCTATGAGTTTAATGCACTAGACTCAAAGCAGGGGATAGAATCCAATAGTCCCAGCTCCCACCCCCACTCCACTATCCCTCACTAGATCCCACTTTGCCCCCAGTATCAGAATTAGAACCCAGGAGTCCTGACTCCCACCCCACCTGACTAGGGAGAGAACCCAGGGTGAGGGGAAACTTGCTCTGTAATTGGAACATGTCAGGCTGTGGTTTCTAGGCTTTGGATCTTGTGCTGGTTGTGACGTTTAAGGATGCAAACACACATGCAACTGTACCTCTCTACTGTGAAAAACTAGCCCTAATTCTCTCAAAAGACAATTAGGACCAAAGTTTAAAAGGCTATGTCTACACTAGTCAATTAGTCTAGACTAAGGAGGCTTAGTCTGGACTAATTTGGCCCATGGCTACACTAGGCTTTGCCTAGTTTAAACTAAGAAATTTCCCTGAGCCAAGGCTTGTCCCTGAGCCATGTTTCCCCAAGCTGCACCCCCAAGCCCTGCTATCTTCTCCCCAGCCGTAGGTCAACTAAATTGACCTCGGGTATCCATACTAGTTTAGGTTGACTTAATAAGGTCAACTTAGACCTTAAGTCACCCTAACTACCAGGCGTCATTAAGTAGACTTAAAGATGCCCTTAAGTCAACTTAATAAAAGCCCAGTGTAGACTGGCGGTAATTTAGGTCACCTTAAGCATCCTTAAGGTGACCTAAATTGATAATGTAGATGTAACCCTTGTTTGTTTTGCTGAACTAAGCTAGCATGACTACCCATCTGGAACTTGTACTTTACTGATTAATTTGGGTTGGGCCTTCCATGTAGGTGGCATGGGATGAAGGATCATGTATGACGTTCCCCCCTGCAATCTGGACTAGCGTGTAGCTGTGGGACCCCAATCCCTCACTCCTTGGACCCCAACTTACCCTGATTGGCTGAGTGAACAACCCGCTCCACAGCCAGCCATGCCCAGCCTCCTGTGAAGTAATCAGTCACTGATCCAGTGAAGGGGCGCTGGTAGCCACCTGCTCATGGGATTGGCCCTCAACAAACACCCCCATCCCAAATGCAACCCTGGGAACTGAAATTAGACAGGCTTCAGTGCTGTACACTACACCCTGCATGCTCATTTGCATTTGTCCCCTCAATTTATCAAAGAAATTGATATGCACCAGCTCTGTCACTCTGCGTGAGGTCTCTGCACACCTCAATCCAAATGCATTGTTCTTATGCCCTGGGGGGGTCTGTACCTGCAGACGAGGGAAGGGGGTGAGGTGCAGGGGAGACACAAGTGGTCCCACCCACTCACCTCGCATGCGGTGCCTGCCTGTCTCTCTGCAGTAGCCCTGCAGCCCAGCCTGGCTAGGACAGCCTCACACCGACCTAGAGAGGCAAGAGGGGCTGGGTGGGTGATGGCCTCACTCAGGGTCTGTGGCCAAGCCCAGCTGGAGACTCTGATGAAACATAACAGCCCCAGGGCATAGCCTGCCCACCTCTGTGTTAAGGGCTGGTTGCTGAACGCTGCAGGGAGATGGAACTAATTCTGTACGGCGTTGGTCTTGTGGCTGTGGTCACTGCTTTCAGTTCTTTGGGTCTCCTGGTGCAACACACAAAAGCAAACAGCTCATTCACAGAGATATTCAGGGGTAATGTCTAGCTGGACTGTTGCCAAAACAGCAGGTAATAGCCGCACATGCCTGTTTTCCAAGATTTGGGAAAGGATTTATTGAGCCAGTGTTGGTACCCATGACCATAGAATCATAGGGCTAGAAGGGACCTGATAGGTCATCTAGTCCAACCCCCTGCCAGAGGCAGGACCACTCCCACTAAACCACCCCAGTCATGGTTTTGTCCAGCCAGGCCTTAAACACCTCCAAAGATGGAGATTTCACCACCTCCCTTGGCAGCTCATTCCAAGGCTTCACCACTCTCCTAGTAAAAAAGTTTTTTCTAATATCCAGCTTCGACCTCCCTAACCGCAACTTGAGACCATTGCGCCTCATTCTGTCCTCTGTTAGTACCAAGAACAGTCGAGCTCCATCTTCCTTAGAGCATCCCTTCAAGTAGTTGAAGGTTGCTATCAAATCTCCCCTCAATCTTCTCTTCTGCAGACTAAATAAGCCTAATGCTTTCAGTCTATCCTCATAGGGCTTGTGCTCCAGCCCTTTAATCATTTTGGTTGCCCTCCTGTGAACTCTCTCTAGCATGTCCCTGTCCCTTTTGTAGTGGGGAGCCCAAAACTGAACACAGTATTCCAGATGTGGCCTCACCAGTGCAGAATAGAGGGGAATGATCACATCCCTTGACCTGCTGGTAACCCTTCTTTTGATGCAGCCCAGTATGCCATTGGCCTTTTTGGCCACAAGAGCACACTGCTGACTCATATCCAGCTTCCCATCCACCATGACCCCTAGGTCCTTTTCTACACTGCTGCTACTTAGCTGAATGTTTCCCAGCCTGTAACGGTGCATGGGGGGTTTTTTTGTCCCACGTGCAGGATTTTACACTTGTCGTTATTGAAGCTCATAAGATTTCTATTGGCCCACTGTTCCAATTTATCTAAGTCTCCCTGAATCCTGTCCTTGCCCTCCAACGTGTCTACTGGTCCCCCCAGCTTGGCGTCATCCGCAAACTTACTGAGAGTGCAGTCTATTCCATCATCCAGATCATTGATGAAAATGTTGAACAGAACCGGCCCCAGGACCGACCCCTGGGGCACACCACTCGTGACTGGCTGCCAGCTAGACATGGAACCATTGATTCCTACACGCTGAAACCGTTGATCTAGCCAGTTTTCTATCCACCTTATAGTCCACCTATCCAACCCATACTTCCTGAATTTGCCAATGAGAATGCTGTGGGAAACTCTATCAAAAGCCTTGCTAAAATCAAGGTATATCACATCAATGGTTCTTCCTGCATCCAGAAAACCAGTCATCTGATCGTAGAAGGAGATGAGATTGGTCAGGCATGATTTACCCTTGGTAAATCCATGCTGACTGTTCCTGATCACTTTATTTTCCTTTAAGTGTTTGAGGATGGATTCTTTGAGAATCTGCTCCATAATTTTTCCAGGGATCGAGGTGAGGCTGACTGGTCTATAATTCCCCGGATCCTCCTTTTTCCCTTTCTTGAAAATAGGCACTACATTTGCTTTTTTCCAATCCTCTGGCACCTCCCCCGTTCTCCATGAGTTTTGAAAGATAACAGCCAGCAGTGGTGCTATCTCATCGGCCAATTCCCTTAGCACTCTTGGATGCAGTTCGTCCAGCCCCATGGACTTGTGCACATCCAGCTTCTTTAAGCAGTCCCTAACCTGACCTTCCATCACCAAGGGCCTCTCTTCTTCTCTCCCATCTGCCATGCTCATGGTAGTGGGCTGGGAGCTGACCTTGCCTGTGAAAACTGAAGCAAAAAAAGCACTGAGCACCTCAGCTTTTTCCTCATCCTCTGTCACAAGGATGCCTGTCGTATTCAGCAAGGGGCCTACACCATCCCTGATCCTCTTCCTGTTATTAACATACTTGTAGAACCCCTTCTTGTTATCCTTCACATCCCTTGCTAGCCGCAACTCCATTTGTCTTTTGGCCTTTCTGATTTTATCCCTGCAGTCCCTAGCAATGTCTTTATATGCCTCCTTAGTCATCTGACCAAGCTTCCACTTCCTGTAAGCTTCCTTTTTATGTTTAAGCTCAGAGCAGAGTTCTCTGCTAAGCCATTCTGGCTGCCTCACATGTTTGTTCTTTCTCCTAATTTGAATGGCAACTTCCTGTGCCCTTAGCAGGGTTTCTTTAAAATATAACCAACTCTCTTGGACTCCCTTCCCCTTCAGATTAGCATCCCAAGGGATCCTGCCCATCAGTTCCCTGAGGGAGCCAAAATCTGCTTTTTTGAAGTCCAGGGTTTTTGTTCTGTTTCTTTCCTTCCTTCCTTTAATCAGCATCCTGAACTCAACCATGTCATGGTCACTACTGCCTAGCTTGCCATTTACCTCTATGTCCCTCATCAATTCTTCCCTGTTTGTGAGCAGCAGGTTGAGAGGTGCAAGGCCCCTAGTTGGTTCCTCTAGCATTTGTACTAGAAAGTTGTCCCCAACACTCTCTAAAAACTTCCTGGATTGCCCCATGCACTGCTGTATTGGCCTCCCAGCAGATGTCAGGGTAATTGAAGTCCCCCATGAGCACCAGGGCCTGTGATCTAGAAGCTTCCGCTAGTTGTCCATAGAACACCTCATCCACCTCCTGCTTCTGGTCTGGTGGTCTATAGCAGACCCCCACCACAACATCCCCCTTGTTGCTTTTCCCTCTCAATGTAACCCACAGACTTTCTACAGGCACGCTTCCACTTCCATAATGGAGCTCTGAGCAGTCACAGAGCTCTTTTACATATAGTGCTACTCCTCCCCCTTTCCTTCCCTGCCTGTCCTTCCTGAACAGTTTATACCCATCCATGGCAGAGCTCCAGTCGTGCACACTATCCCACCACTTCTCTGTTATTCCTATAATATCATAGTTCCTTGTCTGCGCTAGTATTACCAATTCTTCTTGCTTATTTCCCAAGCTCCTCGCATTAGTGTACGGGCACCTAAGATACCCGGCCAATTGCCCTACTTTCTCATTTTGGTTTTCAGTTCTATTACATAAACCTCCTTGCATTTTTTTCTTGGAGTTCTCTTCCCCCGCTCTCCTCACGCATTGGGGCTTCAGTAGAGCACTTTAAGACAATTATTTCATTCCCCCCCCCCCAATGTTCCAACTACCTTCTCTTTTACTCCTGGTGCTACAGTCCCAGCACCCCCCAAGTTCCATCCCTTCCCCCAGATCTCCCACATTGCCACTTACCTGTGGGCTTTGGTCTCCTTCCCCCGTTGAACCTACTTAAAGCCCTCCTCACTAGGTCAGCCAGTCTGTGCCCAAATATGCTTTTCCCCATCCTGGACAGTTGAAGGCCATCTCTGCCTATCAATCCTCTGTCCTGAAACAGAACTCCATGGTCAAGGAAGCCAAATCCGTCCTGACCACACCATCTTCTCAGCCAGGCATTTACCTCTAGGATGCATCTGTCTCTCCTCAGGCCTCTAGGCTTGACTGGAAGGACCGAGGAGAGCACCACCTGTGCTCCAAACTCCTTCACCCTCGCTCCCAGAGCCCTGAAGTCACCTTTGATCTGCTGAGGATCACCTCTCGCAGTATCATTGGTACCCACATGGATAAGAAGCATGGGGTAGTAGTCTGAGGGGCAGATGACCTGTAGCCTAATTCCTTTCCCTCAGCCCTACTTCTATAATATTGTAAGTCACAGTGTAAGGGGATATTGCACCTATCTGATACTTCTGCCCATGTTACAAAATTCAGCTCAGGCAGTAGATGGCAGTCTGCATTCACTTTTGGTTGTTAAACCCTGTAATCGTGAATTATATACTGCACCTTCATTCTGCCTTGAGGCTCAATTAGAACGAAAACAACCTCTGCCCATTTTGAAGGCCTTAATTCTCCAGCAATCTACAAGAAGTGTGTTTTCTGAACAACTTGACCTTCCATCTTGACCGGATTGCAAGAAACAAAACAACCTGGGCCTTGAAAAGAGACACTGAGTCTTCAGGCCTGTGATACAGCAGGTTTATCTCCATTACAGCCAGGAAATTTGAACAGAGCTGAATTTGAGTCTTCATCCTAAAGGGGTGTGATTTCAGAGGGGAGGGCACTTTAACCCTCATTCTGGGGGTACTTAGGCTCTTGCAAACTCCACATTTTTGCAAATAGCAACTTGGAAATTAGCTGATGGGGACACTGTATCTAATTCCTATATAAAGAAACAAAATTAAATAAAGTTTGGACCCACTATTAACACAATCTGACATCTTGTGTCAAGTCAGTGATTAGGTTTAAAATTTTAAAGTAAATTCTTAGCATGGGCATTACTGGCACCGGGTACGGGCTCCAAGTGTGGGCAGCCAGTGACCTAAATCTTTCTCCCGGTAGGCGCAAGCACAGATGGCTTACCTGAGTTCCTGCGTCCAGGGCTGTCCTTAAGGGGGGGCAGGAGGGGCAACCACTCTGGGCCCTGCGCTTTGGGGGGCCTCCTGCTTTTGGGGGAGCCCACGCAGCTGGCTGGAGTAAGGAAGCAGGGAGCTTTTTCCAGCTGTGGGACTAGGGAGCAGCTCCAGCTGGTCAGGGAAGGGGATTCAGACAGGCAGCGTTTGGTTACAGCAACGCTTGACTTAAGAAGCCAACTTCCTACAACTGCTCCCTGAGGGGAAGAGAAAGGGCAAGTGTTGAGATAAAACTTATGGAGCCAGCCTCAGTCAAGCAAACGGGGACAAAGTCAGGAGAATGTCACATCCCCAACCTTTACAAAACAGGACCTTCTCTTTGAATTTATATCAGCATCTCCAGAAAGTGTTTGAGATATTAAAGAACTTTTTTCCTTCTACATTTAACAAGAGTTTTCAGTCTTCAGGGATGTCTTTTTGAGCAAACTTCTCTGTGCAGATAATGATCTATTATACCTGAGGGAGAAGACCGCAGGCTAGCGCTCATATGGAAATACTGGGATTTTAGGGTTAATGGCCATCAATCAACACATTAAAGAAGTTTTTTGTCCTTCCTTCTGCACTGTAAATATGCCCCATTGTCATTGATTGCAGTCAGACCACCAGTCCCAAAGCATGGCAAAGAGCAAAGCAACTTTGGCCATGTGGGTCTAGTTTAGCGAAACAAACAAGGAATCCTGTGCCACTTTTAAAGACTAACAAATTTATTTATTTGTTAGCTTTTAAAAGTGCCACAAGACTCCTTGTTTTACGTCAGGGTATCTGAGAGGAGGCCAAAAGTCCCTTGTTTCTTACTCATCCTCAAACAGTACCTGCGTTTCATTACTTAGATCACCTGCAAAGCAATGAGGAATTTATGAATACATATATTAAAATAAGACGGGAAAGGAGAGAGTCAGGCAGCATAAAGGAAATAACATACATTAATCAATTGGAATCCAGTGCTTTAAGGTGAGAGAGGACCTGAATTTATTTCTTGTTATCATCCAAAAATAGCTTCCCTCTCTCTGAATTTTCAATTTAACAAAAAGTTGATCTAAGAAAAATTATTAAACTTGTAAAATTGTGTGCCCATCTTGAACAGAAAACCAGAACCACAAAGAAGAGTAACTCCAGATGCTCCTGTCCACTTGGCTGTGAGGTTGATGAAACATCACCATGAAACATTCAGTATTGCCTACCCCAAACATCAAAAATAGTCACAAGTCTGGCTTAAATATATCATTAAAACTCACTTAAAAATAAAGACATGTTTAAAGCAATAATAAATGGGGGGAGCTATGTTCTCTGACTTCTGGGTTTTGAGCCTTTAGGATAAAGTCAGGTCATGTTTTTCTGCTTCTTTCTGCAATTTTTTAGCCTGAGGGCTAGAAATTTATGATTTTATTAAAGAAAAATTGACACTGCCCAGTGTTCCCTCTAAGCTGATGATGCAGCTGAACAAGTTATGGGTGCACAAGTTATTGGGGAGCCAGCAGGCAAGAAGCCCGCTGGGGCCTGGAGAGCCAGCAGGGAAATTGCTCAACTGCATCATCAGCTTAGAGCAGTGGTTCCCAATCTTTTTCAGGCTGGGGACCCCTTTGTAACAAAACAAAATCTTTGTGGACCTCTTTACAGCTGATTACGTAATCTGGCCTGCATGGGCAGACTCTGACCTGCACCAGTGGGACAGCTGGTGAGCAGCACTGCCACCATCATTGCCTGTGCCACCGGGTAGCTGAGCTGCAGCAGCTGTGGCCCCTGCCCTTGCCCCTGCTGGGGAGCTGCTGTGGCTCCATCCCCTGCCAGGAGACAGCCACCGACGGGGAAAGGCAGCCCTGGCAGGGAGCATCAAGGCTGTAGCTGGATTCCGGCCCCGGGTAGGGAGAGGCTCCGCAGACCCCCTACAAAGTGTCTGTGGACCTCTGGGGGTCCCCAGACCACAGGATGGGAACCACTGGCTTAGAGGGAACATTGCGCTAAAGTTTAAAATGGGGGGCCCCACACAAACTGATTTGCCCTGGGCCACGCTCCCCCCTAGGGACGGCCCTGCCTGCGCCTGCCTGGGAGGAGAGCTCAGCTGGAGAGAGGTTGTCCTACCCTGCATCATGTTGTTGAGACAAGTGGTGCAAGATGGGAGAAGAGGGCAATTTAAATCCCTCCCTCTTCACCCAGCAGCTTGGAGGGAAAGTGGAGCTTGGTAGAAGGGGGGGATAGAAAGGGAGAGGGGGGTGGTAAGAGTGGGGCTGGGGCCAGCTGGGGTTCAGGGCTCAGCCCAGCCACGGCCATCTGGGATTTGGGGCTCAGGTCCACCCTTGGCCAGCTGGGTTTCATGGCTCAGGCCTGCCCATAGCTGGCTGAGGTTTGCAGCTCAGGCACGCCTGGGGCTGGCTGGTGTTCATGGTTCAGGCATGCCCAGGGCCGGCTTGGGTTCATGGCTTGGGCCTGTTTGGGGCCAGCGCTCACAGGCCTGTTGGTGGTGAGCCCAAATTTGGAGGGAAGGCAATGACACCCCTGATTCTTAATTTGTTACTAACACTTGAATACAGGAATTGAAAGAACAGTAGAAAAGTCTGGATAACTTTCTATTATTTAAGCTACTTACTTTTTGCATATTCCAATGAGCTAGCCAAGTTGGTCTAGTTCAGCAAAACAAACAAGGCATCTGGTGGCATTTTTAAAGACTAACAAATTTATCTATCGTGTGAGCTGTCATGAGGGAAAAAAATCGCACTTCCTCAGACACTTGAAGATGCAGAACTTATTGAATGGGAGGAAGATAAATGCAGGGAGGTTTAAATAATTGGATCAGGTCATAGTGTTAACAGAAAATCAAAGCAGTTGTTTAGCTTCAAACAGCACTGATTACAAATCAAAGTGAGACTGCAGAAATGAAATTCATGGGGCCTCGGGCTTGAGAAGGGTTCTCTCCTGGCTCTCTTATTACAAAAGGTGATGTTTACCTTCCTTGTGCTTACTTTTTGCAGTTCACCAAGCTCAGACTAGATCATTTAACTTTCAGAAACATCCTACATGGCAATGCCCTATGAGTTTATACTGCAGCTGCTTGGAGTTGTAGGGGGGTGTTAGCATGCTACAGATAATAGACTAGAAACTGACTTTAAAGAGAAGGAAAACTTGTCCAGGGCTGGTCATTTTATATACACTGCCGCAGGGATTAGATTTGCTGGCTTGTTCTGAGCTGTACTGAGTACCTAGTAAAAGCAGCGAGAGTCCTGTGGCACCTTTTAGACTAACATTTCTTCAAGCAAGAATGATGCTTGAAAAAAATCTGTTACTCTAAAAGGTGCCACAGGACTTTTGCTATATACACAAACTAACACAGCTACCCCTCTGGAAAATGAGTACCTAGTGAATCAAACAAATAATTACATTAATTGTTGACTTTATGGATTCCTTGGATGCAATTTCTTTCCTTTTGTTTAGAATTGGCCGGGATACATCAGAAACACTAAGAATCTGAAACAGCCACACATCCCATACTCATATGAGACTTTCTCCTTCCTTCCTTTTCTCAAGCCCTGATTAAAAAAATAAATACATAAAAAGACAAAAGGACATAGTTTCCAGTTAAAATGTAAAATTCCAGAGCAGCCATTGCTCTACAGCAGCAGTTCGCAACCACAGTGTTGTGACACAAAAGCGTGTTTGTGTTGCGGCACAGTGGCTGAGTGTCAGCTGAGATCACCCTGCCGCCAAAAGGCTGGTGCAGCTTTAAGAGCTGCTGCCACCATTTCTGCTTTAAGAGATTGCATATTGAAGGGCCACTGCCAAAACTGGCCAGAGTGGCTGCTTTTCAAGCCTCCTGCTGCGGACTGTGCCTTTTTCAGTGGCAGGAGCCACTTCAATTTCAGCCACAGCCAAAAGAGCAGACAGTCAGGGAAACCAGGCATGGGGGTCAGGGAGTCTTGCTGGTGGCAGGCTACAGAGGAAGAGGTTGTTTCTGTGTTGCATGTGGTTGGGACCTCCCTACCATGTTGCAACACTGAAAGGACTGAGAACCCTTGTTCTACAAACCAGCCAGGCAGAGCCTGGTGGGTTAAGTGACCTCTCCTCTCAGCAGACTCTGTTTCTCTCTTCATTTTTCCTGACCTCTGTGCTGCTTTTCATGCTGTCACCCATACCATCTTTTGCAACCACCTTGCACCATTTGCTGGAGTCTCAGAGAACTGGCTTTGTTGGTTATACTCCCATCTATCAAAATCCTTTATTTATTTATTTATTTATTAATTAAATAAGCATGCAGCAGAGAGATAGGCTGGCCCCGTGGATAGGAAGCTAGCCTGGAGTGACCTGTATTCTACTTCCCCCAGGGAATTCCTGTCCGACCTCCGGTCAGTGCATTTAGGACAGTTTCAAAGGTTTTCAGGCAGCTAGGCACATAGTGGGATTTACCAAGCACCCAACCATCTAAATGCTTTTGAAAAATCTCAGTAGGCACCCAAATATCTTTGAAGAGCTGGCCTTTCATCTCTTTGTGCCTTAGTGTCCCACCTGTACAATGCCCTCCCTCACACAGAGGCTGTGAAGAGAAGCAGATTAGACATCATGAGGTACCCAGATACTACATGTAACCCTTCTGCCAAGGTGAGATGACAGAACAAGGGCCAGGTTCTATATCTAGGGGTTTCCAAATAATGTTACAGCAACAACTGGCTCTAGCCCCCATCCAGTTTTCTGGGAATTTATGCACTGTTCCCTGGGCACCCCAAAGGGGTAATGCTTCCTTGCTTGCAAGAATGAGGCTGCGTGTGGAATACAGGACTTTTAATAAAAGTGTAAAAGAATCCACAATAGCAAAGACAGCACTGATCTGGAGAATCAGTGCAGGACAGGGTTCCCACCCAAACCCCACACAGCGTAAAATAATGCAAAGACACAATAGCAAAACCACAGCTGATTTGGAGAACCAGGGCAGAACAGAATTTTCACAAGACCCAGTAAAGCGCTCTCTGCACCCCAGTGTATGTAGAGAGAGTCCCTCACACCAGCTGTCCGCCAGTGCCACCCGCTGGTCACTCACACTGTCCACTCGCACCGTCTGTCTGCTCTACCCCCATCCACTGGCTCCGCCTGCTGGTCACTCATGCCGTCCACTTGCACCACCCGGCGGCTCTGCCCACTGGTCGCCCCCCACTGTCCACACTCACCATCTCTGCCCACTGTCCACAAACGCCACCCACTAGTTGCTCCCACTATCTGCTCTTCAGTGATTTCAGCTCAGAGAGAGGAAGAGTCTCCTCTCAGTAATTTTAGCTGAGAGAGTCACAGCCCTCATGATTTCAGCTCTTAAGTTCAGAAGACTGCAAACAGCTCCTCTGATCAAAATAACAAAAGAAAGGCTCCACAAGAAGCCAACCCATTGATATATCTTTTGACGGTGGGGCAGGGATGAGGCAGTGCCTCAGGCTAGCTCTAGACTGAGCTATGCTAACCCCCCCCCCACCTTTCTGCTTTTACCAGGCTGAAAACAGAGGGCTGGTCCCTCTGTCAAGTTCCTTATTACTAATGGTGGCTTTTCACCCTTTAACAACCCTAAACAGAGTTTGAACAATCACAAGAGTAGCATATTACAAAAGGCAGTATTTCATGTTTCCTTTCAGTAAAATTACAGGTATTGACAGCTTTGTGACCAAGTCACCCTAGATACCATTAGCTATCATGCCCTGCACCCACCAGTGAGACTATGCTAATACCTAATTGTGCTCTTTGTGCTCATGCAAATATAAAACCCATGCAAATAAGTTGCCTCCCTTTTCAGCTGGACAGCACAAGAAGTGGTATGACACTAGACCTACCTACACATGATGGCGCCACAGAAGTACAAGTAGAGCAGGAACTTCTTTATACCACTGCTATCCTTTGCCTTGGTTTTGGTCGCTTCTTTTCACATACCTGCCTCACATCTCCCTCTTTTCTAAGGTCACGTCTACATGTACAGCACTTCAGCGACACAGCTATATTGATACAGCTGCAGCGTGTCTGGTGAAGACACTCCATCTCATGATGAGCAGCAGAAGCTATGCTGGCGGGGGAATCATAAAACTATAGAGGGCTGGAAGAGACCTCATGAGGTCATCTAGCCCAACCTCCTGTTAAAAGCAGGGCTTTAAATTATTACAGAGAATTCTTGGGTGACAGGCGGGTGAGACTTGCCCACATGCACAGAGTTCAACTGATTGCCATATTTGGGATCAGGAGGGAATTTCCCCCCTGGGCATATTGGATAGAGCTCTGGGGGTTTTTCACCCCCCTCTATAGCAGGGGTCTCAGACTCAAATCATCATGAGGAATGCACGAGGACTAGTCCGTTAGCCCGAGGGCTGCACCACTGAAACCTTTTTATGCAACACTATTGGAAATATCAATATCAATACCACAGAAAATAACTTTAAGGGCCACATGCAGCTTGCAGGCTGTGAGTTAGAGACCCCTGCTCTATCGAATGGGGCATGGCTCACTTGCTGGTGAATTCTCTGTGTCTTAAAGTCTTTAAAGCATGATCTGAAGACTTTAATAACTCAGCCATAGGATAGAGGTTTATTTCAGGAGTGGGTCGGAGAGGATTTGTGGCCTGCATTGTACAGGAGTTCAGACTAGATGATCAAATTGGTCCCTTCTGACCTTAAAAGCTATGAGCTCTCCCTCTGGCATAGCACTGTGTACGCGAGTGGTTATGTCAGTGTCACATGTGACATATGATATAGCTTGGACATAGCGTGATTGTAACGCTGACTGTATTTTTCCCAAGTCCCCTGCATTTTGTCTCGTAACACCACATCCACTGCACCAGGATTCCTGTTTTACAGGCTGGTCTAAGGGACTTCCACATCCTTAATTTAATTACCTGTCCTTTCTTATCTTAAACAGCCCGCCTCTGTTTATAAACCAAATACTGACTTCCTGCCCCAAGGGCACTGGCTGGGAACAACACACCACGGGACTCCTCGTTTGTTCTACTCTGCAGAGCTCACATTCTGACTGTTAAAGCTCCACCTGGAGCTAGGACCTATGCCCAGAGTAGACCTTCTGTACAAACCTCGGGGCAGCAGAACACCCCCCCACCCCCCAAACCTTACAAAATGTTCCTGCTGCATTATGAAGGATTAAAGAGAAAGACTCATTGCTCCTTTTCAGCCCATCTTTCAACCAGATGAGTGGCAAATTGCTAGAAAGAGGTGTCACAGAATAGATCTGGAGTCCCTTTCTCTTTTCTGGATCATAGCAGCTCAGGTGGCAGTGAACAATCGCTAGGTTTTCTCCAATGCCTTCTAGCCCATATGGCACGGGCATCTCCCAGACTCTCGTATAAGAACTAATGTGGTTTAAAATGCTACCTTGGAGCAATCCACTCTTTTTAAAACAAGTGAGAGAAATTGATCAAGGCCTGAGATACTAGGAATTTTTTTACCCTCCCTGAAGACGTGCATGTCCAGATGGGCATGGCAACTGTGCTAGTCATTGACCAAATCAGTGATTCCTCTATGACAGGGCCAATGCATAGCAGCAAGGCACAGAAGGAAGTCTGCACAAGCTACTGGTCATTTTGTACTTGTTCCCTCATGACCGAGGCTGCCTTGCCAATGATTTTCACAAGAACAAATTTCCCAGGGGAGAGAAGAGTTGCAGAATAAATGCCACAGACCTCATTCATCTCTTCTGAGACCAAGTGCAATCTAACCACTTCTGCTAGCTCAGCTTTTATCAGTATTTTTTATGGCCTCACCCTTCCACTTGCCCTGCCATCCTGTTATGCCATGAAAAGCAGACATGTCAAGGCCACCTCCTAGAAGACAATGGCTTTGCAACTTACTGCTGCTGCCTTATGCTGCCTAAGGTTTGTAAACAGACATTTTATCTTTCCTGTCACTCGTCCTGATAACCTCACCCCCACAGTCTTCTATCTCCTAACCTATCTTGCCACTAGCTAAAACTGTGGCACATGACCCACCTTGATGCTGCATGCAGTTCTGGTTGCCTCAAACTAAAGAGATGTTAGAATTGGAAAAGGGGGAGAGAAAAGAAAAACAAATTATTAAGGGTATGCAACAGCTTCCAAATAAGGAGCAATTAGAAAGATTGGGACTGCTCAGTTTAGGAAAGAGAAAACTGAGGCAAGATACGAGACAGGCAATGTTCCCACTAAGGGGCCAGTGCAGCTGAGTAACATATGTTGCTCACTGCATGGCCCCCCCCTCCATGGGCCCGATCCTCCCCCCACACTCAAGCTCCGCTGCCCGCCTGGCCTCACCGCAGCAGAGCAGAGCAGCCGGCCCAGCCAACCCCCAAGTGGCCATGCCTCCCCGGAGGGCGGAGGGGGCCGGCACTGTGCTCTGGCATGCGGGGTCGGGGCGCTGGAGTGGCCCACCCTGCTCCCAAAGTGTTTTGGCTACTTCATCCCCGCCCATCCCCAAAGCTGTGGAGCAGACCCATTTAGGCTGGGGGGAAGGCAGGGATGAAGCAGCCCAAACTCTTTGGGAGCGGGCTTCTCCAGGGTCCCAACCCCACACACTGGAGCTCAGTGCCAACCCCCTGTGCCCCCCAGGGAGGCGCAGCCAGCTGGAGGTAGGCTGGGCTGGCTGCACTGAAGCCAGGCGGAACAGCTTCTAGCCCCCCGTCCTCCATCCTCCCAGGAGTTGGAAGGGGGTGGTTAGGGCCCCCTTCCCTGGCTGCCAGAGAGTCTGCACAGGCTAAGTGAGAGCTGACTCTGAGCAGGAGTTTTAAAAACTCCCAGCTCAGAGTCTCTGTCCCCAAAGGGACTGCAGCTGCCAGCTGTGCACGGCTGGCAGGCTTCCCTGCACCAGGCAGCCCCAGGGACTGCATGGAGGTGCAGCTGCTCAGCTTAGAGGAAACACTGGAAACAGGCATTAAACATTTGACAAAAATGAATGGACAAGTGTCATCTACCCTCTCCCCATAACAAAAGAACCAGGAGGTCATCCAATGAAATTAATAGCAGGTTTAAAGCAAACAGAGGGAAGTACTTCTTCATATAGCAGTCAGTCAACTTGTAGAACTCAATAGCAGGGGAAGTTGTAAAGGTCAAAACTATAAATGAGTTCAAAAAAGCGTTAGATAAGTTCATGGAGGTTAGGTCCATCAATGGTTATTAGTCAAAGTGATCAGGGATGCAACCTCCTGGTTTGGTTGTTCTTAAAACTCTTACTGCCAAAAGCTAGACTGGCTGACAGGGGATAGATCATTTGATAAATTGTCCTGTTCTGTTCCTTCCCTCTGAAGCATCTGGCACTGGCCGCTGTTGGAATATAGGACATTGGACTAGATGGCCCACTGTGGCCAGTCTTATTTTCTTCAGCTAAAGCATTTCTAGAATTCATGCCTCTCACAATCCCCAACAAAAGTATATTCCTCAAGCCATCAGTCCAAGTTGGCTACCAAGTTTAAGCTCATCTTCACCTTCAAAGCTCTTCTCAACTCTACTTTAGCATCTAAACCTCAACATGCCCAACCTTCTTAACCTGACAGCTCCCTTCTTCTCCTTCTTATATGTGTCTTCTTTCATGGTGCCACCTATGCCAAGAAGAGTCTTTTATTTAAAGCACAAAAGACGGTTGCTTTCCCATAGTAACTGCTGTTCTCTGAGATGTACATTCCATTCTAAGTGCATGTGTGCATCCAAGTATGTGGTCACTGGAACTTTTTTCCCCTTTAGCAGAATGTGTATGGCCAGCTCCAGCAACCTTTGGCATTGCACACTCATGCTGTGGAGTAAGACGGGCTGATGGTCTTGCACACTCTCAGGTCCTTCTTCCATCAACTCCAACAGTGGGGATGACGGCCAAGAATGGAGATGAGCAACACAGCTCAAAGAACAACAGTTACTATGCATAAGCAACCATCTTTTTTTCTCCTTCAGAAGATACAATCTGCTACCTGAGCATGAAGTGACCATTCACGTCAAGGTAAGAGGGACTTGCTGCACCAGTCCGCCACTGTGTTCCTGACCCCTGGCAGATGAGAAGCCATAATGTGGAAATTGTTGAGAATGATCAGCTTCCATAGGTGAGTAGCCTATTGGCACAGCTTTGGAAGATGGGATTGGCCTGTTGATGTAAAACATTGCAGCATGTTGTCTGTCAGAATCTGAACTACCTCACCTTCACATATGGAAGGCACACCAGCCTTTTCGCTCTGAGTTCCTTGAAGTTTATGTGGAGCTGGCAGTGTTCTTGACACCAGTCCCTTGATTGCTGTAACCTTTGCTGATATGAGTGTCCTAGCCCAGGTCCAACACATGGGACAGAAGGGTCACTGATGGACTCAGGCCCTCCAAAAGCATTCCTTATGTAACCGATTGAGGGTCAGCCCATCAGCTAAGGGATACTAACACTCCAGGAGGGCTCTTCACTACTCAGTGAAGCCAGGCATGGTGGGAGCAGTCAGCCTCAGCTGAGCATGGTGCATTATGTACGTGCAGGCCACAATACGGCCCTGCAGCCATAGGTACACCTGGGCCATAATAGGAAGTAACACTTGAATGTCCTTAATGAGGGTCACCATGAAGTAAAACCGAGACTCCAGCAGAAACACTGTCTCATGTGGAATTTGGCACTGCCATTATAAACTCTATTTGTTGGACCAGCAACAATGTTGATTTTTTTTGCTCATTTATCAATAGGCCCAAATGGCAACATATTTTGATAACCAGGGCCTGACTGTGTTGCACATGGGATTGGGATTTGCCTCTGACTAGCCAATCTGCCAAGTAGGAGTAAATCTGAATACGTTGGGACATCTCAAATGTGTGGCCATCACAGGTATGCATTTTGTGAAAAGCCTTGGAGCTAACAAGAGGCCAAAGGGAAGCATTGTGAAGGGGTAGTGGTTTTGACTCACCACAAACCTAAGGAAACTTTTGGGCCTGGGGAAGATCCTCAGGAGTTCCTGGTGCACCCTGAAATCATGCAGGGTAATGAGCGGTTCTGTCACCACCACCCCGTGCCGGGACAATAAGAATGAGGCAACAATGAACAATAGGGGCCAATCCCTTATCTTGGATCTGGGCTGAGGTGGATGCTCAGCTCAAGGCTCTGAACCACCTTCAGATTTCAAGTCCTATGAACCCTCACCAGTAGGTGGTAGCACAGATTGCATTGCTGAGGAGCAGTACAAGCAGAGCCGAGGCACCATGGGGGAAGCACATGGCTTCCACTAAGGGCAAGGGGTCAGCTGTTGCTCCTGAGGTCAGTCCAGCGCTGAAGGCACTGCTCCTCCCTTGCATCCCTTCTGGTGACAACACTGCCAGCTCGGTTCAGGACTAGGCCCCCCCCCTCCAATGCTGAGAAACAGGACTCTGTACCCAATGACTGGAGTAGGGCTGCCAACACCGCTGCCTGACTCCTCTGCGGTACTGTGAGCAATGACACATGGAAGAATATTGGTGCCTTGAGCCAACAGTTCTTCTTTGACAAGCGCCCCTCAGTAGGGTCACAGGATAAGCATCTGTGCTCCCTGGGTTATGATCTATACACTTTTTCTGTTCACTTGCACACTGGAATTGTATGTTTTTAGGCCAATTAGACCATGCAAGGTTTCTTCATGGATGCTCATAACCTATTCTACATGAGTAGTATGATATCATGTTTCCTACAACTTCATGCACATGCTCAGACGTTTAGCATGGCTCAGGGGTGTGGGAGACAGAGCTCTCTCACAGCAAGCAAACAAGCACCTGGAGGAGACAACAAAGATATGCTAATTGAGGTGGCTCAGAAGAGACAAAGGAATCAGTTCTGCCCAGAAAGGGAGGGGTCGAGGGAGTTTGGCAACAAAGAACGACATGGAAAGCACCAGGGGCTTTTTGTGTGGGAATCTCCATCTTAAAACAACTTCAAGCAAGATCTGGGCCCTGCCTGGCTTCAGGCAGAGATAGGCTGTACAAAACATCCGACAGCGTCTTCCTGCGCCCTGTCTCCAGAGACACAGATCAATACTGGGAGGTACCCAGTGCAAGGCTCCCATACTTGGCACTGAATCAGTCTGGGATGACTCTAAGACTAGCCTCAACACTGCCTCCATCAGCAGGGCTTCCAGACAAATATACCTGTCCTTCCTCACCCTGGGTTTAAACCCATTACAAATAGCATGCTTGTCCTCCCTATGTACTTTCCCCAAACACTTGGGGCAGTTGCTATGAGTCACTAAGCAGAAAGGACTTATTACAGGTTATGCAAGATTTAAACCTTGGGGATGTGGGCATGCCCTGCCCATGGGCAAGAGCCCTTAACTAACTATTTATACTACACTATTTACACAATCACACTTAAGACTGACTGACTAACCTGATACTATTAACAAAACAAAAGAATAAAAGGAAATTTACTGGATCTACAACACAACACTCAGATGCTTTGCAGTCACAAGCACAAGCAGAGTCCTAGTAACCGTCGCTGGTGGAAAGAACAAACTGAGGGCTTGTCTTCCCTGGCTTGCCCCGATTGACTGACTGGATCAATCAGGAATTTGATCCTTGAATACCACCCCAGCAACTGCAGTAGCACTGAGTCAAAGGGACGGCCCTCCCTTCAATCCAGCACAGTGCACGTGCCAGACGTAAGGAAGTTGAAGAGAGATACGCAAGTTATTTTAAGAAACTTGCATATCTCTCGTCGACTGGCACCGAAAACAGTGGGTAGTGTAGACCTGTCCGCAAAAGGCTCAAGGCCAGCTGCCCCTCTTATACCACAGCATGAGTGTGCGATGCCAAGGGCACTGGAACTGGCCCGAAGAAGAAAGTTCCTGTGACCACATACGTGGACGCGCCCACCTCTAGAACGGCAACATCATCAGCAAACATTTGAAGAAGAGCAAGTTGCTACCGCCTCATTCAATAAGTTACTGAACACCTGCACCTTCTGGGATGACTTCCCTTTGATTACAAGAAAAAAGTGTTGTATAGACAAGACCACACATTCGAATGAGAGATAATTGAAGTGGGAGGGGAAAATGCAGCACTTCAGATGAACACTCAGGCAGAGCAGGGCGTAATTCAAACCACATTTCTAAGGTTTGTCTGACTATACCCATGCCCTCTCCTCCTCTCTCCCTTGACCTTCTAAAAAAAATAAATCCAATTTACTCACAGCTATTCTGTACATGCATAATGCAGCATGTTGTCTTAAAAAGTGTTATTATGGGACTGTTCTCCTACGAAAGCTCATGCAAAAAATAAATCTGTTAGTCTTAAAGTGCCACACAACTTCTCCTTGTTTTTTTATGGAATGAAAGGCAATAAAAACATCAATTGTGCATATGACTGAGTTCCCGCCACGCTCATTGACTTCATTTTGCAGAACTGGGCTCAAAGAGGCCTGATCAAAGAACTTTTTCATCAGATTCTCCCTGTGCGCTACCAGAAAGAGTAAAGACTGCTGTGACAGCAGGTCAATATTCAGAACAGCTGTTGTTGTGACTTATGTTTTAAAATGTATTAAAAGTTTCTAGTGCTTTGGATTTCCCTATTTAGAAAAGAGGGGGAGGGAGAAACACTGACATTTCCTTTCCCACGGCTCTGTTTTTATGTGCTACACAACATGTGATGTTGCTTTTGAATGCAATCAGTAACTGCCATGTGTAGCCACTGGACCCCTGCTTACATGGCCCACTCCTGTCACAGTACTGAGAACAGCAGCGCAACATGTACGTGTGGAAAAAGAGCAGATTGTGAAGTCACCATTCAGAACTGTGACACAATGAATTATTGTTTTAATCAGTATGGCAGCCCCACAGTAAAGGTGGGAAAGGCACAGCTAGCAAAATATGCTTTGTTCCTAACACAGGTGATACATGGAAGTTGAGAAACTAGTTGGTTTTGGCTTGAACACAAGACAGACAGTGTAAATTGAATAGTTTCCAGGGCTGACAAGTGAGACAAGCTGTAACTCTTTGTTTTCCCTCTCAACCCAAGGTCTGTTTTAATGATAAGTTGTGGACTGACAAGTGCATGGTTTACTCATGCAAATATTTAATTAGGATCATGGCAAACAAACAATTTTTTATTGTTAGACCACAAAAAAATGGTCATAATGCATTCAGTGCATTAGCAATTAAGGAAAATAACTGGAATTTGTCTTTAGTTATTTCAAATACTTGATGAAATATAATTAATAGTTTAGACCTTATGGGGCTTGTTCTCTGTTGACTTGTGGCTTGTAACTTAGAGGAAGCAAATCTGGCAGACCTTGTGAGTCAAAATAAAACCAGATAATGTGAAGCCATGTGGGTGAGTGGCTAAGCTCAGAGACGGGGCATCCAGCCCAAGACTTTACTGCCACCTCTGTCGCTGATGTACTGTGGCCAGAGAAAGCCGCAAGTCCTAGGTAGGTTGTACCTGCCTAGGAGCTGGGAAATGCTACGTGTCTGGGTGGCAACTTCCCTTAGAATTTTTCCACTCAGGAGCAGAGAGGTGGCCAAGAGCTGCATGGTCTTCACCCAGTTATCTGAGGTGAGGGAGGCTCTTTGGCCCAGAAAATCAAAGGTATTTAGGCACCTAACACCTACTGAGTTCAAGGGAATGTATAAAGCCACCACTGCAGCTAACATCCTGCCCATCACTTCTCTCTTGTGGTCTGGGAAGGGCTAACTCAGACAAACTATAGACACCTTTATTTTGAACAATTGCCCCCCCCATGAGAAAAGGCAAGACTAGTCTGTAGCCATGCCTGAAAATATGTTTTTTCTTGCTCTGTTTATAACATATTTGTAAACAGAGATCATTAGATAAGTGAGCTGTGGGCAAACAGCTGGTAAACATAGAAAGGGGTCAGCGGTCAATTTAGAGCTACAAAAACAAACACGGTGCTTAAATTACCACTTTGCAGTTTGTTGCCCAGAACAGGAGTCTTCAGACAGCACCTGATCCATCTGAGCCAAAGCCTTTAGCAAATGGGAGGGGTGGTCTCAAATCAATGAGATGGAATTCGGCAAAGACAAGTGCACAGCACTTTACATCAGAAGGAAAAATCAAATGCACAACTACAAATTGGAGAATAACTACTAGATAGTAATACATCATCTTACTGAAGTATGCACAACTTGGGGCAATAGCTTAGAATCATAGAAACTGGAAGGGACCATGCGAGGTCATTAAGTCCAGTCCCCTGCACTCATGGAAGGACCAAGTAGCCTCTTAAACCATCCCTGACAGGTGCTTGTC
Organism: Podocnemis expansa; assembly: GCA_007922195.1. NCBI lineage: Eukaryota > Metazoa > Chordata > Testudines > Podocnemididae > Podocnemis > Podocnemis expansa. The sequence continues at coordinate 47,215,933 of ML681996.1, forward strand.
CTAACCTGCTCTTAATCACCCTGATAGTTACGCATTTTTTCCTAATGTCCAACCTAAACCTCCCTTACTGTAATTTAAACCCTTTGCTTCTTGTCCTATCATCGGCAATTAAGGAGACCAATTTTGCTCTCTCTTCTTCATAACAGCCTTGTTGGTACTTGAAAACTGCCTTGTCCCCTCTCAGTCTCCTCTTTTCCAGACTAAACAAACCCAGTTCTCTCAGTCTTCCTACTCCTAAATCAAGTGTTCCAGACCTTTAATCATTCTTGTTGCTCTTCTCTGGACCTTCTCTGGTTTGCCCATATTTTTCCTGAAATGAGGTGCCAGAACTGGATATTTGCATTTCTTGTATCTCTCTCCTACCCTGGTCAGCTTTTCTCCTCTGTTACCCTATTGCCTGTATTTAAAAACTAGACTGCAGCACTAAAATCTAAAATTACCAGCAGGCACCAACTGGCAGAAGAGGTTTCCAAGACTCCCAGAAAATGAAGAATGGGTCACACTCCCCTATCTGAATACCACTGGTAGAGTCCTGCAAATCTGCAGGTATCTGCTTTATTTTCACAGATGTGGATATCCACAAACCATTTTTTGCAGATGATGGTTTGGATGTGGATCTTTAAAGTGGAGAAGCAGCTATCTGCAGCTCAGAGCTTTTGAGGCTGCTTTGCTGCCTTTGAGACCCAGCGGTGGGGACTCACTGCAGTGCCAGTCAATCATTTGGTGCTCTACACCCACAGGCCATCCATCAGCTGTTCGGTAGTGGACCCTGGGGCAGGCCACCAATTAGTTCTTCTGTGGGGCCCTGCCAATCAGCTGTTCGGCAGTTCGCTGGAGGGGCTCCCCTCAAACAGCTGATCAGTGATGGCGGCTGCAGCAGGGCTGGCCTCCAAATAGCTTGGGGGGCCCAGAGTTGCAGGTGCTGGATGGGTTCAGATGCCTTGGAAGAGAGAGACTGTCTGGGGATGGGAGGTCAGATATAAATTGGTTCTCATGGATGCAGATTGGATGCAGAGCCACACTTTTGGATTGTACATTGTAGCCATTATGTTACAGCTCTGTCATGGAAAATAACAATCCTTCTTAGAGTATGCTCATTTACTTTTACTCTCCTCCATTTGCCTGTACTTCTATAGCTTAGCAGTGCACATACCAATAACATATATGCCTGCCATTGAAGAACCACAAGTTGACACTGGCTTGTCTCCAGCTGAAATTAACTTGATTAGGTGGGAATTCCTGTATACCAGTGGTACTCAGACCTCAGTGGTTCAGAAACCAAATTAGTGCTCAGCATTATCCAAAAGAGCACCGGTCGTATGAATTCATTCTTCCATTCATTATAGTACTGTATATTCACATTCAAACACTATGACTGGGAAATATTTAGTTTAGTTTGTATTATTCCCAGCAAATAACTAAGTGCATGTTGACAACTTAATTGGTCAATAACATTGTAAAAGCATCCTAATCGGTTGAGAAATAACACACACTGTTTTAATCTCACATGCTGCAAAAAAGTCACAAAACCCATGTTAAAGAACTGCTTGTGGCTCTCACTTCTCAGTCTGCATATCACTGCTGTACTTCAACAGCAAAAAGTAGTGATCCACATTTTGCATATACAAAATTACTGTGAAAATTTGTCGAAGATTATTTTGTCCCCAAATTTGTTAAACCCCATTATAGGCATCTATAATATAGACGTGTTTAGAATGCCCAGGATAAAGCTGTAATGACAATTATATTCTCAGATACATTAGCCTCAAGATGCTGGAGAACAGACTTACTGGTAGGAAACTGATTCTTCCTCTCATGTGCATTAGGGAGATTCAAGAATAACTCATCTTTAAGTGCCACAGGACTCCTTGTTTGTTTTACTGAGCTAGACTAACACAGCTGCCACTTTGGTCCTTTGAAATTAATAGAATTAAACTATCATAAGTGTAAGGAATAATGTCACCTCTTTTTAGATTGCCTGGGATCTACTATAAACTATTAAGTTGGAGAAGTGATCATATATGTTTACATGCACACAGTTTAGAGTAAGTCATGGGAAGTACAAACATAGCATGTGGTAATGCAGTAGTTCCTGGATGCAATTTAACTTGACTCTTAACTTTAAAGATGTGCTTCATCTTACCAAATGATAAGGAATGAATGGGAAGGTTTTTCAGCTAAAAAGTTAAAGTGATTTCTGTAATTGGTATAATTATGTTCTTTTTTTTATCTGTTCACTTTTATTTACTTTTTAATAAACAGATAGTTCTTGTATGCAAGCAGTCAAATCTTGCACACACACACACACACACACACACACTACAAAATTATGAAACAGTTAAGACTTGCCCACAAATCAACAGTTCCACTTTCTTTGTGCAGCATTGCTTTCCAGTCCTTAGAAAGAAAATTTATTCAGGAATTCTAAACCATCAACATTTAGCAGATAGCAAATATTAGTAGATCATATGACTTCCTCAAGGCAGTTCCCTCATAAGTTATTTGTGTACACAGAATTGCAGGTTCATTAGTTGGTCTGCAAAGCAAAAAATTCCTTTCCCTCCCAGGTAAAAGTCATATCAAGGCCCCTTAAATCACACTTGACTCTGCATTTTTATTTAGCTTGAATTGTTTCAAGTGACACATACTGAAACCTGAAGAAAATTAAAAAAACAAACAAAAAATTTATTGTGTATGTAGTCATTTTCACTCTGACTCCTATGTAGTCGGTTTCCATTTCATTTGTAGGTCTTTCATACAGCAACAAGGGAAACACATTTTCATAGAATGGGCAGGTACAGTCATCAAACTACTTGTTAACTCCCTCCCTAAAAATGACTGGACCTGCTGATACCGTTCCTTTAACAGTGATGCTTACGTTTTTTGGTTACCCAACCAAATTATAACCAGGTGTTTGGGAGCCAGGAGGGGGAAAGAGAAGAGTCTGGGCTCAGACAGACACTCACTGTAGGCTGAATCTGGTTCTACCATGGTCAAGCCCGAATGTGTCAAGTGCTTGAGTAGTCAGTATCTAGTCTGAAAGCTTTTACAACAGTTGCTAGTTTAAATACCAGACATGGCTAGATGTTTCATTAAAGAACTCCCTGTTCAGCACTGACAACACAAGAGGTTCCAGCTTCCACCCACCGCTGATACAGAGGTATCAGCACAGGGCAGGAGAGGAGGGGTCCTCAGCTCCCACCAGATGGTGCCACTCAAAGAGGTGAAAGGACCATCCCAGACCAAGCTCCAGTTATGTTCTGTAACAGGCATGGCCAAACTGCGGCTTGGGAGCCACATGCGGCTCTTGAATAAAAAATTGTGGCTCCTGGAAGAATGTCAGTAAATCAGTTTAGGAAAGCAGCCCCAGAGGTAGGAATTGGGGGGGGGGGAGGGATGGGACAGTGGGGAGAAATGCAGCATGGTTGGGATTTTAAAAAACTCACCACTAGCCTGCAGTCTTCTACATCAAGCAGAGGCTAAGTTTTTACTGTGTAGGCCTAATTTTCATGTTTACCTTATTACAGTACCTGACATTAGTAGGATCAATATTTATCCTCTTTTTACAATAAAATTAAAGTGTGCAATGAATTTTAAATTTAGTAATTTTGGAGTAGGTAAAAGTATGACTATATGCCCCAGTGCTGCTCTCAAAGGTTTAATAATCAACTTGTGTGGCTCTTGAGTTCCATAAGTTTGGCCACCCCGTTCTACAATTAGACTTATTTTGCACATAGAAACTAGCAGACATGGACACATAACTGAAGAGCAGACCATTCTTCTTTAATAGACTCAAGATTCACAGCAACAGCGTAGGCTATCCCATGAAGCCCAACCCCTGTTAGCTATGGCAAGTTAGGCAGGACATAAAGTACATAACACTTACCTCCTCCTTTAATGAAAACAGCCATTTAACAGAACAATAAACAAAGAAGGAAATGAGAGCAGAGTGCCCCATTTCCTGGTTAAATCCCTGGCTTTCGCCTGTCCCGTAAATGTGGGTTTGTCCTAGCTACAAATTCAACCATCGAGGAGGCCTTCTCTAGCTAGGTGGAGTAAGGTGGACTTCTGGTGTTCTCGCACAGAGAGTGGTTATTGGTGCAGGTCTAACAATGGGCTCAGGACATGTCACTTGAAACAGGTGTGAGTACTATACCTGCTGCAGAGGTAGATGGAAGAGGAGAGTCAGAACTAGGTGACTCTTGGCTTGAGGATATTTTGTCTGCAATGGTGAGGTCAGGCCATTCAAATGGAGATGTTTCCTTGGGTCTTGTATGACCTGACAATAGGGACGTTGCTGGCACCTGGGGCACATGCCCCGTGTCCCAGTACCAGTGCCCCGAGTGCCCAGCATGGCCCCTGCCTCTCTCTGCCACATCTCCAGCCAGAGATACAGGGCCAGACTGCCCATGGTTGTGCCTGCTGCTCCTGACCAAGTTTGAGGCTGGACTGCCCTCAGCGACTCCTGCCACTCCCGGCCTCACCTCCAACCAGGAATTCAGGCTGGGGTGCCCTTGGCAGCACCCACCTCTCCCACCCCCATCTCTGGCTGGGGATCTGGTGCCAGGCTGGCGGCAGCAGGAGCTCGAGGCTGGATCAGGCCTGGGCCCTTCCCTGGGGCAGCAACGTTCCTGCCTGACAACAACTGATCTACATGTTAATGCCAGGTGAGATCATTTGCTGTCTGGACAGTGTAGGAAACAGGTCCTGTCTGGGCAATGCCTATAGCAGGGACCCTTTTAGCTCCAGAAGCACAGGTCCGAGCCAGAACAGGCTGTCCAAGACTAAAGGTTTTGTCTTTTACTCTGTGTCCACATCTGATGACTTGACTGTGTTGCTGACATTTCATAACTTCTTGTGGTTTGGAGGGTTCCAATAAATCAAAGCAAGTGCACAGCTGTCCTCCCATCATCAGAAAGGCCAGAGCCACATTGGTCATAGTATGAGGTGTGTTTCTGTAGAAGAGTGAGGTATCCAGACACTTTTGAAGGGCCAAATATCCTGATGCAGATAAGAAAGCTTGTTTCATTGTCTGCACAAACCTTTCTGCTAATCCATTGGTGGTATGGTACTTAGGTGATGTGAAGTAGTCCATTTGCTTTTGTAAGGCAGGTCTAGTGCCCAGCCGAAAAGGAGGGCCACTAAGCTACATGGGCTTTGTATTTACATGAGCACAATTAGGTATTAGCATAGTCTCACTGTGTGGGTGCAGGGCATGATGGTAATCGTGTGTGGGTTGATTTGATCACAAATCTGCCAATGCCTGTATTTTTAACTGAGGAGGGAAGTTAAATGTTGGGGGGTTTTGTTTTTTTTTTTGTTTTTTTTTAATACTGTTACTCTTTTGATTGTATAAACTCTGCTTAGTCTACTTGGTGGAAAAGCAATGAAGAACTGGAAAGAGTAAGTGACCCTCTGCTTTCAGCCTGGTAAAGATAGAAAAGAGGATGGGATAGCAGTAGCTTTCTCAGTGAGCTATGCCAGAGGCACTGCCTCACCCTTGCCCCACTGTTAAAGGATAGATTGAAATGACTGGCTTCTTGTGGAGCCTTTCTTTTGATCAAAGGAGCTATTTGCAGTGTCCTGAGGTTAAAAGCTGAAATCACTGAGGACTGAGCTCATCTCTAAGAGCTGAACTCACTGAAGAGTGACGTGTGGGTGATGCGAGTGACCAGCAGGTGGATTCAGCAGACAGTGTGAGTGACCAGCAGGCAGTGCCGGCAGACAGCAGGTGGAGCCAGCGGGTGGTGCGAGCGGCCAGCAGAGAGCCAGGTAACGTGAGTGACCAGCAGGCGGTGGTAGCAGACAGCTCATGTGAGGGACATTCTCCACATACCCTGGAGTAGAGTGAGTCCTGTATTGGGTTTTGTGAGAATCCTGCTCTGCATGGCTTCTTCAAATCAGTGCTGGTTTGGCTATTGTGTCTATATATTCTTTTATGCTACTATTAAAAGTCCTATGTACTATGCTCAGATTCGTGCTTGTGAGTGGGGAAGCATTATTCCTCTAGGGTACCCAGGAAACTGTGCAAGATTTCCCAGGAAACTGAGTGGGGGCTCAAGCCAGTTGGTGTTGTAACATTATTTGGATCCCCCAGATATAGATCCCAGCCCTTGCTCTGCCACCTTGCACTGGCAGAAGGGTTACACTTTTATAAGGTTTTCAAACTCCTGGGAGATGAACTGCAGTCAGTTGATGCTCACGAGTTGATCTGGCTTATCAAAACAATTACAGATTTTCACGCAGTCTCTGGATAACGCTTGAGGATGGAAGTACAGAGATTTCTGACCATTTGGAGTGGGCGTTGACAACAAGCAAAAACATGCTTCCTTCAAATGAGCTGCCAAAAATCACTTCAAAGAAGTACACCTACCCTAGATTTGTACTTCCCTATGGTTTATAAGAACTCTGAACCACATTATTTTACAAATATTTAGTAAGAAATGTTTTAAGAAAATACAAATATTATTTAAGAGGAGAAGTAGGGTTTTTTTGGTGTTTTATGACAGCCATTAAAAGGTTATGTTAAAAGAACAGTCCAAAGTTTTTTATTTCATCTTATATTAAATTTCCAGTTAGTCAAATTTCTCTGTTCAGCATCTTCCTTTCAGAAACCCACCTTACCTTATTCTAGACCCGCAATATTGATGAATATTCAGGGTACTGTAATGTAGTATATCCAAGGCAGGTTCTTTTTAATGATGATTGGATTCGGAATACAAAACTGTTTTGCTATTTCACGGGAGTTTTCTGAGTCACTTTCTCCACCCCCTCCTCCAGCAAAGAAAATGGTCTCACCTGGATTGGCTAAAGAGGAAAAAGAATCAATTAAACATAGAGAAACTTAAACACTTGGCCATGGCAAATTGGAACTGAGGCATAGCATTTCACTCATTCCTATTAAAACATAGGACTGTCCACATTTCATCACAGGTGATTTACAGTAGTGTGTAATTCATAAATGCCTGAATGCATTTAAACAAATACTACTTGAGATGAGAGAGAGGTTCTTTATCTATTCAGTTTATTTTAAACATGTGCATAGTTTGCCTTAAACTTTGTGTCTGGTCACTCACCTGTCTCTGGTTAGGTTTTTCCTGCAGCAACAAGGCAGCCCAACAGCATTTAAGAAACAGAAATCTGTATTCATAACCCTGCAACAGTTGGCTGGGGGTGCAAAAGCAGAAATACTTAAACCTATTTTACTCACTTTTTGAAAGAGACTGTTTGTAGCTGACGGTGGCCATTTAAAGTTAAGCATACTGAATTGGAAGCAGAGAAGTTGAAGTAGTTTGGCAATTTCTAAGAACGAGGCTAGGAAAAAAGATGATGTTTTTCAACGTAAAAAAAATCCAGAAAATTCTTGCACTTGCCTGCTTAGAAGCAATGACTTTGAATTTGGCCAGGAGTGAGTCTATGTCTCAGGGATGTGCCTTTTGCCATATCCATGAACATCAAAATTTGGCCTAGTCATAAGACTTTGAAACACCCACAGTTCGTACACATTCTGTAGGGACTTGCTAGAGCAGAGGTGAGCAAACTACATCCTGAGGGCCGGATGCAGCCCGCTGTAGCTTTTCATCTGGCCATCCAGCTGGGCCTGGCTAGAGCTCAGTGGCTGCTCCATGCCCCTCTCCCACGCGGGTGCAGCAGCACCCTGACCGGAGTGTGGTGACCACTCCTGCCTCATCGCCTTTCCAGCTCACACAGCAGTAGCTGTCTTGCTGGCCCAGAGCACAGCCGCTGTGCACCATCCAGTTTATCACGTGGACCCACCTGTGATGCCAGCACCCTAGCTGAAGTGCAGTGACCTTTCCCCCCAGGGCCTCTCGGCACCCTGGCAAGAACATAGCAGCTGCTCCCACCGCAACCATGTGGGTCCGGTTGCACTCTGACTGGAGTGCATCTACTCCACACCTTCCCCTGCCTCAATCCGGCCCACTTACACCCCAATTTGCCAGTCCCACAGAGCAACCAAGAATGGTACCTCCACTCTCATCTGAAGGGGTCTTACTGGATTTTTTTCCTGGACTTTCCCCCTGTTATGGCTTCTCTTGGGTGGGCCCCAGAACTGAGAGAAAATGCTGTTTTTCCTGACCTCATCCTGACACCCAAGTGGTATGGAGGAGAAAGGATTGCAATGCTGAGGGACAAGAGCTGGACCCAGGGGGATGTGTGGGAAGGCCAGCGGAGTAGACTGGGGCAGGGAGATGTGTGGGAAGAGCCTGAAACTGCAGGCTCACAGGAAGCAAGGTGGTAAATTCTAAGTAGGAGCGGCTGGGTGAAAAAAGACTAGGTCTGGGAGTGGGAGAAGATGGATGTGGGGAGAATTGAGAAGAGAGAAGAAGCTGGAGAGAGACTGGGCATGGCTGGGGAGGAAAATAGGATTGGGAATCAGTGGGTTGGGGAGGAAGAAAATGTTGGGTGCTGGGTGGCAGAAGGAAACTGATTTGACAAGCAACAGGAAATGGGATAGAACCGGTACTGGCTGAGCAAAGAGAACGGGACAAGGAGCCAAGAGAAGTGAGGGTACTTAGATGAGATGAGATGAGGAAGAGAGATTGGGACTAAGAGTCAGGGAGGACAGAGAACCTGGGCTGGAGGCAGGCAACTGGAGGCCAGAGGGAGAGACCAATCCGCAGGGAAGGAGGGAACAGGGACTGGCTGAGCAAGACAACTTGGGACGAGGAGCTGGAGGGACGGGGAAATACTAACTGAATGGGAGCAGGCTGGAGGGTTGCAAACTTGAACACTTAGAATTTAGGAAATGCCAGGATTAAGGCTTTGCAACCTTAATTCTGCCACCTTGTACATATGCATTATTATACAGTCCTTAATTGCAGAATCACATGCTATTTAATGCCATATACGCTGGAAAATCAGGTCCTCGGGCTCTCAGACTGGGCATTCGACATTAATGGATAGTTTTTAGCTTCATGTCTGTGCCTCAATTTGCAGTGTGTAAAATGGGAATAATAAAACTCTTATCTCACATTAAGGGCTGGTAAAAACTTCATTAATGTTTGTGAAGCCACATTACTATGATTTTGAGTACCACAGAAAAGTCCAAGAGGAAGTTAATAGCTCTGTTTCAGGGAAGGGTTTGAACAGTGTACAGTAATAAAGTGGGGGAACACCAAACAATGAGGTGGCAGAAAATTATACAGCAGCTGCTCATTAAGAATGGAGGAGGGGTTGTAGCAGGTGACCATGCCAAGGAAAGAGCATTTTTATCTCCAGCTTAGGGCTACAGACTAAAGGGGCCCAAAATAAGGCTCTCTAGCAACCTTGATTATGGCCTTTCCTAATTTTGGAGACCTTGAATTTGCCACCATAGTAATGCTCTTAAATGTATTTTTTGTGTAGAAGACCAGAATATGTGGTAAGCAGATTTCAGCCTACAAAAAGATGTGACATCCACCAAAAAAAGTCAAACAGCCATTTCAACTGTGCACTAGTTTGACATAATTTTGCCTGATAATTCTATGATCATCCACATTTTTCAATATCACAAAAATTTGAATTAAAAGTTAAGTAAAATTTGCAGCAAGCAGCTTTCTCACCCCATTAGATGTGCAGGCAGTCCATAGTTCACAGATCATACTAACTAAAAAGCCTTCCAGTTAATATCGTCCCTTCCCCACAGTTCAATGGTGCTTCTTTTTCTTCAGACTAATCTTGCATCCAGGTGTCAAGATGACTGAGGAGAGAGGTCATGAAGTCACGACTTTCTCTTATTTTATACCCTACCCCTCCTTGAGAAACCCCCTTCTTCGCTGGTAGGGTATAGACAAAACAGTCTTTTCTGTACATGAGATTCGCAGCATCTTTCAGGCGAGTTGTAAAATTCTCCTTCTCACTTTGTGTGTACATGACATTTGGGATGACATGCATGGCTTTGTTATTTCTGAGAAGCTAGTCTCTGAGCGTTTCCCAGTTTCACAAAATTTTTGAGTAACAAACATATAGCAAAATCTCATAACTCCATGTAGAATGATGGCACACACTGGATTAACAGGGTAATGATGTTCAGTAGCTCACAAGTTTGCACATGACATCTCACAAGGCAGGCTTTATACAAAACATATCCTAACCACATAAAAGTAGTGAATGAGCAGCATGGGGTGTTATTTTTGAGGAGCAGTGTTTCACAGGAAGGATTTGGCTGTTTGTTTTTTAACTGAAATTAAGAGCAGAGCACCATAGTTAGGCAAAAGAGACTCTGCAGGCACCACAAATTCTAACAAAAAACAAAACAAAACAAGGAGTCGTGTGGTACTTTAAGACTAACAGATTTATTTTTCTCATGAGCTTTCATGGGAGAAAATCCCACTTCCTCAGATGCTTTGAAGATGGGTGAACTTACAGAAAGGAATGAAAATAAATTCAAGGGGGTGTAAAACATAGGATCAGGTCATACAGTAACAGCAAATCAGAGCAGTTAGGTTCAAACCATGGGAAGCCTGAAGTCAAATTACCTTTTGTAATGGGAAAAGAACCCATAGTCTCAATTCAATCCTGCTTTCACAGAATTTAGCTTGCATATTAATTCGAGTTCAGCTGTTTCTCTTTGAAGTCTTGATGTCCCAGCCACATCTCTGATGACAGTCATTAACAAATCATTTATCCAGTGATTAGAAAGATCGAAAGCTCATGCGAATAATAAATCTGTTAGTCTTAAAGTGCCACATGACTCGGGTTTTTTTTGCGGGATTTTTTTTTGTTTGTTTTTTTGTTTTGTTTTTTTGCTGGACTAGACCAACATGGCTATCCCTTTGGAAATTCACAAATTCTAAGCAGGCCAGGCACAGATTCTTTGGCATAAAGTAGCACTCTTCTTTCATTTCCAGAGTGACATTTCCTCAAGTCTCATCCCAAAGCACCTCTCCTCTACTTACGCTATATTGATGACAGCTTCCTCATCCGGCCCCATGGTAGGGATGCTCCTGAAGATTTCCACAGAGATTTCAACAATTTCCACTCCATAATCAAATTGAGCCTGGAACACTCCACACAGGAGAGACTCTTTCTGGACACTACATGACAAATTAGGGATAGACACATCAATGCCACTCTATACTGAAAACCTACTGATCGGTATAGTTATCTACATCCCATGAGCTTCCTAGAGCAGTGGTTCCCAACCAGTGTGCCGTGGCATACTGGTGTGCCACAGCAACGCCTCAGGTGTGCCGCGAGAACCTCCTGAGCCTGAGCTGCAGCAGATGGCCCCGGCTGGGGGGTCCCCAGAGCCAGACCTGCGGTGACGGCCCCATGTGGCCCCAGCTAAGGGGTTCCCCCTAGCTGGAGTCTGAGCCTCGGGCAGCGGGGCCATGCAGCATCAGGTAGTGGGCTCCCCAGCAGGAGCATCATTGCCCCAGAGAAAGACCGGAAGCAGGGGCCGAGGCCACACCCCTTGCCTCAGGCCACGCTCCTGGCCCTGATTGTGCAGGAGAGCCCAATCCGGCCTCGGATGCCTGCCCCAGCCTGGTGCCAGATCCCCAGCCGGGAGCAGGGGCTGGGAGAGGCGAACACCACCACAGGCAGCCCAGCCTGAACTCCCAGCCAGGGACAGGGCTGGGAGCAGCAGCCGCCATCACAGGCAGGAGCAGCAGGCGCTGCGGTGGTTCGCCCGGCCCCAGACCTCCGGCCAGAGACGGGGCCAGGAGAGGCAGGGGCCGTGCTGGGAACTCGGGGGACTGGCGCTGGGATTCGGGGCACGAGCCCAGTGTGCCAGGAGCCAGTGATAGCCCTGGTCCCCGGAACCACAGGCAGCAGCCCCATGTTGCCCCAGCGGGGGGGGCAAGGGTTTCCTGAGCTGGAGCCATGGGCAGCAGCCCCAAAACAGGTGCTGTGGCTCATGAATATTCATAAGTTAATTTGAATATTCATGAATTCATCATTGTATGCCATGGCATCACTGGGCCTCAAGGCGTGCCATGGAGGGGAAAAGGTTGGGAATCACTGGTCTAGAGCCGAGCCCTAAGATATAACCGCATTTGCTCTGATCAGTCAGACAGAGACAGTCATCTTCAGGATCTCTATCAAGCCTTCTTAAAAAGTACAGTACCCACCTGGAGAAGTAAAGAAACAGATTGACGGGGCCAGGTGGGTACCCAACAGTCAACTACTACAGGAAAGGCCCAAAAAAGAAAACAAGAGAACTCCACTGGTCACCACATACAACTTTCAGGCCTCTACAACAGATCATCAAGGACCTCCAGCCTATTTTAAAAGATGATCCCCTCACTCTCTCTAGCCTTGGGAGACAGACCTCTCCTCGCCTACAGACAACCCTGACATCTTAAACAGATGCCAGCAACTACAGACAACAGAAACATTAAAGCAGGCACATATCCCTGCAACAAACCACGCTGCCAACCCTGTCCACATATCTGCACAAAAGACACCATCATAGGATCTAATCAAGCCAGCTACTCCATCAAAGGTCCTTCTCCTACTCATCCACTAACGTGATTTATGCCATCATGTGCCGGAAATGCCTCCAAGCCTTATAACAGGACAATCCCTACACAGAAGAATAAATGGACACAAAACTGACATCACAAATCACAACACACACAAAAAAAAAACCCCCCACAGTTGCTGAGCACTTCCATCTTCCTAATCACTCCATTGATGACTTGTTAACGATGGTTGACAAGACAATCAATGTAACATCAAGACTTCAAAGAGAAACAGCCGAAATCGAACTAATATGCAAATTAGATTGTGTGAAAGAAAGGCTGAATCGTGATTGTGGATTCTTTTCACATTGTAACAGGTAATTTGACTTCACCCTCCCTCTGTGTGCTGTTTCCTAGAGTTTGAATCCTTACAAATGCTCTGACTTGCTGTTGCAGTATGACCTCATCCCATGTCTTACACTCTCTTGCATTTATTTTCATCCAATTCTGTAAGTTCTCCCTCTTCAAAGTGTCTGACAAAGCGGGCTATTATCTCACCAAAGCTCATGCGATAAACGAATCTGTTAGTCTTTAAGTACCACAAGACTCTTTGCTTTTTTAGCCAGCACTTCCATGTCACCGTATAATTGCACGCATTGAGTTTTAGTTATTTGAACTGCTTCACAGTCCTCGCGGTCTCCCATGTGGCACTGAAGGAGCCCCTCTTTGAGACTTACCAATACTTAGCCTACCAATGAAAACCCAACACTGCCTTTAGCTACCTGAGGTCAAGTCTACATTGACAGTGGGAAATTCACTACATCAGTTCAATCAATTGAAGATACATGTAATTGCTGAAAAGTTGATCTGGTATTTCCACCCCCTGAAAAAGAATAGCATTGAGTTGAAGGGAGAGCATTTCTCTTCAATTCAGTGCAGCAGAACCACTGTGGTAAGCATTTGGCAGTCAAAGGGAGATACGCTTGTTATTTTATGTAGTTCACATATCTCCCTTCGCCTGCTGCCAAAAACCATGGCAAGAATGGACCAGTCCATAGAAATGGAGGACTGGAAAGGACCTTGATAAGTCATCTTGTCTAGTCCCTGCACTGAGGCAGAACTAAAGATAATCTGCCGGTTCTTCCTACCTCTAACCATCTATAATCCCATCTGTTTGGCATCTGACATTGAAGAAGCCCAACTCCTGCTCAGCTTACTTTCCATACTGCACACATGGACAATGGCATGGTCGTCAATCATATTTATTGTGTAAATGCCTCAGAACTAACCAAGAACAGGACCTCATTGCATTGGGCCAGGAGTCAGCAACCCCTGGCACATGGACCAAACCTGGCATGCAGGCCTATGCACGGCTGGCATGTAAGACTCCTGGCCCTGCAGCACCGTGACTTCTCCCCCTCACCGACTGGCCCCGCTGCACAGCTTCAGTCCCCTGCTAGCATTAGGTGGGGCAAGGCCCCAGGGCAGAGACCAGACTTCGTGGTGCTCCAGCCTCACCACTGGGGCGGACCAAGCCAGGCTGGTGCATGCCTCCTGTGCTTGGAGGGCAGATCAGGCAACCCAGGGGGCAGTATGGGAGCACTGCAGAGCTTGGCCCCAGACCCCCTCCTCTCATTTTACCCTAAAACGCTGCTGTTTCTCTAGCACTCAGACAAGAACCAAAAAACCACCATCTCTCAGTATATGAAACAGAACACGTAGTGATCATAAGTGAGCCAGTTCTACTTTGCTGCCCAACTCCCTCACTACAAGTCCTACAGTGAATTTTGCAACTCTCCACGTAATATACCACCAGTAATATTTGTTAGTGACAAAGAACAGAAATCCTTTATGTATTCAGGGTCCACATAGTGTTTTTTCTTCATGTCATATCATTCAGAACCAAAACTTAGCTTGGGATTTAAGGATGCACACTCCACCCTCAAACAATTTGTCTATAGTGACTAAGAGCAATTGGTTATATTTAAGGCAGTCAACCCCAGCCACCAGATGAATTAGTTATAAACTGTTCCTTCATAGAGCTCACAAGAAGTGAGCTAGTTCAATAAACACTTTATTGAAGCACAATTAAGTTCAACCCCATGAGAAGCTGCACATTCCTGTTGCAAAGCACATCCTTCCTCACCCCATGAAAGCTATTTGCACTGAAGTACTACGGCGGTTCAAAGCTGTAATTTGGGGATGGGCGTTCATGGCTCTGAGTTGATTCTGTGCTAGTTTGGTACAAGTTCAGAGTTATGAACACAAGAGTTACAACTGACCAGCCAACTACACTGATCATTTGGAACAGGAAGTATGCAATCAGGCAACAGAGGCCAAAAAAAGCAAATGCTGTACAGTACTGTGTTAAAAATAAACTATTTTTAAAAAGAGTGTATTTAAAAAAAAAATGCAACAAGAAAACTGTTTCTTTGCCTGTTGACAAGTTCCAAAGGGGTCCATGCCAGTCTAGTTCAGCAAAAACAAACAGGGAGTCCTCTGACACTTTTAAAGACTAACAAATGTATTTATTGCATGAGCTTTCATGGGAGAAAATCCCATTTCGTCAGATGCTTTGATGGAGTGGGATATTCTCCCACATGACAAATAAATTTGATAGTGTTTAAACCATGGCCAGCTCAACCCATAAACAAATGAGGCCCTCTTTCTCCTCCATACCATTTGGGTGCCAGGAGGTGGTCTCCAAAACGGCATTCTCTCCGTTCCATGCAGAGGTGGGTGCAAAAGCGAAAGCTGGCCCAGGGCTCCACTGGAGTGGAGTGGCTGGCTCGCTCGGGAAAGGGCGGGAGAGCGGGATCCAGCTTCTGAGCTGGCCCGCCCTGCCTCCTGGTGTGGCACAGTGCCCATAAGTCAATGCTGCCCCACGCCTCTTGAGCCGGCCCTGCTTTAAAAGTGCCACAGGACTCGTTTGTTTCTATCCTTGTTTCATTTAAATTAAGTTGGTTAAAAGCAGCATTTTTCTTCTGCACAGCCAAGTTTCCAGGCTGTATTAAGTCACTGTTTGGTTGTCAACTTTTGAAAGAACAACTATAACATTTTGTTCAGTGTTATAAACATTTAGTCAGAGACAACCTCCATTCCCAAGGTGTTTATAACTCTGAGGTTTTACTGTACAAGTTACTTGAAACTGCACGGCCCCGCTAAGCTCAACATCAAACACCCAACACCCTCTGTAAACTTATGGACTACGCTATTGTGCCTTTTTGATTTCTTTGAAATGATGTTTTCCTTCAGTATTAAAATTGATCAAAACAAACATTACTCATGTAAAGAGCATGTTTAAAAATATTTTCAGTATTTTTGGTGTTGAAGGCCCTGTTTGCAAACTTTAGAATTCAAAAACTCGTAATTGGATATTCAAGCCACTGCTTAAATGACCTGAAATGTATTTTAGTTACTTGAAGGCCATCATGCAGGATATATAGTCCCAAATTTAAAGACATCCATCAAGACACACCATTTTCTGCCACATATTAAAGAATCTGAAATACTAAAATAATTTTAATCAAGATTTCCTCCTTGGTTCAAGCACAGTAAAGTGCAGTGTAAATGCTGGGTATTATTGCTTGAAACTATTAGTAAAATTTCAATGATAGGTGGGTCCCTACCAAAATTAGTCTGTTTTGGTCAATCACTGGTTTTTTTCATGTCTTTTTATTAGCCAGTTTCATGTTTTCAGGCATTTATTTCTGAAATTTCACGGTGGTGTAACCGTGGGGCACCTGACCCAAAAGGTGGTCACTGGGGATTCAAAGGTACAGTGGGGGTGGGGGTCGTAGGGTTGCTGCCCTGCTGCTCACAGGATTGCTGTGCTCGGGGTTGGGCAGCCAGAAAGGAAGACTGCTCGCTGGGTGCCCAGCTCCTAAGCCAGCACCAGCACAGAAGTGAGGATCGGGGGCTAAGACGGGGTGTGGTACCATATATCTGTTTTTCCTAGCAGTCTTCTGCCCGAGTAGGGGTGGGGGTCAGGCTGACAGCTAGAGGCAAAGTCTCTCTGTGGGGTAGCTGACAGCTTTTGCTGCAGGGCTCCCAACAGCTGGGGGAGGCTGGCAGAGAAGGGTCTGACCTGCCCTGGGAGCGACCCCTGCAAGGGAAGAGGAGGTCCCTTCTCCGGATGGGAGCCCTGTGCAAGGTTGGAGCCCTCAGTGAGGTACCAGATTTCACTGGGGTAATCAGCTGGGGGACCAAATTTCACAGTCCATGATGCTTTTTTCATGGCTATGAATTTGGTAAGGCCCCAGTAATACAAGGTCGCACTCAGCCGAAAACTTCTAGCTCACCCAGGTGGAGTGTCAAAGTACCCTCTCCATTATTTAAAATAACGTAACTCTCCCGTATTCACTGGGACCTACTTTAAACAGTCGTTGGTCCTCTCGTTCCTCCATCCTCCGTTCCTCAGAGACACCAGCTACAGCACAACCTTAATGTGGGACACGGGAGAGAGCGGCAGTTTCTAATTACCATTACACATGCACGACAAATAATGGTCTTCAGCCCATAAAAGAACAGCCCATGGATACTCTATCCTCCACCTCAAATAGTGGCTCCTATCACAACAACTGCTCTCTATAGACAGTGGGTTGCCTTGTTCTGAAAGCAGGGGAAGGAGTGGGTCCGGGGAGGGACAAGGCTCCCAGGCATCCACCTGGATGCGGGCGCCAGCCTGACCTTTCATAACATAGGTGGTGGGGGTAGGCAGGAGGTTCTGAGCAGTGGCTAGATGGATCCCAGGGGTAGGTGGGGAACCGTGGCTGACCCGAAGGACGTCTCTCCCCCCAACCTAAACTCAACCTCTGTTACCCTCTGACAGAGCAGTGAGGCCACCCTGCCCGAGCCAGTGCTGGGCTATAGCGCTGGAGAGGGAGAGGCAGGTTCTGTGCAGTAGGTAAGTGGAGGAGGAGTAGCCAGAGCCAGGCTCTGCTGCTACAATGAGCATCAGAAAGTCCCCAGCTCAGGAAGAAGCAAGCAGCATGTCATGCTGCCTGCAGGTACAGACATCCCCCTCCATGGGGCAGCACCATCTGGTGGGAGCCAAAGACCACTCCTGCCCTGTGGGGAGGGATGCGTGAGCCCTGGGTGGTGGTGGGGGGCACAAATGTAGGCTTGGGCCCTGGGCACCAGAGACCGATTGCACACCAGTGTGAAAGGGATTATTAAAACATACAGAACAGATCTCTTACGTTGCCAGTGTGTGATGGCATATGACTGTCTGGCCTCCAATTTCACTAAGATGGAATCAAGCATGACTTTAATTTTGCTTGAATGAAATGGAGCTAATGACGGACTGAGTACCAGACTGTACAGCAGAACGATCAAATATCCAATGGTCAGAAATGTTAGCATTATTACCTGGATGCAAAAAAGCATTGTGACATTCCAGGACTTACTGAGAAGATCTTATTTTGAACAGGAACTAGGTGATAAGAAGGAGAGAAACTGAAATCTTCAAATAGCAATTTAGTCATACAACTCCCATTAAATCTCAGTGGGAGTTGGCTGAATAGGTGATCTACCTCCCTTTGGACCCTGAGAGGAACCCATCCTTAGGCTTTCATACTATGGTATCTTCTGTGCTTAAACACACGCATGAAGCTGAATCACAAGATGTAATATTCCAAAGTATATGAATGACCTTAATTCAGTTCTTTGCTTTGTGTGTCGCAGAACATAGTCACTGAATAGCACACATGCACTCAGTTTACACAGCATATATCTAGCCACATAGGTGACCAGTGTCATCTACCTAACATTACATCATTATTTCTCTGACTGTAAACTCCCCAAGTCTTTGACTGTATCCTTCATCTCTGTTCAGTGTCATGTACATCGAGGACAACATACAAGGAAACAAAAAAATCTGCCAAGTAGGTAGTATGACGCTGTCTGGATTTAGGGAACCACTTGTGATTGTTTCTATATTAATACTTCACAACTGCAATAGTCCATAGGAGCTATGCAATGTTTGGTACCAACAGAAAGGTTGTAACTGGTGGGGAATGATTATATTATGTGTGTGTAGTTGTCATAGCTGTGGTAGAAGTTAGGAATATGTTTGTTATATCTCTATTTCAATTTACGAGATTACGGGGAATTCCAAGGAACTCCCCAGACTGGATGTCTACAGTCATTGTCTCTTGAACAGCCCATCAAAGGAACCACAGATACAACTGGCCTACTCCATGAGTCACCCAGGCTGTCTATTTGGTGCAACTCCATTCTGACTTGAAAAAACTCACCGCGTGGGAAAGGCCAGTGATAAAAGGCAGCAACACCAACTCTGTTTTGTCTTTAGTCCTCAGCTAACGCCTACCTCTGGATCTATTCATCTTCAACTGGACAAAGGACTCAGACCTCCCCCTCCCCCAGGTGCTGCATGCTTACCAGAGGAACTGAACAAGCCCACAAACTCCAAAATCTTCCAAGGACTTGCTTTACATGGACTCTAAATCATTTATATGCACATGATTCACTTTGACCCTTTAACACCTCTCATAGTTTGTTTCTTTTCTTTTTATATTATACCATTAGTTTTAGTTATTAAAGGATTAGCTAGTAGCGTGGCATTTTGGGTAAGATGCAAACCTATATTGTTCTGTGTAATGTGGCTGGCCCTTTGGGGTCCCGAGAACCATTCTCTTTAAGAGATCATGTGGCTAGTTGCGAGCCAGAGGAGCAGATGTGCAATAAAGGGAGCAGTTTATGCTTTGTTATGTTTCTTGATAACCAGTGTGGGGAATCAGAAACATGGTTTGTTGCTGATTGAGAGTCTGGCTTAAGCCACCCACCAGGGTTTAGGGGTTTGGCTCTAATTTTTACTGCTTGCCCTAATTTTTGCATATTTGTGTGGTTGTCCCAGGAAGCCCAGGTCATAGCTAGCAGATACAGAGACATGGCAGACATGAAATTTAAAATGACAATATTCCAACAAGGATGTCTAAGCAGAGGATCAGACTGGATGCTAAAGAGTAGGGTTCAATGGTTTTATTAGAGACCACAATTCTCTAAATACAGGCAATTATTCATTTGATCCAAGAGAAGGTCAAGAGCTAACTTGATTACAGTCTATAAGTACCTATTTGGAGACAATATTACTGAAAGGGCTCATTAATCTAGCAGATGAAAAGACTGTAGGGTGAAGCTAAGCTAGCAATAAGGTTCAATAACACCAGATATAAGGTAGAAGATTTACCAAGGAAGGTAATAGACCATTAGAACAACCTCCAAATGATATAGCAGGGTCTTCATTGCTTGTGGTATTTAAAGTCAAGGAGGAATGTCTCTATAACACAGGAGTCCCAAACACATAGCCCACAGGCCTCATTTGGCCCCTAAAGCTATTTCCTGCAGCCCACAACAACACTGTTGTTACTGATATTTGGAATATTGTTGTATGAAAAGGTTTCAGTGATGCAGCCCTCGGGCTAACGTACTAGTCATCATGTGGCCCTCATGGTGATCTGAGTTTGAGACCCCTGCTCTAAATGGTATCCTGTAGCTCAACCAGAAGTTATAATCCCGATGCAAGAATTATTGGATGAAAATCTATTGCTTGTGTTCTGCACTGAGGCAACTACAGCATCATGTGGGTGCTTTCTGGTCTTAAAGCTAATAAAAATTGGCACTCTCTGGGATGGCTTGTTGTTTTCTATTTGTTAAAGGGTATGTCTGCACAATAGCAGAGAGATGCAATTCTCGCTTTGGGTAGGCACATGGCTAAATTGAGCTAGGAGTATTGTATGTAAATTGACTAGGAAGGAGGGTGAAAGAATAGCTATTTAAGCTATCAGGCAATGTTGGTGCAAGAACAAGTGGGTATAAACTGACTTACTAAATTTAGGCCAGAGATTGGGTTTCTAGCCATCAGTAGTGGAATTGTGTCCACATTTATAAAATGGGCTTACCTGTGATAGCTGGGCACTGAACTTGACAAGCCAGTTGGTCCATCCAGTCCTATGGTCTTATAATGTGACTGAAGAAACATCAAAGCCCAAGGCTTTGGAACAACGTGTTGACTTTTCAGGACTATTATACAACAGATCTAGCTCCACTGCTGTCCAAGAACTCAGACCAGGGCTGAATTTGATCCTCCAGCTGGAATGTAATGCAGTAAAGACATAGGCTAATTATGCTCCATCCATCCATTCTGAAAAACAAAAGAAAAACTGCTAGATGTAAGCACGAAGGACTCTGCTCATGAAGCAGGAGGGAGCCTGGGTAAGTGCATACCTGCATTGTTCTTTGAAATGCTTTTTGCTTTTCCTTTCCCTTATATCTCAGCCACCTCCCCTGCCCCCAAGCTACCTTATCCCCAAGCTTCTCATTCAAAAATGGTACCCCCTTGTCCCCCTGCAAGTTAAGCATATTAACTCTTCATTGCTTTACTGTTTTCATTTTAGAAAAGAACAATTTAGGAGATAAATTCTAAAAAGGATTGTATGGTAATTCAGTTACACAATCCACATCCAGTGTCCAGTGCTCAGATAGAGGCAAATCTAGAGGCAAAACAGAAGTAGAACCAGCATCTGCTTTTCCTTTCTTTGACTTGTTTAGGTGTGGGAACAGGGCACCTCGAATACACCATTCATCTGAATAGGGTGTCTCTTTTACCCCCTCCCTGGCAGACCTTGATGCAGCTTTCATGGAGATTCTCTGCAGTCCTCTCCTGAATACGACTATAGATTGTAGCCTGGTTTCTTTGGCTGTCTACATCTACTCTTTTAGTTAGGACTTGCTAGTCCGAACTAAAGAAGTCTGAGGTTAGTCCGAGCTAACCCAGGGCTAGTTTGGACAAACCACAGCTTTTTAGTTCAAACTAGCTGCACAGTCTAGTTGGAACTAGAATGTACGGCGAGTTTGAACTAATGGCTTAGTTCAAACTTTTTCAGTTTGAACTAGCCATTATTTCACATATTCCATGTGCTTAGTTTGAACTAAGCCAACTAGTCTGAACTAACCAGAGGTACTTATCAGTTTGGACTAATCTTTGCCTAGTCTGAACTAAGAAATTCTTCTTAGTTCAGACTAGGCAAAGGCTAGTGTGGCCATGGGCCAAATTAGTTCAGACTAATTTGGCAACGTAGACATAGCCTTCCATCCCATGTGCCAAACCATTTCGTACCATGGCAGTAAAGACGCTAGCTATATATAGGTTCAGGCAACTTTGGGAAGGCTGTAGCAGCTGCTCCTCTGTACCTTTGTCACTCTGAGGAATGATCCAGCAGTCAAAAAATCACGACTGGCTGTGTAAATAGTGCCAGTTTTCCTATACTCATACCAGGAGGTGAGGGGGGTACACTAAACTTCATAGTAATGTTCATAGAATAGCATCCTCCGATTCCAGCCAGGCTCCTCTCATCATAGATTAAGCCAGACAGCGGAGTTGTAGTGGGTGCTCTGCAGCTGAAGAATCAATAAGCATTTCATATTAAGAATATTTATGGGAATAATATGCATGAGTTTTGATACTTATCTTGCCCTCTGTTGTGAACATAAATTAGCAGCTTTATCAGCATCTCCTGGCACAGTGACCTTGAAGGATGCCCACAGAATGCCTGACCATGATCAGGAGAAGAGGACTAGGAAAAATACATTCTGAAAGATCCTCCAACCCATTATTAGCTGACTGTGATCCAAGGACTTGCAGGATTCGAGAGCATAGCTGATGCAGGAGAGGCATAAGAATTGAGGTGCACTGGGGAAAGCATTAAATGTAATAGGGTCCTTCAAGCAACAAAGACAAATGCTGTAAAGCAGGAGCGGCCAAACTTGTGGAACTCAAGAGCCACAAGAGCTGACTATTAAACCTTCGAGAGCCACACTGAGCCATATAGCCATATAATATCTATTTTCTTCTTCGTATTTTCATTTCTTGTTATGTGACATCATGTTTAGAAGGACGTGTAGAACACGATTTAATGAGCACACTGCATTAGGGCCTACAAACATGCCGCTCTTCTTCCCACCATTCCGACCATGCCACCGCTTCTCCCCACCATCCCTGAACATGCTGCACTTCTCCGTGCCATCCTGACCCCCTCCCTAACCTCCAGGCCTGATGCTGGCTCCCCTGGGCCAAACCAGGGCCCCCTTACCTGGCTGGTGCAGCGGCTAGTCACAGGCTGGGACTCCTCCACCCCAAAAATGCTCAGGGTGGGAGATTTAAAACTCCTGGCTAGGCTGGTGCTGCTTTCCTAAATTGATTTGTTGATGCTTTTCTGTGAGCCACACTTTTTCATTCAAGAACCACATGAGGCTTCTGAGCCGCAGTTTGGCCACGCCTGCCATAGAGGATAGTTGGCTGACAGGCCCAAAGATCCTTGACTGAGCAGCCTTCACAGACCTTAGTGACCTCTATGGTTACTGCTCCAAACACACCTCATGGATAACGAGAATATAGCTACACACATATAAGTGGTAGCTGAAACAATATTTATAGTGAAAGTGCTAGGAGCCATTGAACTAAACTATAAACCATTTTAATCCAAAGGATGCAATAGCACCCTGCACACAACCTGACCTGTAAAAACAAGAGGTCAGCCTGTATGTATCCATACACATGTAGTGAACTACACTTAACTACTGTTTACACACAGGGACTAAGTGTTTGCTGTTTACATCTGCACTTTCTTGGGATTTTAAACTACAGTCACCCTGTTAACAGTGTTGGTAAAAAAAAAAATGTTACCCTTTGTCATTTGCTCTTTCAGTTTGCTAGTCACTGATTTGTACACAAAGTCTATTCTTGGAAATCACATTTTTATTACTTCACAGCAAGTATTACTGAATTTGTACCAGCAGGCAAAGAGCCAATCAAGATACAATCTGAAGCATACAGAAGAGCAGTTCTTAAAAGCAACTAGTCATCACTAATTAGAAAAATGATATTTTAAAGTCATCATTAGTGTTACAGTTCCACAGCTGGCTCTTCCAATAGCTCATGTCCAGCTGTTTATGTTCTGCACAGTGGGTGCACCTAACCCTTCCACACTGGTGGTAGCATTTCACTCTTTGGCTCACACATACCATGTAGTACACACCACGTAGTTATTACCATTGTGATGTTTTTTGCTGTTCCAATCTAGTGACTAAACAAACAATGTCAGTGCCCTTCAATCTACCAAAAGCCCATTCAAAAGTCATCCTGCATCCACTGAGCCAGTAGCTGAATCTTTCATTGGCACTATCAAGAAAGCCAGTGTATGACGTCATGAGCCAGGGAGACTAGGGCAGGCTTGATTCTCAGAATCATTATCCACATTTCAACATTGCCAGTGGCAATCCAGTGGTCAAGAGTGAATGTCCCTACTTCAGCTTTTGGAAAAATCCTGTGTTCCTAAAATGTGAGTGTCATGCACCTCCCCTTACACCCACACTCATATTGGAGAAGTGTCCCGAGCAGTCTACTCATGTCTTCATAACCATAGAAAAGCAGTCATCTTTATTTCCTACCTTGGCAAGGTGTATTGGTGCCAAAACAGAAATATCACCCCATTACAGTTCAGGAATGCTATTGCTGCAAAAACCATCCACTATTTCCTGTCCAGTGCTGCCAGCTGAACCACAGCTACCCCCACAGTGGATTTTCCAGCTTGAGAACAATTGACCTCAGATGAGTCCAAGCCAGCACTGCAAGTTTCCAGGGCATGACTCTCACTTGCCTCTCCACTGTCAATGCAACTGTGATTTTCACATCCAGGTGTCAGAGGACTAGGACAAATTCAGCAAACAGAGCCAAGAATATTGCCTCACACCCAAATTTCTGAGCCAGCTGCTCATCATCCCAATACTGCATTGCAATCCAATCCCAATCAGTACTCAATTCTAAGGTCCAGAAATAGCTCCCTTGTGTGTGGTGCTTTGCCAGAAATGCCAGCAGCAATCTGGCATTCGCCCACCACCACATACATGTGAACATTCAGTTAGCATGTGAGTTATAGCAGACTCTGAAGCATTCATACTTCTGTCAGAGAAGTGTGAGCAACAAAGGGAGTTAAAAAAAACCTTGTGAAAATTTTGGAATGCAGAGTAGTAGGGGATGAAGAAAGTGGCATGGTGTGAACTTGCCTCCTATCTCTAATAAAAATCCTGAGACAAATCGCTGCTCTCCCACAAAGTCCTCAAAAGTATCACAAAACATTATGTCAGAGAATAGGGCACATTGAGATGACTATCTGAGGTGCCCCTGACTTTACACACACACACAAGCCCTCTCATTAAGGATGCCTAGCACTGAAGCAAAGCATCCAAGTGGGCACACACCCAAGCAGCAAACAAACTGGTGGCTGTACAGGGATGTTACTTGCATCAGCTGAACTCTGTAACATAGATGCAGCCATAGTTGCATAGAAAACATGGCTTAAGTTCTCCAGAATAGTGACAGTCTCTCTCTGGCAAAAAGGAAAGGATAAGGTTTTGTAAAGTGAAACCTAAAAAGAGAGCTCCCACTGCTGATGGGAACCATAGGTGTGTGCAAGAATCCCTGCAGCTGGTGGGACAGATTAGTGGTTCTCAACCTTCTGTGGACCATGACACACTTGGTGGTGTATCATGACCATAGAGGAGACACTAGACCACCCACTCCAGGTCAAATCCAGCCATCTCTCCATGACACACTTACCACTATGCAGTAACAGTTATCTGATCTGAGATAGAGAATGGATGCTGCCCAACCACTTCTGGTGGTCTCTGTTGTCATCTCTGAAGAGAGAGTAGTTTCAAGCAACCTCACTTTGCTGAATGACCAAAGGCCAGGTGGCAAAAGCCACCTCGTGCTCCTTTTCTATTCATGTCTCTCCTTTCCATCATCTGTTACCTCTCATTCAAAACCAGGCTGCAGCACTGAAGTCCAGTTACCAGCAGGCACCCACTGGTGAAAGAGATTGATCTACTGATCTCCCAATATCTAAAGATTAGGTCACAACGCTCAATCTGAATCCCGCTGGGTTACAGACCTTTCATGGAGACTAACAATGCTTTGTAAAGTAGTCTCACTCCGATGTACAATATTCCATTTGCCTGTAATTTTATATCTGCCATGTTCATAGCACTGTACAAACTGATTATAATTAGACTTCCATACAAAGATCCCCAGTAAACTTTGGTTCGCCTTCAGCTGAAAACAATTTGGCTCCATACAGAATTCCTATGTGCACACAGCAACAAGAACAATACTTTGCATATTTAAAACAAAGTCTCCTAATGCAAATTGGAATGGGTGATCCCTTTCAAGCCAAAACAACTAACTTCTTCCACCTTAAATAACCCCAGAAATACAAACTAAACTCAGAATTGCTATGAGGATTTTTAAAATAAAATAATTTAGAGTAGATTACAGGTCTAAATATTTTAAGATTTAACAGATCATGTTTTGCCTTTTTCAGGTGACAGATGATGCAAGGTAACCACTTACCATTATTCGAAGTTGAAAAATGAACAAAGTCCTAAATGCCAACGTAAAAACATATCCCGTAACATTGAAAAAAAGCATACAGACTGCATTGATAATGATTATGCATCTGTGCCTCCTCCCAGCTATGCCATTATAAAAGAAATTATGTGAGGTCTTTTTATCTTCACTAACAAATTCTTTAAGTCTCACTACAGAAACTTTTAATGTAAACACATTTAGAACACTTAGTGCTGTAATGAAGATAAATACATTCTCATCTACATTAGCCTCGAGGAGCTGAAGAGCACATTGACTGTAATAGGAGACATTCTCTCTTTTATCTACACTAGGGAGAATCAAGAATAACTAATGAAATTAAACTCACAGAAGTGAAAGGAAATGAGGCACTATCATCCACAAGGGCTCCTTTCTAGATTACCTGGGCTGTAATGTAGAGTAAACTGGGCCAGCGAACTCGCTATTTGTGTATTACTCTTATCAAGACAGTCAAATATGTTGTGACCCATGAAGCTTCGTAAATTGAAAGTGGTTCCATCTGTTTATTGCTTTTTGCAGCCTGAATAACATTGCTGTTTTAGGAATGGTCAAGTCCGCAAAGGAATATTTCACACAATATTTGCTACTACACAGAACAAAAAGTTTTATAACAAGTGACAAAGTTGGCTGGACTAGAGTTTAAGACCAAGTTAAAGCATCTTGTAGAGCTGATGATGAATGGAAAACCTCAGAAGGTGGTACAGATTGCTTTAATACGTTTGTTCTGTTAAGTTCACATCTTCATATTCTTAAGTACTAACAGTGTGAAGTCCTGGAGAACTAAAATTTGATTTACAACAAACCTTTTAGATAACAGTGCTTTGAAATACTTCAGTGTTTTATTGTCTACATGCACATTTTGAACACAGCCAAACCCTTCCTTATTTCAGTAATATTGAATGGTGTTAAGGTAGCTGGCTTTCATCTTCACTATAAGGGGAGAGTAATCATGTTATATTAAACAAAACATTCTCTGTAAAAAAACTCTTTACATATCAGTAATTTTCAAGTAAACAGTTTGCTCTATACTTAAAAGCATACAAAACATGGACTACAAAGTTATTGCTGTTACAAAAATGAGTTTGTTGCAAGTTACAAGGAGGAAATTTAGGTTAATATTATTGCTCTAACACAGATGGAGCCCTGAACACACACAGCATGACTTCTAATCATTCCCTTCAAGGGGATGTGCAGGTCCTTAGGAAAGACCAGGTTTATAACAACTATCTTCAGTGTTATGCTTTTAAAACTGACACTGTTTTATTGTCTCTCAAAAGTGATAGCCGGTGCAACTCTTGCATTCATACAAGATCATCCATCATACCTACTATTCTTGGGAAGTACAAATGCTATATTGCATTCCCCATACTTTTTTCTTGATGCAATTTCACCTGATACCAACAGACAAGTTTGTCACCTAGAAAGACAAAATGATTCCTGTAATTCATATAATTATGTTTCACCTGTTCATGTCTATTACTTTAAGATTTCATATTCAAACAACACGTTTTACACTCACTCCAAGTAACAGACGGCACTTAAAGCAAGCAACCCAAAAATGACCACTACATTAATTACAAAATTAAATGAAACAATTAAGACTTGCTCACAAATCTGCAGTTCTGCTTTCTTTGCACTGCATTCTGGTCATCGGAGAAAACATTTATACAGGAATATTAAAAAACAATCTGCACTTAAGCAGACATTGTACAGGGCTAGTAGATCATACAACTTCCTCGTAGGCAGTTTCTTCTTCCTAAGTTATTTTGTGCACACAGAATTGCTAGTTTATTAGACGGTCTGCAAAGCAAACAATTCCACTCTTTCCCTCCCAGGTATGAAGCATACACCACATTCAGAGCATAAAAGGTCTACAATCAGCTTAAATGATACTTGGTTTTGAATTTTTATTTTACATAGTATTTTTGCAATTTAACACCTATGATACCTTGAAGAAGATGAAATAAAATACTTCAGTTCTTTTACTTTGTTGTCAGTTTCACACTGACTACTATATAGATTCCATTTGCGTTATGGGTCTTCCACAGGGCAAACACTTTCATACACCAGCAAAAGTGCAGCTACAGTCCTCCAAACTATTTTTTAACTCCCTCCCTAAAAACAATTGGATGCCATGTTGATGCTGTTCCTTTAACAATGATGACGCTTAAACTTTTTAGTGACCCAACCAGGTGTTTGGGACCCAGAAGGGCGGCGGCTCAGGTAGACATCTGCTGTAGGCTGAATCTGGTTACAACATGTTCGGGTCCAAATGAGAAACATTAAGTAACCAGTATCTAAACCAAAAGCATTTACACAGGTCAATAAGTTAAATACTAGGTATGACTAAATATGGCATGAATTAACTTACTCAACTCCACTGCCACGCTAGTTTTGTCCTTCCTTCCCTGCTCTCGGCCCCTCCCCAGAACACATATCAGCATAGAAAGGAAGTAGCCTAAATATTTATGGAAGGTTACACAAGTGGATGGATTTGCCACGAAGAACAGCGAGCCTGCAAGCAGCAAAGCAAATTCACCTAGAAATACGTACCTTTGCTTTGCGTGCACAAAGAGGAACCAGATACTGGCAAATGGACCCACAGAGGTAATGCCACTTCAGTGGGAACAATTCTCTTCTCCCCAAATTAGGCAACACACACCTGGGGACCATGTGTGTCCTTTACCTACAAAACTCCTACATTTTCTATTTTTTTTCCAGACAGCTTAAAATATCACATATTTTAAATGAATCTCTCTGAACTCAATATTAATAACTTATAATAATCCACAAAAGTGTGCAAGGTAAAGACCTGGACTCAAAATAAATAAATTTAAAAACCCCAATGAGTTCAACTTGACATTAAAATGCAACAGAAATACGAAGACCAGAGATTCTTCAGAGTCTTTTATAGGATGAGAGCACTGAAAGGACCATCGCTGGCAAGGCTGCAGGAACCTCTAAATCCAGTCTGTGCTCTCAGTTCCAGTCATTAGCTTGGTGTTTTGCAAAATTCGCAAAGTATTCCTCCACTGAGATCTTTCACAACCCCTTCCTTGATCAGTTTTTGTAGGAACTTGGTTTCAGTTGTCACGTTGTGCATTGTTTGTCCGTTCATTGCAGCCATGCAGAGATTGTCATAGTAGTGCAAAGGTGTGTTGGGTTGACTGAGGTCATACCCGAATCCTGCTAAACTCACTTCATCACATAAATGTGTGGCCAGAACAACTGCGGTGACCCCAATTGTGGGAACATTCTAAAAAGAAAGACAAACATTTACAACACAACTTATCTATCCTTCTTCAGTTTTCCCAGAATCATAGACATGTAGGGATCTCTAGGACAGGGGTTATCAACCTTTCTTCTTTTGCAATACAGTTTGTAGTGAGGCCAATCGTGGCAACACAAGAGGCGCCCAAGGACTGAAAAAAAAAAAAATGCTGTCAAAAAAACCCGGCTGTTGCTGGCGCTTTTGGCAGTGGCACAAAAAACCAGCAGCCTCCGTCATGGGGAGGATGTGGGGGTGGAGAGCTGTCACTAGGAGTTTCAGCAGCACCATGATCTCTAGTTGGTGCAGACAGTTTCCACGGCAGCACTGACCCCCGCTGCTGCCACCAGCAATAGCCCCTTACTACAGTTTCCTGCCACTTCCCCTGACAAGCTGCATCCTGCTGCCCCATCCCCCAACTGCATCTCCTGACCCCCACCCATCACTGCGGACCCCTGCATCATGACACAGCAGTTGAGAACCACTGCTCTAGAGGTCACTTCACCCACTGCCCTGCATCGAGGCAACACCAAGCGTTCAAACCTCCAATGACAGGGATACCGAAACCTCCCCTGGAACCCATGACACACTGCATCCCAATGTACTCCACCCTTCTTATACATGTTCATCCTTCTACTGTACCCATGTATTATTTAATGCAAAATATGGCATAAGAGGTCTATGGAATGCACATGAACTAATGAACATTACTGGTACAGGAATATGTTTCTTGCAGTGTCATATGCAGTTACGAGGTTCTGCTACATATTCCCAAATGTTGCTAAATTCCAAAAGGACTGCCTTGTTAGTCTTGTTCAGCAAAACAAGCAAGAAGTCCTGTGGCACTAAAGACTAACAAAATTTATTTATTGCATGAGCTTTTGTAGGAGAAAATCCCACTTTGTCAGATGCTTTGAAGATGGTGGCACTTACAGAATGAGAGGAAATAAATGCAGGGGAGTGTAAGACATGGGATTGGGTCACACTGTAACAACAAATCAAAGCCACTGGTAAGATCCAAACACTGGGAAATGGCTCATAGAGGAAGGTGAGGTCAAATCACCTGCTGAAATGAGAAAACAATCAACAGTCATGATTTAATCCTGCTCTCTGTGTGTGTGAGAAAGCAGTATTAAATCAAACAAGGTGTCCATGTTTGTTTTACTGAACTAGACTAACACAACTACTCCTTTGGATCTTGGCAACATGCAGGATTAAATTGTGACTATGGATTCTTCTCCCACTACAACAGGTGGTTTGACCTCACCTTCCTCTATATGCTGGTTCCCAGTGTTTGAATCTTAACAATTGCTTTTATCTCCTGTTTCAATCTGATCTGATCCCATGACTTACACTTCCCCAAATTAATTTTCCTCCCATTCTGTAAGTTCCCCCATCTTCAAAGTGTCTGACAAAGTGGGATTTTCTCCCACAAAAGCTCATTCAATAAATAAATTTGTTAGTCTATAGTGCCACAGGACTCCTTGCTTATTCCCAAATGTGTGTCTCATAGCTTGAGACAGATCCATTCAAAACTCCCCAAGAGCTAAGAGGCAGATCATGCCTCACTATGGCATGGATAAAACAAACCACCTCTTCTGGGACCATGAACTAGCCTAAGCATTGGTTCTGTGGGCAGCACTGAACATTGTGAGACAACAGTTCCTAGGGCTGTATCTGGGACTGAGAATATTGGCTGGGGGGGACATACCATTTCATAAGTAGCATGAGTAGCCAACTAGAGGCACCCACTCACTGAGCTGGGGTGGGGGGGAGACCTTGCTTGACAGTGACTGTGTGCGAGCTGCCCAGGAACTGAGGTTCACAGCAAAGCAGAAAGAGATGTGCTCAAGTAGTGAGGGATTGGGGTGACATCAATATACGAGTTCAGATTGCAGAGGGGAACAGCACACAAGCCTCTTCCCATACTTAATTACAATTGCACTGAGAAAATTTCTCCCAATATCTAACCTACATCTCTCTTGTTGCAGATTAAGTCAATTATTTCTTGTGTGGACTTGGACACTGTTCTCTTTAAACCAGCTCTTTATACCAGGTCTGAAGATTTCTTTTCTCAAGACTAAATATGTCTTTTTTTCCTCCCTCTTCTTTCTTATTTAAAACTTTTCCTCATAAATCAAGTTTTCCAAACCTGATATTTCTGTTGATCCATTCTGTCAGCAATTTGTCCACATTTTTCTTAGTGTGGTAACCACAAATGAACATAGTACTCCCACTGAATACTCACCTGTGCTAAACAGAGTGGGCAAATACCCTTTTCTGTGATTGACGGGAATGCCAAACCCCATTATTTTACAAATATTTAATGGAGAATATTCAAGAAAACACAGATCGTGCTTGAGAAGAGAAGACTTTGTGCAATTTCTCATGCCATTTTACAACAGAGACTGTTGAATGTAAAGTCTACCACTTTTTATTTGATCTTGTCATATTCATTTTCTATGGAGTCAAAAACATCTATACAGCATTCCCCATCCCCAAAAGTTACCTTACCTTATCCCAACCCCAAAATTTAGAACGAGGTTCAGGGTACTGTAATATATCCAAGGCAGTCTCTCTAACAATGACGGGATTTAGAATACGAAATTGTTTTGATGTTAAAGGAATTTTCTCAGCCACTTGCTTCCAAAAAAACAGTCGCATCCATAGTGGCTAAAGAGGAGGCAAAAAAAAAAAAAAAAGAAAATCAAATAAACACAGTAAAACAATGCTCTGATATGGCAAACTGGCACTGGGGCACCCATTACAATGTTACCCATTACCATTAAATCAAACTGCCTCTCTATCTCATCACAAATGATTTACGGCAAAGACTTAAAAGGACTTAGATGTATAATTCACAATGCCTGAATTATTTTTTAACAAATAATACTTAAGGTGACAGAGAGGGAAAAAAGTAATCCTTTATCTGTTTGCTTAATTTACTTTGAACATGTGACTGCACTTTGTGGACCATCCTCCCACCTGTCTTGCCTGTTTGGAATTTCTCCACAGCAACGCAGTAGGCAAAGTATTTGAAGAGAAAGGAAAACATGATCAAAATTTCACACAGTTGGCAGAGTGGCTCAGAAATAGGTGTCATCCCCCTGGAATTACATTGCTTACATTTTAAAATTGACTTTATTCCTAGCTTTGAATGCACTCTGTCAGCTAAGTGCAGTGGGATGGAAGGAGAGAAGCATAATAAAACTCAGTGGATCCAGTTCTGAACTCATGCCAGAATACTCATAATGTTAAAGAAGTTAATGGATACACACTGGTACTAAACATGAAATTGTTCAATTGCTACCGAAAGATGACCCACACATTGCCGTGGGCCCACACCAGGACAGTTCCTCAAAGCTGCACACATCTGACACATTTTGCCTGTCAGAATAAATGATTAGTTAATTTAAGAGCTATCACCAATATTTAAATTCAAAGTTATCCTTAAACCACCTCATCAATTTCACTTGCTTTATATTTAAATCATTTTAAATAAAAAACCCCAAGACAGCTAAATTTAAGTTTTGCCCACAACAGGCAGTCACTTGTAACTGGAAAAAATGCTATAACACACCCTAGTGCAGGGGTGGACAAAACTGGGTCACAGCTAAACACCAGCAGTTTTATTTTTGGTCACTAGAGGGTGCTCTTTTCATTACATTTCTGCAGCAGAGCTAGGAGGCAGGCTGCTAAAATTGGTTGCCACAGCAACCAGAAACAGATTTGTCAAGGCCTGTCCTAGTGTATTACTATACTACCATATGTTAATACAGTGCATTCTACCAAAAGGCATGCTCAAAATAATAGTCATGGTCAATACTGTGTGTCTCAAAAGCTTTCCACAGCTAGTTCAGGTTGCAAAACCAAAGTAGTTAACCTTAATTTGCTTTATCTATATTATATACCCATCAAACTGCTACCATTTTGACAGATTTTCTAACAAAATTATCACTAATAAAGTAGCATAATTATGCAAACATGAAACCCCATAATTAATACAATACAATATTTCAGGTGCCTCTTGCATATAGCAATCCTTTTCTTTAAGCATTGAGCGTTTAAACATACATTAAGCAATGAATGACTTCATACAGAATGTGAAAGGCAGTAACCAACATCTGGTAACACCAACGAATGGTGTTTTTATTTAATCACGTATCTATTACACACAACACAAACACCTGTAGAGTAACAGCACATGGTTTAGTGGTTAAAGGAGGAGAGTGGCAGTCAGAACATCTGGTTTCTACTTGTACTCTGCAAAAGGTCACTTAAATACAAAATGAAATTTACTTGATGGTGCTCAGAAGGCACTGTGATGTTTGCGATATGTAAACTGCTAAGATGCTTGGAGGAAAGCCATCACTGAGAGTGCATGGTAGTAAATCTACGTACTGACATGAACCATAGGTGGAACACCTGCAAACAGATTGCTTGCAAGGTGAATAAAAACATTATTTTAAAAAAGTCAGTTTCATATGCATCAGAAAAGTCATAAGTCAATTTATCCTACTTACCAATGCCTCGTTTTTCACCATTGCTTGAAGCCAATTGAAATCGAAGCTCTTAAATAACACAACAACAAACAAGCCATCAGGGTAATATTCATTTTCAGAAAGTGGTGCTCCCTCTGGATAGGTCATTCTTATGGTAGTTTTGTTGCCAACATGATCTGTGTAGCCCTGAACTGGTGCATCATTTAATCTAAAAAAAGGTGAAACAAACACGTTAAGTAAGCCTGGTCTCTGATGTCATTAAAATACAACATAAGCGCCTTTAAATATCTAAGTAACACTTCGTAATTGGTTCACCAAATTTCATTTGAACATAATACATAAATAAATCATTCTCCTAGTAACCCACATTCTTTATTCCCCAATTTCAGCCTTTTGTCTTCTTTGAAAGGCAGGCAATTCCGTCCCTGAACACAAGAACAAATCTCAAAAGGTGGCCTTGCTCTGAATAGCAACTATATAAATAACCTAAGGTGTAGCTGTCTTAGTCTAGTTCAGCATAACAAAAGGAATCCAATGGCACTTTTACAGACTAACACATTTATTTATCCATGAACTTTTGTGGGAGAAAATCCTACTTCATCAACCATCCCATGAAAGCTCATGCAAAAAATTAATGTGTTAGTCTTTAAAAGTGCCACCCGACTCATTTGTTCTCTGTAAATATCATTATCTCGTATTTGTAGTTGCCCTGTAACTCAGTGGTTCTCAACCTTTTGTAGGCAACGACACACTTGGTGGCACGTCAGGAGCCTAAAGGACACACCAGCCTACCCACTGCAGACCAAATCCGGCCATCTCCCTAGCTCTCTGTGACGCATATACCACTGTGTCCTGACACAGTGGTTGAGAACCGCTGCTAGGGCTCTGAGGGGAAAGTAGCAAACTTCCTTCCTTTCATCACCAGTAAGACTCTTGAAGTCAAAATTATGCCTTCAATAACATCTCTGGAATCCCTGTTGACACTGGGCTTGCACAGTTCTCACTGACTGGAATTTAAGGAACAAGGTGAGTGAGGTAGTAATTTTTTTTTTATAGGCCCAACTTCTGTTGGAGAGAAAAGTAAGCTTTCAAGCTTACAAAGAACTCTTCAGGTTTGGGAAGTTAACCCATGGCACATCTACAGTACAAAATTAAGTTGACCTTATAGCTCTTAAAATCCAGGAACAGTCAACATAAGCAATGCGGTACCTACACAAATAGACAGTGTCAACTTAACTAAATGCCACTCTCCAGGTGGAGCAAAACTGAACCGCAGACACTTCCATAGCTATATAGATTTAAGATGCTTTGTGTTGACCTAGCTCTGACGCATTGACTAAATCCCAGCATGTCACAGCTAAATACAAGATGGAACATATTTATATGCGTAAGTAGCCAACACATTTCAAAGGACTATTCAAGGTAAAGTTTCCCATTAACACACCTCCAGTCATGTGGGGGAAGAGGCAGGGGAAACAGCTGGGTGGGGCCTTTTTACTTGGTTATAGATTGTTGTAATAAGCCATAAATCCAGTGCCTCTATTCAGTCCAAAACTTTTAGCGATTCTGTTGGTGACAAGAAAAATTGTATCTCTACAGAGCTAACAAGGGTAAAAACCACTGAAGGTTTATTTTGTCATTAAAATGAACAAAATCTCTATTTTACATAACATTTATCTTTTAATTTCAATGAGTATTTAGTATGACCTCTAGTGATCCCATATTATTCTTAGCCCACTCCATGACCCCCAAATCTCTCTTTTTTTTTTTTTTTTTTTTTAGTTGGAACCACAGAATTGTTTTCATTTAAAGAGACAATAGTTCATTTTTATTGCCTATTTATTATGCTTCTGTTACGTGTCTTCCACAGGGTGTCAATGAGGCACATGCATTGAAAATAAAGATATCTAACAACTCAAACAGAATGCTTTCTAAAACTAACAGACTTACCCTTTCACCTAAAACACTTAATACTAGAAAAGCAAAATACTGATACCCTGTCCCATCTTCTGGTTAGCAGGGGAAGTTTATTTCAAGAGCCTAGATTAGAATGATCTCACATCTATTTACTTTCGGAATTTATGTAGCACTGACTTCATGTGTACATTGTGCTTTTTCTGTGACTGCAGTAATTTCAAACTCCCTATTTTCCTTATCACTGTTTTGTGATCTCTGGTGGCTAGAGCAGCTTTTCTCAATACTGGGTCACCACCCAAAAGTGTCTTGCAAGACACTATAAAATGGTTACAGCCAGTGAGCTCAACCACCTACCTAGTGTTGAAGTTATGGAGGCATGTTACACCATGGAATCAGTGACCTCTATGATCCACCCCGTAGCCTTACTGAATAACCAACTGGATGCAAGGCAGGAAGAGTTATGGGAAAAAGGCGTTCTATGTAGAACTTCCAGTGAAAAGTGTGTGTATTAATCATGAAATGAGTCTTTTGTTGGTCAAATGGATAGATTTTTATAAACTGTCCTGTTGCAACTGCTAGTGTCAGTGACAACAGGAATTCATCACAACTAGAGGTCCTGGGTTCAATTCCCAGGGGGTTGGACTCGATGATCTCACGGGGTCCCTTCCAGCCCTGTGATTTGATTGATTGAATGTAATCATAAGAACAGGCCCTGCTTACTTGAAGTTTGGGTTTTCATTTGAGGAGTGAAATGTGAACTGTTAGCATATGGAAACCTAAAACCATCAGCCTAACTGCATGCATCTGAAGACGAAGCACTCTAGCTATAAAGACAAAGCTCCTGATTTTTTTTTTTAAATGAAAAAGTAAATATTTTAAGGGTCACAAATACCACCTGAATGTGTGTTCATGGTCCATGAACAAGCAGTGCTTGCCTCTTACCTTGCTGCACACTGCATTGCAAAATGTAAAAAGCTCACACCACAACAGGGGAGTTAATTTTACCTTCTGTTATTGACCTGTGTACTCAACTGCTGGGCAAGTCAGCTGAAAAAAAATTAAAAGTAATCCCTCTCTCCAACACCACAATATGGCAAAGAATCTATGATATCTCAAAATAGATTGAACTGCAAACTACTGTTTGTCTTTCATTAAGGCCATGTCCACACAATGCTTTTAAATCTAAACAACCACCATTGTTTTGATTTAGTTGTCATGTCTGAATGTCATTTTCTTTTGAAATGATGAGTCCCACTTATTTCAAAATAATAAAACCTAGGCTGAAACCGAAATAGCTGTTATTTCAAGATGATTGTTTTGAAATAACGCCGTTTGGATGTGTTATTTCGAAATAACCGTTATTTCGATTCAACACTTTTGTCCTTCTCCTTCCCAGGGTGCCTTCCTTTTTCTATATATTGGCTGGCAACATGCCCCTGCCAGGGGGCCATGTTGCCACACCTCCCATGCTGCCTGTGTCCGGACTTGCTATTTCAATTTGAGGTTTTTGCTTATTTCAATTTAAGTTAATTCAAAATAATGATTTTATTTCGAATTAACTTATTTTGAAATAAGCATCCACATGTAGACATAGCCTAAGTGTTTTGCTTTACAATTAGATGAATCTACAGATATACCAAACCTTGCTATCCTGTTGGTTTATACCAAGATGTACAGGACAGTCATTTCAAGAAAATTACTTGGTTAGTGCAGATTTGCCTATTTCTAATACCACTACTGCTATATTTGTTTCACCGGACAATTATGCACAGTCGGTAGAATACAGCTAGTCAAAGTGTGTTGATGTTACAACTAATGGAGCCAGTTCAATGACAGAGAAACATTCAGGAGCTGTTGAAAGAATTCTTTTGAAAACATCCAGTGCGATATGAAACCACTGTTTCCTGCACAGGAAGGCATTAGCAGCTTGATAGACATGATATCCGAGTTTTACAAAACTATTAAAAATCCTTTCAAAACTGGGAAACAAAATGCCAAAAATTCATGATGCTCCCAAGTTTCCCATCAGAAAACGGACAGTGCACATGACCAAGTAAGATTCTCTTCCACAGAAGCTCATGCAACAAACAAATCTGTTGTCTTCAAGTTCCACAAGACTCCTTGTTTGTTTTGCATATACATCTGCTTTACCACGCTGAAGTTTGTTGGCTGACTGGTGGCCAAGTGTTACCTTGTATATATGAACTTAGAGCTATATTGAACCAAAAAAAACCCCAAAAACCCACAACCCCCACTTCTGTGGAACAGACATGTTTCAAATGATAGGATGGACTTGTTTTGTAATGCACCTTTAAAAACAAAAAACTGGAAAGATTCCACTAGCTCGGAACCACTGGGGGAAAAATAAAAAAGTAATCATTTTACTAAAGCACACAGAGGATTCTGCAATTACTTTCCAGATGAAAACCTGAAGGGCAAAGAATGGATGCAGGATCTATTTGGAGTGGTTTTGAAAAACACGAGTCTACTGTACCCATCCTATGGAAAAAGAACCCCAGCTGGTCAAGTTATCCTGCAATCTCAGTCTAGAGAGAGAAACATTTCAGAAGGCTGAAATGAGTCCCCCCCCCCCCCAGTGGGTGCAGTAATGCTGCTGGCAGATGCCCTGTTCAGTTCAGAGTTGTACCAAACAGGATTCTCTGCTTTGAGGCAAGTGAAGAATAAAAGCAGGAACAGAGAATGTTAGAAACAACCTTCTGATTTCACTGACCAGAGTTACACCACATTTTGACGAACTTGCCAAAGAGAAGCAAACTCAGGTTTCTCATTATCTGGAACCTAGGATTTATTTTAATGTTGTTCACATGTTCCTGGTAGTATTTATTTCTGCCTTTACCTCTCTGACTGCAGCTGAGCTGCTTTAACTTAGTAGTGCTGTTATTATTTCTGTTACTGTAGCTACCTGTAGTGGGTAATAAGTATTCGGGGGTCAAAATACATACGTTTTCTATTTAAGGTATTTACTAGGGCAGGAGTGGTCATCAGTGTTCACAAATGGGTCCTAGTCCAAAAGAGACTGAGAATCACTGATCTAGAGCAGGGGTCTGCAACCTGCAGCTTTGGAGCTGCATGTGGCTCTTTGGCTGCCCCCCTTGCAGCTCTGGGATCTGGGCTCCACTGCCATTGGGGGACCCTGTGTCCAGCCTGCTCCAGGCTGCCTCCTGCTACCAGGGGACCATGCAGGGGCTCGCTCCTGGTTCCAGGCT
This sequence comes from Podocnemis expansa, assembly GCA_007922195.1. NCBI lineage: Eukaryota > Metazoa > Chordata > Testudines > Podocnemididae > Podocnemis > Podocnemis expansa. The sequence goes on from ML681996.1 coordinate 47,254,719, forward strand.
CCCCATCCCATGGCAGGGGACCTTGTAGCAAGTAACTTGGCCCAGCCCTCCCCCCACCAGGCGGCTACACCCATTTCAGCTGTCAGAACACTTGGTTAGTGAAGCAATTTTTAAAAATAGTTCTTATCTTTAGGGTTGGAAACCCCTGGTCTAGAGGAAGGGCTCTCCTTCTGAGCCCCCAACCACCAAAATATTATAAAAACTCCAGGGTGCAGAGGGGAGGGGCAGTCCTTGAGACTCCTGGCTCCGGCTGCAGGGAGGGTGGGGGGTGAGTGAGGGGGTCCTCAGACCTTACAGAGGCGGGGGGGGGGAGGCTTGGGGATTTGGCCCTACAAGACAGCAGGGCTTCAAGTGTTGGGGAGAAGGACAACGAAAGCTTAGAGCTTCGCTCCATGGGACACTGAAGCCCTTGACTTCTACCTGGCAGCTCCAGTCCCAATCCTGTGGGGGTGCTGGGGCTCTGGGCTTCAGCCAAGGGCCCCACAGCCTTCTGAAAAGGGCTCAGAGCCTCTCAGTGCTGTGGACACACTGGTCTAGAGCACAGACAAATAATTATAAATGCTTAGTCTCTGCAGTCTGAATTTGAGTGAGTTTGTCTGATTGATCATGCTTTGAAAATTAAAAAGCCAAGTAATTAAAATACGTTCCAAAGGGGCAGCCACGTCAGTCTATTTTAGTAAAGCAAATAAGGAGTCCTGCGGCAATTAAAGACTAAAATTTATTTATTGCATGACCTTTCATGGGAGAAAATCCCACTTCATCAGATGCTTTGAAATGAGATTTTTCTTCCACAAAAGCTCATGCAATAAATAAATTTGTTAGTCTAAGTGCCACAGGACTTGTTAATTTTAATAAAAGTACTTTCTAACAGTTTCATAAATGAAGTAATAGCTGGTATTTCAAACTTCTCCCAACTCCCAAAAGAGAGGCAGTTTTCAAATAATGCAAATGTTAAATTACTTTGTAACTTGAGACAGTAGAGAAATATGCACCTTATAACAATATCGAACTGATTCAGCGCATGGCCTAGCTCCAGTCCATGAAGTATTCCACCACTTCCTACGACAACACACCGTTTACAGTGCTTTGACTTCAAGTTCTCTGGCAAATCATGCTCAGGTAAGAGCTTTAAGAGTTTGTATAGTTTATCAGTATTCTTATGAAATCCAAATGGGGGTTCATATTTAAACATAGCTTCATGTCTGTTTATATCTTCTCTTACAAAGGGAAATAGCTTCGCGCTGTATTTCTCAGCAAATAATCGGTCCATCTCCTTCTTCACAAAAGATGGTCGACATTCTCCTTGCCATACAAGTTTGGCATATTTTTGTGCTCTCTGAAACAAGAAAGGATATAAAATTTAAGCCCCACAAGCTAGTACATTTCAGTATTACTGATATAACAAATTCTACCTGAAGCAACCTCCCAGGGGACCAACAGACACCAGTAAGGTAGCAATGTAGGTTTTAGACCCTGCCGCAGCACACCTTGCTACCTTTAATTAATCTGAGGCACACCACCATATAGTTTCCAAATGAATCCACGAATATTCATAAGCCAATGAGCCAATCCAGAGTCTTTGAGTAGTGTTTCAAAAAATTTTGTGGCAGACCTGATGGCACACCGGTTGGGAAACACTGTTTTAGACAAACCAACCAAGCTGAACTGCCATCTGTAGGAATTTTCAGAATGCTCAGTTAAAACACGGAGTTGCCTATTTGTGGTACTGTCCTGAGTGCACATTTCGGAGTGTTAAATAACTTACATCTTTCAGGTAGAAAATTTTTTAGAAGTTAGAATGCAGGCTCTGTCAGAAAAATTGCTATGTAAAAAATGGTATCTTCTTTCAAATTGTGTCTGCTTCCTGCACAATTTCAAGTAATGGGTTATTCTTGTTCATGGCAATACAGCTCTTGGAAAGGGAGATGGTTTTACTCTGCCTTATCCATCAGTAAAAAATGTGGTTACAGAAAATATAACAACAGCAACATACACATCGGATAGAAAAATGCTGAGTGTTATATTTGAGACAGGATTTGCAGCATTTTGACAAGTAAAAAGATCTTAATCTTGACCTATTATGTTTACAGTGATTTTTAAAAAAAAATCCAACTATAGCCATGCTTAAAATATTCACCTGGAAGTTGAGGTCTCAAGCTCTCCTTAAAATGAAATATCACCACGATACAAATTTTCAGTACTAGCTTTGATCTAAACCTTCCCCTGCCAAATAAATTATAACTGGTCCCTTGAAACAAGGTTCTCCTATCCATTTTTAGAGCACAGGGTATGCAAACTGGAGCCTGGTACAAGGAATAAGTTTTTAATATAGTTCAAAGGCAAAGAAGCTATTTCTTCATTGCTTAACAAATTATAAGACTTATCGTAAAAACCAAGAACAAAGCACAAAGGTGGGAGAAACTCAGGCGAGTCAAAACCAGAGGTGTACGTGTCATAGGAGAGTCAAAAATGTAAGTCTAATGTCAAAGGTCACAGAAAAAGGTGAACAAAAAAGAACTGAAAAGGGAAAGTTTTTTAAAAAAACATTTGCAATTAAAAGAACTCCACAGATGGGTAGAACAGGAACAAAAAATTTTTAAAAAGCTCCTTTAGAATGCAAAAATCTTTCTTTCTTTCCCAGTGCAGGGTGAGAGCCCACATGTCTGTGTTACAATATTATAAACAGCAAGCAGAGGTGTTTCAGTTTTCAGAACAAATCTCAAGTCTTAGTACTCTCCCGTGTGTTACTGGAGAAGATGGTTTTCAAGTCTGACTGATTAGCCCATCCATTCTATGACTTCCAGTAAGGTCAACAGCTTTTTGTGCATCAGTCTTTTTTTTTCTTGCATGTCACACTCCATTAATGCAGTCACCTTATCCAAGCCATGTATCATGTCTGCAATGGCAAACATTAGTCTTTCACAAACCATTGTTTACTTCCTCTTTCAATTTTACCTGTAAAACTCTATATTCCTCTCTTTACAACTTAGTGTTCAAACAAGTATTATCAAGGTAATAAAGTACCCAGCAATCTAAAATAATATGCCTTAATTGCTGGACTTTAGCTCACAACGCCCTCTCTTCAGTCTTGAGGTCAATTTTCCAACTCTATACGATACATCAGTAACACTTGTTAGAGACAGATAAAGAACAACAAACCTTGACACGTTCAGGATCCACATAATGCATTTTCTTCATGTCACATTCTTCAGGGCCAAAACTTAACTTGAGGATGTAAAGGAAGCACACCACAACAGCAAACAGTATAACATGTCTAAAACAAACAAAAGCTGTTGTTTGTCATGTTAAATAAAAAAAATCCCGAAAATAGTTAGCTAAATGACATTTGGTCAGGGATGCCTTAGAAACACTTAGGTGCAAAATAATGAAAATATTTTTAAACTGACCATTTTACATATATCATCCTTATTCTACTTGTTAGCTAATTTGAATAATTTATTGTTATTAGGCAATTTGGCTACCAATTTTTGAGCTTTAGCTGCTCACTTATTTCTGTGGAACAAAGGCCAATCTAACTATTTATTAAGCACCATAGGTATACAATAAAGATAGAGTCTGACATCTTCAAAAAAGTGACACAGGCAGTCAACCTTCACTGGATCACAACGCAATGGGTACCTAACTCCCTTAGGCAGATGGGACGATCCCATTCCCTAAGCCAGTGGTTTGCAAACCGTTTTTCCCAGGACCCAAATTGAAGAAAATCATTTATGCCCACTACCCAACAATTACATTGTTGAACATTGCTTTCCAGTCTTTTGGCAGTGGCAGCAGTGCGTGCTGCAACCCAGTGCCTGAGGGTCTGTGACCCACTACTGGGTCCCGACCCTAAGTTTGAAAACCACTGCCCTGAGCTTTTATGCCTCACATCACTGAGGTATCTTCAGTCCCTAAAGCCTGAAATATGTTGATTAAACAGCAATTTAAAGCTCCGCTATCATGACAGAGACAAACCTACTTGAGAGTACCCTTTAAAAACCAGCTTGGTCTTTTCATCTTCATGTGTGACCAGCTTACACCATTGCACAGAGGGCTTGCGATCACTTTTCAACTGCATGCAATTATCTTCATCACTCCGCATTGCTGTAAAGAAAAGCACACACTTTAAATAAAAATCTTGTTGCTATGTGTTCAAAAAGCTACCAGAGGCATCCAATAATCCTGAGCAACTGAAGTGGTTTCCTGAAATAGATTTTGTTTCCTGTTTATGGTGAATTGAATCTTTAGTGTCTGTATTTACTGAGAACCACTTCTTCCCAAATGAGCTGCAATAAATTAATGACTTCATCCCATTCAACTCTGAACTATATTGACAGAAAGCAATTCTACAAGTGTTACTATTTACAACCATACATTTCATGTGCTTTTAAAACAAGAGATGCAATGTTTTGAGCTATATAGATTACATTCTATAAAATCGTATAAAAGTATCATATAATGTAGCTGATCGTGGTTTACATGCATGCTTATGTATCTACATACAAGCCTATTTCAACTATCCTACCAATCTGAGCGATGCATGGATGTAAACTACCTAAAGCAATGATTGTACCTCTAAATTCTATTCAATGTTACTAACATCTATGACAACATACAAGAAAGTAATAAAATATTTCAATATTTTAAGTAATAAAATATTTCATGTAAGAACACGACAGGTGTGATAGATGAAAAGACCAAGTTCCAAAAAGGATCTCTAAACAGAGGGTCAAAGAGTAGGGGTCAGTGGATTTATAACAGAGCAAGTTTTTTTAAAATACAGATAAACATTTCAGTTTATCCAAGAGCAGGTTAAGAGATAACTTGATCTCAATCTATAGGAACCTATTTGGGAAGACTATTTTCGATATTTAAGACTCTTTAAATCTAGCAGAAAAAGGCATACCACCACCCAAAACCGGAGGCTGCAGTCAGACAACCTCAGATTAGAAGCGTCATGCAATTTTTTAACCACAAAGACAGACAATTGGAACAAACTCTGTCACTTAGGGTCTCCAAAATCAAGAATGGATGTATTTCTAAAGGAACATTGTAACTCAACCAGAAATTACAGATTGGTGCAGAAATTACATTGGATGTGTAATACGGAAGGTCAGCCTAGATGAAAATAGACATTATCCTCTGCAGTGGCTTACTGTTTTCTGCTTGTTGAAGATAAATTGTACCTCTTTTACAGGTGTGATGGTTATTTCTTAAAAATTCTGTAAACTCCAGTAAAAACACTTGGACGAGAAAAGAAATTTCAGAGGAATAATGTCTAATGGATACAGCACTGAAATGGGTATCAAGAAACACGAGTACAATTCACAATGCAGCCACAAGGCTTCCTGTACAGAAGACCTTGGACAAGTCACTTAATCCACCCTGTGCCTCGGGTGCCTATTTCACACAAGTGTTCTGAAGATAAAACCAATTAACAACTGTGAGGGTCTCAGGTACTATGATAATGCCCAATGGATGTAAGGGGAGCCAGTGTCTACATTGATGTTGTGCCACCTTAACTATGCTGACAAATGGCCTACGTCCTTCATCAAGGTGCTTTTATTTTGTTAAAAAACAAGGCAGTTTTGTGGGCAGATGAGGTGATTACCATATGCACACCAGCACTGTTCATGTAAAAAATAATTTGACTTTTTTTTGGAACAAAAACAGTCTAGTGTAGACAAGACCTAACTCAAGCACAGTCTACATTGGCAGTGGTGGTCGATGGGAGATATGCAATATCTCCTGTCACCATACTTAGGTATACATAGCACAATGTCTTCACAGTGCTGTGTCAATGGGAGACACCCTCTCATCGCTATAGCCTTACTCCTTTTGGGGAGATGGATTAAAAGAGTCAATCAGAGAGCGCTCTCTACAGACCCATTCAACCCATGCTGCTGCATCAACCCCTGCTGCCACGACAATGAAGAGGTACACTCCGTGTCACAGTTAAATCCAAGGCTTGAAAAGATTGCTTGGCATAAGTGGCTAACACACTTTTCAAGGGAAGGGTCAAAGCAAAGTGGTCCAATAATAGCTCTCCAGTCACAGGAAAGAAAGTGAGAGAGGAAAGAAGGGAGAACAGTTGGTTTGAGTCACTTGGTGGGGTCCAGGCAGGTGTCTAATCCAGCCAGCCAATCATTACACACTCCAACGAACTCACACGGGAAAATGATAAGAGACAAAACCACCACATTTACTTGTGGTAGAACGCTGTCCACAAAGTGATCACTCCATATCTGACAAGAAACCTGCACAAAGCTTTCAAAAGACAAGCCTTGGAGCTTAAATTCATAGCTTTGTTAGATGCTAAAAAACCATGGACTGACTAGAGACGCCGGATTTACAGCTTATTGTATCTATCTGCAACTCACTAACCAACACCCATAGCTGCTTCCTCTACACACACCACCATTTTCTTTCCTCTCTAAGACTAGAGGAGTGTTAACCAGCCACTTACACATCATGGGACAGTTCAAGGACTTAACTATTTATGCCAAATAATCTGTTGAGACCTCATATTTAACAGCAACACGGATGCTACAGCTACCCTATAGAGGTTACACCCTGCATGCTGCTGATGCAAACTCTGAAGCTGATGTGACAGTGCTCTCCTGTAGACCTACCCTGAGTTCCAGTAGCTATATCAATGGGAGAAGCTGATTACTTCAGGGTTTAGGTAGGTATACCTATGTCTCTCAAACCCCTAGCTCTCTACTGTGTAACTGGTCTTTGCTTCCCAGACCTGAAGAAGAGCTCTGCATAAGCTCAAAATCTCACCTCTATCACAAACAGAAGTCGGTCCTATAAAAAGATATTACTTCACCCAGCTTGTATCTCTAATATTCTGGGTCCAACTCAGTCAAAACAACACTGCATCAAATTACCTGTCAGCCTCACCACCTTCTGATATGTTATGTTTGAATCTATACAACTAATCTGATTTGCTGAAGTAATCTTCCCCTCCCACACTGTAAGGTTTTTTTCAATGCAAGTTTTCTCCACTCTGGCATTGGACAAAGTGGGATTTCACCCACAAAGGCTCATGCAAAAAATCAATTTGTTACTCTTTAAAAGTGCCACAGGACTCCCTGCTTGTTCTGCATAAAGGAATCAAGAGCAAGTTCAATGGTAATCACAACCAGCTTTGTTAAAGCTGATGGTGATAAAAAGATGATCACATGCAAAATTCCATTTTAAAAATGAATTTACAGCTCAGCAAACCAGAGTCCATTTTTCTATGTATCCAAAGACAAGGCAGCATATGAAAGCCACAGTAGCGTAATCTTCCTCTTGTGCCCCACTGTGCCCATGGAGCCACTGTAAACTGACAAAAAGTTAGTTTTCATCAGCCATCAACAAGTTAGCAAGCCAGAAGCCCTGGTCCCACCACACAGCCCTCCCAGACCAAAATGATTCATGGATGAACCAGAAAAATCAGAACATTAGAGTGTAAAGACTGCATAACTTAGTAATGACTACAACTGCACTTACAAATTATTCATCAACAGCTTAAAAAGAAAAGTAACATAAAACAAAGCTTACAAGAAGTGAAGCTTGGCCAGATGACTAGGGAAAAGTAGAAAAATATGCTTGAGCAGGCAGGAGTGAAATCAGGAAGGCGAAAGCACAACTGGAGTTGCAGCTAGCAAGGGATGTAAAGGGTAACAAGTATGATTTCTACAAGTATGTTAGTAACAAAGTAGTGGCCAAGGAAAGTATGGGCCCCTTACAGAACGGGGGAGGCAACCAAGTGACAGGTGATGTGGAAAACACAAGTATTCAATGCTCCCTCCCCCACCATCTGTCTTCAGAGACATAGTCAGCTCCCAGAATGAATGGCAAAGAGGTGAGCTTCACTCACTGATGAAAGAACAGGTTCAGGACTACTTAGAAAGGCTGGACATGCACAAGGACATTAGCTGCCTCTTAATATAAAGAATATTTAAAATGCAGAATTAAATGGAAGTCATCATACAGCTAGGACATGCGCACATAGCCAACATGACTTCATAACCACACAGAAGAACAATGAGCTTTAACGATTACAAATAATATGGCTCCATTTATCTCCACACAACAGATTTTGTTATAACAACTATATCTGCACACTGATACCCAGCACATGTTCAGATGTCTTGGCAATTATACCATAGAACAGGGGTCTTAAACTCAAATTACCACAAGGGCTGCATGAGGAATGGTATGTCAACCCAAGGGCCGCACCACTGAAACCTTTTCATACAAAAATGCAAAGTATAGTCAAAATGAAAAAATGACAAGTAACATATGTATGCCAAGAGTAACTAAGAAAGACTTAATTCTGTTCATTACTTCTGATGGAGATATCACCAGGAAAACAAAGAGTAACACACTTTAAATTTTGCATTATCAATTATTTGAGAAATTCTATGCATCATTGTGGGCTGCAGGAAATAACTTCAGGGGCCACAAGTTTGATGCCCCTGACAGAGTGCTAGAGTTCATACACCACACATAGGAAGACCAGCAGCAATGCACTCTGGGATGTCATACCATACAATAAGCAGAGTACCAAGGACCACAAGCCAAACCCATGTGTATTCAGTGAGCCCTATTAAGTCACACAGAAAACAATGTTAACCTCACCTAGTGACAATGAGAAGAACTTCCAACAGGTGATCTTCACTAAGATTTTTACAGCAAGATAACCAACACAAGCTAGCTAGCTTGCTGTAAAAATACATCATCTTTGGCAGTGAAGATATCACCTAAATGCAGATAGAATATGTAATTTTGACATGTTAGTTGAACTGTGTTATAATAATTTGGGGCCTACCAGGGACTGCCTTAATTATAAACTTAATTGTTGGAAAGTGGGTGAAGATTCACAAGATGTTACAATGACAACAATTAATTGGATGAAGTATAAAAGGGAGACAAAGATTGGATTAGTCCAGACCAAAAAAGAGAAAAAAAAATTACTGATAAATCCCAAGGGCTGTGTTAAGATCAGATTGGGTCAACAAGTGGCACACGGAACTGGAACTGGACCGTATACCTCTTTATTTCATGCAGAGCAGAAAGCCTTCAGAATCGCCTTCCATCTCTGGCACTCTTTTGCTGATGTTTGAATGTCTTCTCTTGTCATTTTCATAGTTTTTGGTTTCAATTCTACTTTTGTCTTGCATTTCTGAATTGTCCATTATGTACCTTGTTGCCTCTCACTCAGATTTCAGTGAAGCACCTGTCTTATGCTGTTTGGAGAGAAATGGGATGGTACAGCCAGATCGGATGATCTGTAGAACCCATCTGTCTGATGTTATGGGTGCCTAATGGTGGTAAAGAGTCTTGCGGCAGAATTAAGTTGTTGGTCTCCAGAGGATGTACTAAAAGATGGAGGATTTTCTGACCCTCGACCACACCTTCAAAACTGTTGCCTTGGTTGAGGTGGTGGATGATCGATTTTGTTTTCTTCGTTGAGGTCTCTGTTTGGACCATTGATTGTTGTAATGTCTGTACTGCAGTTGGGAATGGATACTGTCACATAAAAGACTAGAACTTACATTACCTCCTCTTTGCTGCAGGGATGAAAATGCCCAGGGTTTGCATGGTGGTTCTACACTCCGTCATGGATTGCAAGACACTGTTGGTCATGTCCTTCGGTTATGAGCCTTTTAAATTGTTCTCTCTTAGATCTTGGGAGATCAACAGAGACAAGGGTCAGAATGATTGTAATTAGAAAGAAGACTCTCGTAATTGGAGACTCATATTGTTAGAGTTACAGATGAATAAACTTTTCTTCCTAAGAGATCAAACTTTGTCAAATGGTGTGGACCTGTGTGTAGATTTGTCTGGCCTTATGTGCAGCTGCATCAACTTCCAGGAAGTTTGGGGGTGGGTATGTGAAAAGGAATTCCATATTCTCTTGAGAGATACACTATTTCCTGTCATTCTTCTTATTGGTAGGTTAATGGTTGCTGACGCTGTCAAGATGAATTCTGAAGTTTCCATCAGGGCATCATCCATAGAAATAGCAATTCTAGACGGAGCAGCAGCATGCAGGATTCTAGTCATTTTGCGTGAGGATTCCCTGATTTCATCTAATGAGATCTCAAATTCTTGAGAAGTCTTTTTAGGAGTCTGTTGAAGAGTTCAGGATCATTTAGCACCACCAGTGTTGTCTGAGGGACTACAGCCTCAATGGGTGATGAGGCTGACTCGAGAAGAGGAGGAGAGGCTCTGATATGAGACAAGGAAGTGCCCTCGAATGGCTGAGAATGTACTTGGGAGACAGAGGCAGTGGTAGTAGGTCTGACAGAATCTGGGGTGGCCATTGTATGTGGACGAACAAGATGTTCAGGGTAGTCCTAATATGGATTCCACTGATGATGGTATGGCATTGGAGGAGAGTGCAATGTTGGGCTATAGTAATGATGAGGTTCATATGAAGAGTAGTGTGGATGGTGGCTGAGAGGTATAGATGGTCTGGATGATGAATGATCTAATGAAAAGTGAGTCCTCAAAACTGTCCTCGTCAGAGCTGAAGTGCTGAGGAGGTGAAAAAGCATCATCATGTGCCAAGTGAACAGGTGATTCATGGGAGCATCAGAACATGGAGATGCATCAGGATTCGGTTCAACTGAAGGCCTTCCTCCTTCCTGGCAGCGTCATTTCATTGGTTGGTGGAATCACCATGGGATGTATCCATAACAGTCCCATATTAATGGTGGACAGTAGCGTAGCTGTGATATTAGCAGTCGGTGCCAGGGTACGTGATGGCGTGGCCTGTGGGGTCATAATGGTTGTTAGAACCAAGGTATCAGATGGTGCGATAGCCACCATCTGTTCAGATAGAGGCACTGTGGTATGGGAGTTGAACAGTGCCGAGGTCTGACGTGAGGAACAGTCATGTTGTTTATGCACTGTATGTTTATGTGAAGTCGGAAATGAGAGCCTCTCGAGCTGTAACTAGGGCATTTCGAGTCCTTAGCTGAGGTTGCCTGCTAAGTACTGGAGGAACCATTATCTTCCTTTGTACTTTTCCTGAGAGAAAACCCCTCATCAGGGTGTTTTCTCTTACGTAATTGGCTGGAAGTTGGTGTCACAGCCCTTCTCTTCGGAGAGTGAGACGCCTTCTCTGGGCCTGGATCTGAGGTGGGAGGACTTCTCAAGCAACATCAACTTCAACCATAGGTCTCTGTTTCTCCTGGAGAGAGAACTGAGACTTTTACAGTGTACACATTTTTGGGATATATGGTTTTGCCAGAGACAGTGCAGATAGAGGGAACAGCCATCCAAGGCAGCCATTGTGTCCCAGCAAAAGGAACAGTGCTTGAAGCCTGGGGAAGCGGACATCTTTATGTCTTTTCTCAATGTCTCTCTCTGCCCTTTCTTCTCTCCCTCTTTTTTGGTTTTTTTTTTTGTTTTTGTTTTTTTTAAACACTGTAAAAAAAGGGGGGGGGCATAGGGCAGCAGGTGAGAAGGAAAAAAAAAAAATTTATTTTGAGAATTCTTTTTTTAAACTAACAAACTAAACCAATGCATCGTGGGGAAAAGATAATAAAACTGATTAACTACTAAGGGAATAATTAGTTGTCTGGTTTATGGGGGAGAAAATGGCAGAAAAAAAATGAAGAACTGCTGAAAAGTGCTCTGTCTCCAACCAGCAGCTGAGAAGGAACTGGGGGCAATGGGCAGCACATGCACTGCCAAGTATGCCTACAGCTCCATAAGACACTGGTGGTATGTGCACTACCTATACCAATACTGTTATAAGAACTGTGGATCCAGGACACTGCAGCACACAACAGCACAAATGGAGAACCCGCAAGGACAATACTCGAAGAACAGGTGAGATCACCACTTGCACTGGCTACAGATAATTCCCGAAGAGCACTTGAACCATAAGCCTTTGGCTCCTACTCTAGAAACCGCCCTCATGTATCCTTTTCCTTCACCCCACTTTATTTCTTCTCTCTCTTTTTGCCTTCCATTTAGTCAGTCTGGCTTGGCTGGCTAATAACAGTCTCTTTCATAACACTGCTGTTGAGCCTTTGTCTGGTGAAACAACCAATAGCAATACCCTAAAGAACCTGATGGGAGTTGAGTTTTGCCAGACCTCATGGTGGCTGATAAGAACTTGCTTGGACTGTTTTTATCCAGCAATGACTCTGCAAGCAGGTATTAGCATCAGAGAGAAAAACTGAATTTTCTCTCTTTGCTGTTTTTTTCCTTTTTGGGTTCGTCTGGCTCTCTAGGTTACAAAGGAAGCAGAATGGGCTTTTAACAGGAGCACCAACTATGAAAACAATTGGGGGTCACGGTGGATTGAATGTGAGCTCCCAGTGTGATGCTGGGGCCAAAAGAATGCATGCAGCTCTTGGCTACATAACACAAGGCATCTCAAGTACGGGTTATTTTACACCTCTGTATTTGACACAAGCGTAACTGCTGCTGTTAAGTTATAAGGTGCTAATGTATGCTGTTAGCTGAAGTGATTTACATGCTGGAGGCTGTTTGGAAATAGTTCAAGAGTGGCAGTTGAAGCAGTGTAAAGGGCAGGCATGATACAGGTCTTAATTACTCTAGATTATACCAAGTGGGTTTACAGAAGAGTCACGGGAATGATTAAAAGATTAGAAAACGGTGCCTCATAGTGATAAGCTCAGAGCTCAATCTATTTAGCTTAGAAAAGCAAAGGTTAAAAGGAAAACTTGATTACAGTCTGTTTCTACATGGGAAACAAATATTTGATAACAGACTCTTTGAGTCTAGCAGATTCCAATGGGTAGAATATGAAGCCAGACAAATTCAAACTGGATAGACAGCATACTCTTTTTAAAGGTGAAGATATGCACACTAGCAACAATACACGTGCTCACGTGCATGCCTGTGCCATCATCCACATCAAAATGCCTGTAGCCTGTTTTTGGCATATGCTGGGTGAGTAATCTTGATGCTTGAAGAAATGTGGATATCTACATGCCTCAGCTGATGATACATTCTTGCACCCATACTACTGTGCAGGGTGGATGAGGGCAAGGCACAAGAATCAGGTCACATGTTTCAATAGTCCTCCAGCCTCATTCCTACAATGTAGTAATCCTTCTCCTGACTGTTCGTTAAACAAATCAACCAAGGCCCCTATTCCTCAGGTGTCAGTCCCAGTAGACAGCTATGCCAGCCATTGCTGAACAGTTTTCTGTTGCACTTTGGTCACTACAGATTAACATAGACCTTGCTCCAAGAGAAGCCACCTGGTCCACTGAGCACACTAATTACTTAATGAGTTCACTGAGCCCATTAATGTGTGGTCAGAGAACACCATCCCCCATGGCTTCACCCAGAGCAGCAAGAACATTAGCCTGGACCAGGAGATTTCCACAGAAGCTGGAGGAAGCAGGCATTCACCAGACTCCAGCCTTGCGTGAAGAATGAATAAAATTCCTCAGCCTCCTATACTGAATTGGGTCACACACAAACTGTTGCTCCAGGAGGGACTCTCAGACATACCACTGCTACAAAGAGCTGGGTTGGCTGCTCTAGAGAGCTCCCAGTTCAGAGTCTCAAGTGAATCTTGATTATCTCCTCAACCACACACCCCCCTCACCATTCAGCAGGCTGATGAAGCAGCAGGAACTTCAGATGAAGCTATGGAGGAAGTGCCAGGAGACCAGGAGGAAGATAAGCTTCTGACTCTGCACATGATCAAACCCCTTCCCCATGCCCTCTCTCCTAAAAAGCCAAAGAAGGACTCTGAGCTGCAGCAGGAACCAGAATCTGAAGCTGAAAAATTTTATGACAACCTCCACAGACCCTGCCGATATCCCCTACTGCCCTGCTGCTACACGTGCATAGCCTTGTCCAGATAAGCTCCCATTATGCTTCCCTGAAATGGGCCCAGGGTCAAGACATAGTTATAATTAAATTATTTTATTGAAACTCAGGCTGGGAATCATCCAGCATGTGAGGTGTCTACTGGTAGAATCTCTCAGGAGGCTGGTGAGAGAGCTACAAAAGGAGGTGTCTAGGCTGCAGAGCATCAATGCACACAAGGAATCCACTGAAAACATGCAAAGGGGGACCTCCAAAGATGAAGGCGTAATCCAGCTGGAAAGGACTTCAGAAGCACCACTAGGGGAATAAAAACTGCTTCTTCACAGGGAGGAACCTGGCTACTTGTCATTTTTGGCAGCAGGCAGTGCCTCACCTCTGTTTCTGACCTACTGTCGATAGGGACAAAAAAACTATATGCTGCCCAGGCAACGAGGGATAAGAAATTCCCCTGAAAGGTAGAGGAGAAGCCATGTATCCCCAAGGATGGGAGGACCATGGCCCCCACTACCAAGAGGAAATGAAGAGTGGTGGCAGTCGGTGACTCCCTTTTAAGGGGGAAAGGGGCATCCAATTGCAGGTCTGACCTGACATCCCAGTGTGCTGCCTGCCAGAGGCTCATAACCAAGACATTATATAAGGATGGCCAAGAATCAGTCCCTAACTACCACACCATACTGCTCATCCATGGCCACATGACTGATATTACAAGGTACGAACCTGAAAAGATCAGAAGAGATCTCTGTACGGACAGCCCCAAATCTTGCTTAACTTTTTAGTGTGTACAATGGCAGGATCACGTGATCCTCTGACTCTATGAACCCATTCACTTTATCCAAATTAATACAACAGGTGAACCCTGGACTTCCCAGAGGAGCCCAAGTGTAGACAAAGTTCCCACAGCCACCAGCATTTAACACTGTTTCTTCTAAGCCTACTCAGAACAGGGTCTGAATCTGTGCTGAAAAACTAACCACAAAAATTCTCATGCAGCTAGATGGATTGTAAACAACTCATGCCAGACTCCACTGTCAGTCTGCTCCTCACCCCCCAAGAAGTACATGCACACTCCAACTTTAAGGGTCACCTGTGCAATCTGTAGTCAGTAACTGATCATCAACCTATACAAAGGCAGCACAGACTTAACCACCCTAGGAGCTCTTCCAGCCCCGGATCAGAGCAGGGAAGCTATGCCTTTTCCCTCGGCTGGCGGCCCTCACTCACTCCTCCACTTCTGCTTCCTACCTGGGAGCTTAAGTGGGCCTTCCTAAAGAGCCCACCAGCTGCTCTCATCAGCCCTCCAGCCCGCTGCTCATCCAGCTAGCTTATCCAGCTGGCTTCAGTTTCTCCTTCATTAGGGTTTTGGAGCAAGGGGTAGGCCAGCACACTGCTACATGCATTCATCTATCTATTAAACAAACCCACAAAAGACTGCAAAGCCCTTCAGGGTTAACTGTTCAAGCTGAGCAATTATTTTAATTACTGTTCTTTTAACTCACCCAAACAAAAGATAAGTTTCTGAGGAATATGATATACTATAGAATGACAGCTCTCAACCTCTCCAGACTACTGTAGCCCTTTCAGGAGTCTGATTGCCTTGCATACCCCAAGTTTCATCTGACTTAACTACTTGCTTGCAAAATCAAATATAAAAATACAAATATATCACAGAAAGCACACTATTGCTAAAAAATCACTTACTTTCTTTTTAGCATAGAATTATAAAATAAATCAATTGAAATATAAATACTGTATTGACATTACAGTGGATAGCATACAGTAGTATAAACAAGTCATTGCCTGAATGTAATTTTAGTCTGCATTGACTTCATTTGTGCTTTTGATGTAGCTTGCTGCAACACTAAGCAAATAGCCAGATGAGCTGAAGTACCCCCTGGAAGCCCTCTCTGCACCTGCGTACAAGTAACCCTGCTTGAAAACCAGAGCCTTATGCAGGTCCATCTAAGGCTGAGAGATCTCATGACCCCATTCTAATGCAAGAGGGCATGGACCTAACAACGCCTGGTGAGTTTCAGCCGTCCTGACTGCTCAGTGGGCCCCAATGTCAAAGTGTATCAGATCTGTGTCACGTGAAGCATCATTGTAAAACTAACACCACACTGACCATTAATACCCTTCTAGGGTGTATGTATGGTAAATGATCAAGGGACCATACAAATATGAAGGAAATGTAGAAGTGAAATGTGTCTACCAGATAGGTCTGGTTGTGAGAAAGAAGGAATATTTCTTCAATATATTTAGCCAAAGTGATTACACATCTCTACATTACATAACTGTTCCATCTATAAGATGTTCCACTTAGCAAACAAGATTTCTGAAACTGAAATGGAAAAAAGGAAGAAAAAATACTCCATAGCAGATCAGGAATTTTACCATGAACTGCTTAGCCAATTCAGAATGTAAAAACTCCAGGGCTCAGAGTTCATTCTTTCAGAAAATAGAAGCATACACCATCATATTGTACACAAACCCAAATTTCAGTTTGAGCAAGGCTTATCTCAGACAAAAGGATCTTAATAATGGGTCCTTCCACCACCTAGTAGAATTGCAGAAGTTAAAAGACTAATAACTGTGGGTTTAATAAAACACTGATAAGATTATTAAAAGAAAATTAGTTTGCATAAAGAAACGTGTTCCAGTGAAAGATGTTGCCAGTGTAGTTTTTTTTCCTCTTTGCTCACTCAGAATTCTGTATTATTATTTTTCTGGGCAAGTTGTTTGAACGTTTGCTTTAAAATTACCTAGCATTTACTATTCCTGTTATCTTCTGTGAGTCTACTATTCTACAGCTCATTAGTGGATTATTAATAATCCACTAGATTCTAGTGCATGTTTTTCCTGTTTCATTATTTTATAAAACCTCATCCCAATGTACACAGCTGGAATGTAATTTTTCTTCCCGTTGAACCACCCCAAATTTCCACAAGCATGGAATTTGCTGTAGTTCAGGTCTAAAGCAGTACTGAGTTATGTTAAGACAACATCTATACTCACTAAAAACTCACCAAAAAACTACACTCACTGAAATCTTGTGCATTCTTACAGCTCCATCCATCCTAGGTCTCATTATAGGTCAAATTTTTTGGTAGCCTCGAAATAAAAGATTCAAGTTTGAAGGTCAAGTTTGGGATTCTCTGTTATTCTCCTCCTCCAACCTTTCAACTGCCATGGAACCCTCTTAAGATGTTCTAAAGGGACAAATAGCAACGACCTGTAATGAAAAACTGTACCAGGCTTCAAGACTCTCTCTCAAAAACGCATTTCAGTGATTAAAATAAAATCTGCATGCTGTTTTTTGAAGAAAAGGTCAGAATCTGGATTTGGGATTTCTCCTATTTTGCATCAGATAATAAAAACTAAAGTTCACCATTTAATCTCTGTGAAAACTGGCAAGTCAAATTATATCAGTCAAGATCTAAATTATATTAAATGCAGCTCTGTTTCTTGGTAATAATTTTTTATTGCTGTCATTCAATGTTAGCGCCACGCCTGAATTTCTCAAGTTCCATGTCTTTCCTACTGAGATGTTTTCTACATCACAGCTGATTTATGCAGTAGAATAGAACCAAACAACAGGAAAACTGATAATTACGAAACAATGTCCACAGTTCAGTAGCATGTTTACCACCTTATCATCTAACCATCTATGACACGGTGACAAAGGTAACACATAGGCTAAACAACTCGTGGCTGTAATGACAGAATTTAATCTAGACTATACAGGGCCTAACAGAAATTTGCAACAGAATGGTGGAAATAATTCTAGTTTTAACTTCAGGAATTATCCCTTCTTTGAGATGGGTGGGATTTATCTTAAAACTCATATTCACTTACACAGGTGTAGAAATGCCATGCAGCACACACTAGGAGAATTCATATTCACTTATAAAGGTGTGGAAATGCCATGAAGCAATCTAGGAACACCGAGGAGTCACAATTTTATTAACGCTGCATGCGACCTGGTTGGTCAATGGAAGTTACTGTCTACACTGTATGAAGATGTTCTTGTATGAGTGCACTGATCTAGCTTAATACAAACCAATGGGATGAACAAACAGAGGAGACAACACAAGGGCTTCCCGCAAAAGAACATCCAGGCACACACTCAAAACGCAATAGTGAAAAGTATTAGCTAGCTTCCAGGTATTCTGTCTTCAACAAGTTACAAGCCTTGCTTGGCAGAAGTTGACAGCCTGAAGATCAAGAGAGCAGTTTATTAAAAAAAAAAAAGGTGACTGAGGCGCAAAATGCTTCTCGTGAGAAGAGAGACCAATTGCCAGAAGCTATTAGGGAGACAGGCTGACAGAAATAAACTCAAGAGTCTGGAGGAGCAAGGTCTTTCCAGAGCTAGGAAGCCACAGAATCAAACATGGTGCTCCAGCTGAAGCCTCACCAGTGCTAAGCTGAGTGGGATAATTAACTCCTGTGTCTCACATATGACACTCCTGCTAACTGGCCCTAGAATAACATTACCTATTTCAAAACTGCGTAGCAGACTCACTCAGTTTGTGATCCACTGTAATGCTCGGCTCTTTTTCAGTTAGAGTACTACCACCTAGCTAGTTATTCCCCATTTTGTAGTTGTGCACTGGATTTTTTACTCCCTGAGTGAAGTGCCTGGGGCTTACCTTTATTGAATTTCATCTTGATGATTTTCAGACCAGTTCTCCGATTTGGTCAAGGTGGATTTGAATTCTAATCCTGCCCTCCAAAATGCCTGCAACCTCTCCCGGATAGGTGGGATCTAGGCAAATTCTGCAGCTAGGCAAATTTTATAAGCACACTCTTCATTCCATTGTCCAAGCCATTAATAAAAATATTGACTAACACCAGATCCATGACTGACCCATGAGGAACCCCATAAGGCAGGGGTCTCAAACTGAAATCACCACAAGGGCCACATGAGGACTAGTACGGTAGGCCAAGGGCCACACCACTGAAATCTTTTCATACAACAATACTGCAAATATGGATAGTGATAGTGTCATTGTGGGCCACAAGAAATAACTTTAGGGGCCGCATGACCCTTGGGCTGCGACTTTGAGACCACTGCCATAAGGTAACTGTAAGCCACTGACTGTGAGCCATTAATAATTATTCTGAATAGCCTTTCAACCATGGACATATTCTGAGGTGTAAGATAAACCAGTTGTATCATCACCCACCCTAAAACTGTGCGTATCTTAAACAGCTCTGCTGTTGTAATTCTCGACTGGTCTTTCCCAGCCATCATAAGAGCTGCAATAAGCAGCCTCAGCTGCTCTGACTGCAACAGCCTAGTTATTACATCACAGCCAAACACTGATCTACACCAGCTTTGTTACACCACAGCCACACTATGGTTTACACCAGCCTTGGTTATGCCTGGCAAGATGACCCCTAACACTTGCCCAGTTCTAATGTGCTCTGTAGTGTCCAGCCTCTACCAGGATCATTCAAAAGAAGGTTTATTTGCTCCTCTAAAGAAACAAAATCCACAGTTATAACATTAACTGGCATAAAGTGATCTCTTCAATTCAAACACAGCAACATGAAGGTTTACATTAAAAGTAAAGCAAGTTTATTAACAAGTGATAAGATTTTAAGTGAGGGGTGGACAAAATTGGCTCACAGTTCAGTGCCAGCAATTTTACTTTTGGTCACCAGAGGGTGCTCCTCCATTAAATTTCTGCAGTGCAGCTGCTAGGCAACAGTGTGCTAAAACTGGTCGCCATGGCAACCAGAAACATTGATTTGTCAAGGCCTATTTTAAGTGAGTTCAAGAATAGAGTTACAAGAAAATAAAATCGAAAAGCAGTTTCTAGAGACCAATACTTAACACCATTGGTTCCCAACCTCTTTTCTCCTGTGGCACACCTTGAAACCTTAATTTATTTTGAGGCACACCACCATATAATCGCCAAATGAACTTATGTATATTCATGAGCCAATCCAGAACTCTTGAGTAGTTTTTCAAAAACTTCTGACACACACCTGCTCGGGCCTGACTGCACATCTGTGTGCCATGGCACAGTAGTTGGAAACACTGCTTAACACAACTGCAGTCTTTATATAAGGTAAGAGTCTCCTCAAATGAGTTCCTGACAAAACTGGCTTGCAGCTAAGCGCTAGCAGTTTTATTTTTAATTGCTGCATTTCTGCAACATAGATAAAAACCAGGCTACAAACCGTGGTCACCACAGCAACCTGGCACCTGGGTTTTGTCAAGTCCTGTCTCAGACTACATTCCAGCAAGATGACTGACCACCCTCCCACTCAGAATCTCCTGCAAAGTCCAAAATGCTCTGGTTTTTTTAGTCGAAAGATAGCTTGGAGTTCTTTGCCCCTTTTTTACAGCCCAGTGAACTTCTTCGGCTTCTTCTGAAGATTACTCCCCAAAATAAAGTGCATTTAAGCTGTGAAGCCACAGAATCCTGTGGAGAAGGACATTCCATGCTGGGTTCTTCCTCTCTAAGGTGTGTTAAAATGCAATTGATCTATCCCTGCTCTCTCAGATGCAAATGAATAGCCATAGGACATGTGATGGCTAATCAGCTCTGAAACATGACTGGAGGCATCAGCTTGTTCTTCAGCTGGGAGAAACCTGTTTGCTCACTACTGGATGTGTTTGATGAAATGTGGAACTACAATTTGATATTTAGATGGTTCCTTGGACATGTACTGTACACACACTATTCAAGTGGAATACTGATGATCAGTGGGTTATTAATTTTCCAGCGATACCTTACGTGATACATCAGATACACTTTTGAACATTAATGAATTGGGACACAATGAATGGGTCAGGCCAGCTGAAAATCACTACCAGATATGAGTGAGCCTCCTCTACTTGGATTCTGTTAAGATCACATCCAAATTATAGTAATTTCATCTAAATCATATATCCCTAGTTTGCTTATAGGAATGTTAATAAAGTACTATATCAAAAAGCCTCAGTGAAAAATCAAAATATATCAGCTATATCCCTCCTACCCACTAGGCTCATAACCTGAGGCTGGATTGACATGCCTTGTTCTTGACAAAGCCACTCTAGCTATTTCTTTTAACCATACTAGCCTCTAGATACTCATAAATGAATAGTGTAATACTATGTTCCTGTATTTTTCCAGGTAGTGACCTTGGACAGAATGCTCTAC
This sequence comes from Podocnemis expansa, assembly GCA_007922195.1. Taxonomy (NCBI): domain Eukaryota; kingdom Metazoa; phylum Chordata; order Testudines; family Podocnemididae; genus Podocnemis; species Podocnemis expansa. The sequence goes on from ML681996.1 coordinate 47,275,697, forward strand.
AATTTCACAAGCCTTTGCTCCCTTCTTTAAAGTTAAGTACAAGGTTTCCCCCTTCTTCAGTCCTCTGCAACCTCACCCATCTTCCACGAGTTTTCAAAGATAAATGCTAATCATTATAAGAGTGCTTCAGTTAATTCCTTAAGTATCCTCAGATGAATTTTAACAGATCCTGCTGACATAAATACACCTCACATATCCAAATATTCTTTAACCGGTTCTTCCTCTATTTTGAAGTGTGTTACTTCCCCATTGTTGTTAATATCAATCGCATTAAGAAAGTATCTTGTTGCCATTAATCCTTTTAGTGAAGACTGTAGTAAAGTTGCCATTAAACGTATCTGTTTCTTTATTGTTATCCATTATTAGCTATTCCCCCCACCCCCTACTAAGCAAAACACCTATGCTTTCCTTTGTCTTTCTCTTCCTCCTCACATATTTATGGAACCTCTTCTTATTGCCTTTTATGGTCTTTGATAGTTATTATATTTTGTGCCTCTGCTTTTCCAATTTTGTCCCTACATGTTTGTGGTAATCTTTTGCACTTGTCTCAGTTCTATGTCTATGTGTCCATTTTCTGTAGAATTCCTTTTTGATCTTCAGGTCACTAAAGAATTCCTGACAGAACCACATTGGCAACTTACCATGCTTCATTGCTTTCCATTGCCTCAAAATAGTTTACCATTATGCATTTAATGCTGTCTTCTTCAGAAATCACCAACTCTACTGAACTTCCCCTCAGATTTTCTTCCCATAGGACCTATGAGCTCCCAACGTTTATTTATTCGCCTTTTTTGAAGGCCATTGGCACTATTCTGCTTCTGATTCCTTCGTTTACGGAAAGGCATGCACATGTACAGGCTAGTTTGTTGTTTTTAAGGTATGTTTTCTCTGAGACACTTTTATTCTAAATCGGTAATACTTTGTTTTAAGAAGATTTTCTGGTCACTGATAATCACATTCATTACTCCCTCAGAGGGAGCAGAATTCCAAAGTCAAGACAGGAGACAGACTTGCAAAAGTAGTTATGGTTGAGCTACAAGACTCTGAAGCCAGGATATATTCTCAAATCACATGATAGCATCCTCAGAAAAGTGACAGCCAGAGGCTCCATACCTGAAAGGGGTGCATTTGGAGACCAAAAGCAGTTAAAGGTGCAGTTAGCTCAGAAACTGAGGCACACCCTGTGATTTTATATTTACTAGGAAATGCTAGCAAGAAATTTCCACTTGACACACCACCAGTGGGTGCCTCATCGTAGTCAAATGGAAATGTCTTGTTAAAACTCCCTAAGGTGTGTATAAAAGGGAAATAGATGAAGCATGTGTTCACCCTATGTTTCCTTATCAAAATTTTTGCTTAGTTACAAATAGCAGTTCGACCATTAGGAAATGGATGAACAGAATAAGAGAGAAAATATCACAATGCCGCCATAGAATTCCATGCTATGCCTGTATCTTGATTACTTCATGCAGTTCTGGTTGTCCCACCTCAAAAAAGATTAGAATTGGAAAAAGTACAGAAGGACAACGAAAATGATTAGTTCATTGGTTCCCAATCTGTGGCCCATGGAGTCCTTCAGGAGGGCTCCCAGATCCCCTTCTATTGGCACATTGCCAGTGCAGGCTCCTTGCTGCAGCCAGAGGAACACTGATCTCCCATCCCCTGGCTGCAGAAGGGAGCCGCTGCCGAGGGATCCAGGTGGAGCACATGGTTTTCCTGCTGCAGCCCAGGAAATTGGAGATCTTCCTTGCTGAACTCTTTCCCTCTGGCTGAAGTGGAGGGAGCAAGGCTGCTGACGAAGACTGAAAGCCCTTCAGGGTTGTAAAAATTTTCTTTGCGGCCCTTGGGCTAAAAAGTTGGGAACCACAGGATTAGTGATATGGATCAGCTTCTGTATGGTGAGCGATTAAAAAGTTTGGGACCGTTCAGCTTGGAAAAGAGACAAATAAGGGGGAGACATGATAGAGGTCTATAAAAATCAAGAATGCTGTATACAAAGTGAAGTGTTATTCACCCCTTCACATAACTCAAGAATCAGATGTTGCCCAATGAAATTAAGATACAACAGGGTTAGAACAAACATAAGAAAGTACTTCTTCAAATACACAGTCAACATGGGGAACACATTGCCAGGAACATTGTAAAGGCCAAGAGCCTAAACAGAAGTTAAAGTAAGGGGGAACGCACTATAACGCCTTGCCAGGGCCTACCACATTTAGAGGCCAGAGTTTCAGGGCCCCTAAAAATAGAACTAGGGGGTGGAACATTGCGTTCCCCCTGCCCTTATTACCCCTGAACAGTTTTAAAAGCTGCCAGCCTGGGGGAAGCTCTCAGCCAGCCAGAAGACTGTCAGCCAGGCAGCAGGGAGCTTCCACCAGGCTGGGAATTTTTAAAACTTCCGCCCTGAGCATGCTCTGAGCATGCTCAAGGCAAGAATAGCAGCCCGTGGAGTGCATGCTCCACTCTGGCAGCCAGGTAAGGGGGCTCGGCAAGGACGACAGTCAGGCAGTTGGTTGGGAAAGGGTGTGGGGGAGGAAGGGGTCGGGCTGACTCCAGGGGGCCCGGAGAGCTAGTAGAAGGGTTAGGGTGGCAAGAAATGGTCAGGAGGAGGGGCTGAGGGGCTGAAGGGGGGGGCCTTGGGGGCAGGGAGCTTAGAGAATGGGGATGGGGGCTGAGGAGGACATGGGGAAAGAGGGGTTTGATGTGGGCAATAGTGGACAAGGTTGGAGTGATGTGGATTTCAGGCTGTGCCTCATGTCTGAGGAAAGAGCTGGTGGGGCTCAAAAATGCCTACTTGGGCTGGGACCTACACATGCATGAAAGGGGTCCATACAATACAGGAAGGGAGCCCAGAGATTAGGAAGCTTCTGGGGCCCATAAAATTATACTTTAACCATGAGTCTAAATGGGTTCTAAAAAGAATTAGATAAATTCCTGGAGAACTGTTCATCAAATGGCTATTAGATTGTTGATGGCAGCATTTCCAACAGGACTTGAAATTAGGAGGGCTTTGGGGGGAGCTCACTGATTTGGTATAACACTTTCACTAGCTGACAACTGTGGCGCGTGTTGGGAAACTCAGGAGGTGTGCAGGGGGAATGCTGGGGGGTGTTAGGGAAATTGCTGATTGATGGTCAAGGAACAACTCCCTGCTCTGAGGTGTCCTTAAACCTCCCTGAACTGCTAGAAGCTTGCACTGGACAACAGAGGATGGATCACTCAATAGATTGCCTTGTTCTGTTCATGCCATCTGAAGCAAGTATCACGTACCACTCTCTGAAGACAAGATACTAGATTAGATAGACCATTGGTCTGACCTAGCATGGCTATTGTTATATTCTTAACTACAGTAGAAGTGGCCAGGATGGGAGTGTTAGCATAAATAAGCCTCCAGGCCATTGTGGCATTTCTAGCGCCTTTTCTAAAAGGAGTGCGCTCATTGTTGCTATCACTAGTGAAGATGAACCAATGGTGGGAATTTTTAAAGAAGTACAGTAAGCCTAAGTTAGACAAGGTTACAACTCCATTCAGGCTTGTACGAAGACAGTTTAGAAAGTAGCTGCAATGTTTCCCCACGGCATGGATGGAAACAACTAGCAAACACACACAGAACCCTGAACACCATGCTTATACTAACCCACACAGACAGACAGACAAACTCATTTGTGATAGCAACTGTGGAAACAATAGACAGGACACTGGCCCCCACTGGTTAAAGGACACTGATAAAAATGCCTGCACCCACTTTATGTGATAGTGTCCGTTGTTGCTAACAACAGTGAAAAATTATAGATCTAAATATTGCGTAGACACTGGCAGGGTGGTAGCAATTACAACACAAACTAATACAAAAAAGCAACTATTCTCACCCTGCAACAGAGCACTATGCTAAAAAATCTTTATGGGAAGTGGAGAGAGCTCACTAGTGTAATTAGTGACATACTACTGCAATGCCTTCACGTAAGTTACGAAGGACTTTGAAAGGTAGACAAAAGACCCAAAGTCGTTAACACTCTGTGGCTCTCTGCTAAACCAGAAACTCTACAGAGAGAAACTGTGGCAGCTCTGACTATGTAACATGAACAGCTGGGAATAAAAAGTAGCCCACCAAAACCCAGTATCCATAGAACCAACCATTCAAACTCTCCTATCCATCAGTTCAACTGCTACAGTTTTATCTTCAAAAGGACACAAAACCATAGAATCACAGAAAAGGTAAGGGACCATGCGAAGTCATCAAGTCCAGCCCCCTGTACTCATGGCAGGCCCAAGTATTCTCTTAAACCATCCCTGACAGATGCCTCTCTAACCTTCTCTTAAATGTCTATTTGAAATACTCTGCACTTTACATAGGACTGTATCCTAAGGCTACCACTCAGAAAATGAGGTTAACCTAATACAGAGGAAAACTTCTATTACAAAAGTTCATTACATTAACACCACAAGCAGTAATGCTGAAAATATAAGAAATGAGAAACTGTTCAACACCTTAACAGTCACACAATGAACTCCTACTGAAAAACAGAAGTTTTGATGAAATTTTGAAAAGGCTGTGGCATTTCTTCCTCTACAGTTTCTTCTGCTTTCAATTCTGTATTAGTATTAAATACCATGTGACTTTTGAATTGTTCATATTATTGAGCTGTTATTTTGTGTATATTTTAACCTCTTGGTAAATTAGCTTCCGTAATTAGTTACCCTGTCTGAATCTACAATTTGGCACCTTCACAGTGTAGCTGGACTCAGACTTACACAACTTAAGGCCAGAATGAACCATCGAGACTTACAGACTCTAAGGGCAGAACGAACTATCATGATAATCTACTCTGACATCCTGCACTTTGCAAACCACAATTTCTCACTCACCCACTCCTGTAATAGACTCTGGCTGAGTTACACAAGTCCTCAAATCATGATTTAAAGACATTTACACCTGTAGTAAAGCATACCACCAACTGCAGGGGACAGTGAAAAACCCATAGGCTCTGCCAATCTAACTTGGGATAAAATTTCTTTTGGACCTCAGATATGGGAGTCAGTTGGATCCTGAGCACATGGGCAAAAACAGACAAGCAGACACCATAGAAGAGTTCTTTGTGGTACCGCAAAGCCCTTTGGATCTAACGTTCCATCACAGGAGAGATATGCTGCTCACAGTTACGGATTGGCTATATGCCATTGTAGGAAGTCTTGTCTTATACCACCCGCTCCACAGGCTTATCAGACTCGGTCTTGAAGCCAGTTAGGTTTTTTGCCCTCATTGCTCCCCTTGAAGGCTGTTCCAAAACTTCATTTCTGTGGTGGTTAGGAACCCTCAACTAACTGCAAACCTAAACTTGTAGATGGTCAGTTTATATCCAGGTGTTCTTGCATCTACATTGGTGCCTAACTTAAATAATGCTTCTCCCTCCCTTGTATTTATCCTTCTAATGTATTTATGAACCACAATCTCATCTTCTCCCTCCCTTCACCCACCACCACCTTTCTTTTGGGGAAGCCACGTTCTCTGAGTCATGCCTCAACTAACTTTAATCTCCACCCTAACTTCAGTGCTTAAGGTCCCACTTCTCATTTTGTTTCTTTTTATTTATACAGCTGTAGAATCTTTACCTATTCATTTTCATTTTCCCTTGCAAGGTCCAACTCTGCTTTGCTTTTCACCACTCCAACAAGTAGCTTCTGTTGCTGATCTATTCTACCTTCCCTTCCTGATAGGCTTTCAGCTCTCTCTTAATCACCTGTTAGCGATGCTTGCTCATCAATCTTGGCTTGCAACATTTCCCTATGAATTTTTACCTCTTGCTCAGAATACAGGCTCTTCAGTTTCTGCAATTTTGATTTAAATTCCAAAACTACTCCACATTCAGATCTTTGAGTTCTTCAGTCCAATTTACTTCCTCAACTAAATTCCTTAATTTTTTAAAGTGTTCCCTTTTGAGATCAAGGACCTTACTTCCAAATCTGTTTTTGTTTTAAGTGTCTGTTGCAAGCATCCCTTTGCTCTTCATCATTAGGTATAAAAGGATTAGATTTTATCAGAACCTGTCAGCCTAACAATAAAAACCCACATTAGAACCGAGTGAACCACAGTTTTAAATTGAGTTTGAATATTATCAATGACCATAGCATGCAACCAAAAATAATGATAAAGAGTTGATTGTGTTAAACTTGTAGCAACCCTTGGAAGAACAACATTATCTTATTGAAGGTTGAGCTAAGTTAATAGAAAAAGAGAACACGGTTAATTGGGTACCAGCTCTCAGTCTTAAACCTCCCTCACCTGGTTTTGGCAATGGATAACAAGTGGTGACATCATTTGCTTATTACAGTGTATAAAAGGCAAGGTTTTCTTTGACCGTTTTCCTAACCCTCTGGAGCCACACAGTGAAGAAAAAGGAATCTCCTGACCTGATCGGTTTTGAGTAGTTGGTCAATGTTTCTAGAATGTGTTATACAAGTGCACATATGCTTATATTGTGTTCTGGATGCAACCAACACCAACTGACCTTTGTACAAATAAAGGAATGCTTGTGTGGAAACTGAGTCATAGTAAACATTAATAAACTTATTAGGAAAATTATTTACAGCAGTTGGTAAATATTACTTTCATCACACGCACACAAACCAATTACAAGTATTTCCATACACAAAAATCCAGGTTTACATACAGGCAAAGGAAGGAAAATGCTCCTTGAGAACTAGAGTTTGTTTTATGGATATTTACTTTGTACATTTTGATAGGTGATATTGACATTGTGTTTTAATATGTATAAAGCTTTTATCTTCTAAATCTCAACATCTACTGTCACTAAATAAGCACTGTCTAACACCAATGTTCCCTGTAAGCTGCGCAGCAGCACGGAGGCGCAGCCCCCATCACTCACCTGTGCAGGAAACATTCGCCGCTGCACATGGCCAGCAGCTGCAGCCCCTACCTGGCTGAAAGACACAATCTTCCTGCCGGCAGGGAGCTGCCCCAGGCTGAGAGATTTTGAATCTCCAATGCCACCCGGAGCATGCTCAGAGCATGCTCAGGGTGGGAGCAAACAGCTGTAGCTTGGCCACTCCCAACTCTGGTGGCCAGGTAAGAGGGCACTGCTGGGGGGACAGATGGACAGCCAGCAGGGAGAGGGTGTGGGGGGGTGCCCCAGGGGGACTGGGAGGAGCCAGCGGCAGGGCAGCGGGGTTAGGGAGGGGGTTGGAGTGATGCAGGGGAGTGAGGGAAGTCACCTACAGTTTGGGCGGGTTAGGGAGGGGGTTGGGGTGATGTGGGGGAAGCCGGAGGCAGGTCTGGAGGGGGTTGGGATGACTCGGGGGATTGGGAGGAGTCAGTGGCAGGGCAGGTGGCTTGGGGAAGTGTCAGGACTTGGGGGAGTACAAAAATCAATCAATAAGAAACCTGAAAAAAAGGTTTCAATCAGAGGGTGCTTTGAGGTGGAGCTAGTGGGCGGGTTAGGGTGGGAAGCAGGGAAAGCTCATTAACAGAAGGAAGCAGATGGCAGCAACCAGTTAAGCAAACTGGGCAGTCTGAAAGCAGCTTTTTGAATGGAGCATGGGAGTGGGTCTAGGAATGAGGCACTGGACTACCAGGTCAGCCGCCATTTTGCTATCTGACCTCAACTCAGGCAGATGCTCAGTCTGTAAAATATAGATAAGATTTCACACTTGCAGTGTGTAAGTGTGAACTCCATAGAATCAGCATTGCAGATGTAAGGTACTGTTTCTGGTGAGTGCTGCCTAAAGTCTTTCCAATACGTGTCAGGCTTCAAACAAAGCAGCTTCTCCCTTTGGAGCTGAGTCTAGCAGCATCCTCATAGTAAAACGCTGTAACTCACGCCGACTGGCAGTTGTGGGAATAAGGGAGGGCTGGTTCTATCAGTGAACCATGTTGACCTGCATAAAGGACTTGCAACTCAATATCTATCTCAAATTATCTTTCCAAGTTTGTCTTTTTCAAAAATATAAAACATGTAATGGTGATTGTTTTAAAGTAACAAAACCAAAATTAGGCTCCATTTCTGCAAGCACTACTCAGGCACCAGAGTAACCTTATGCACATATGTGCCTCTAAGTATTTACCAGAACTACTCACATGAGTTAGTTTTGTTACTATCAGATTTATAGAATATTTGGGTTTTTTTCCCCTCAGAAAGATTGTGTTGTAACTATCATTTGAGATTACTAATCCAAGAATAGTAATTTTGGGTCAGATTTAAGATGTTTACAAATGAAATATATCTTACACTGCATTTGACAGTTTGCTTGTTATATGCAAAGTATAATATTTATGATGTCTGCAGCTATTCTTTTCCTTGTTTTGAATGTTGGACTTCTGTAAATTGTGACCTTTTCATTATCTGAGTTTTCAAGGATATTTAGCAGTGCGGAAAATTGGAAGAGTTTATAACAAGCCATTTCCTAGTCTGAAATAATGATATGCGAGACAGATGTGCTAGACAGAAGTCTGAGTCATAAAACAGGAAAAACTTTCAATGAGCTATTCAACAATTTTATTTTAAAATTTCCAGAAACATTCTTAAGGGACTCTAGAGCCATTATAGCTAAGCTTCAGATGGGCAGCCCTGTTAGTCTAGTTCAGTAAAACAAACAAGGAATCCTGCGGCGCTTTAAAAAACTAGAAACCTCCCTGCACACTCTGTGAAAGACCTCCAAGTCAATGACACTGCTATGGGTACCCACATGGCCCTACAATATACCAACATTTTTATGGGCAACTTAGAACAATGTTTCCTCAAGTCTCATCCCAAAACACCTCTCCTCTACTTATGCTATTTTGATGACAACTTCATCATCTGGACCCATGGCAGGGATGCTCTTGAAGATTTCCACAGAGATTTCAACAATTTCCACCCCACAATCAAACTGAGCCTGGAACACGCCACACGGGAGATCCACTTTCTGGACACTACAGGACAAAATAGGGATGGACACATCAACACCACTCTATACCAAAAACCTACTGATTGGTATAGTAATCTACATCCCACGAGCTTCCATCCTAAACACACCACACGATTCATTGTCTACAGCCAAGCCCTAAGATATAACCGCATTTGCTCTGATCTGTCAGACAGAGACAGACATCTTCAGGATCTCTATCAAGCTATCTTAAAACTATGGCACCCATCTGGAGAAGTAAAGAAACAGACCGACAGGGCCAGATGGGAACCCTGCAGTCAACTACTACAGCAAAGGCCCAAAAAGAAAATGAGAGAATGCCACTGGTCACCACATACAACCCTCAAGTCAGATCTCTACAACAGATCACTAAGGACCTCCAGCCTATTTTAAAAGATGACCCCTCACTCTCTCTAGCCTTGGGAGACAGATATCTCCTCGCCTGCAGACAACCCCTGAACCTTAAACAGATATTCACCAGCAACTACAGACCTAACAACAGAAACATTAAAGCAGCCACATATTCCTGCAACAAATCACACTGCCAACTCTGTCCACATATCTGCACAGAAGACACCATCATAGGACCTAATCAAGCCAGCTACTCCATCAAAAGGGTCCTTCACCTGCTCATCCACTAATGTGATTTATGCCATCATGTGCTGGAAATGCCCCCAAGCCTTATACACTGGACAAACAGGACAATCCCTACGCAGAAGAATAAATGGACACAAAACTGACATCACAAATCATAACACAGGAAAAAACCCAGTTGCTGAGCACTTCCATCTTCCTAATCACTCCACTGATGATTTGTTAACAATAGGCATCAAGAAAATCAATGGGACATCAAGATTTCAGAGAAACAGCCGAAATCGAACTAATATGCAAATTAAATTGTGTGAAAGAAGGGCTGAATCATGACTATGGATTCTTTTCGCATTATAACATGTAATTTGACTTCACTCTCCCTGTGTGCTGTTTCCTAGAGTCTGAATCCTTACAAATTCTCTGATTTGCTGTTGCAGTATGACCTAATCCCATGTCTTATACTCCCCTGCATTTATTTTCATCCAATTCTGTAAGTTCTCCCTCTTCAAAGCATCTGACGAAGTGGGATATTCTCCCATGAAAGCTCATGCGATACATAAATCTATTAGTCTTTAAGTGCCACAAGACTCGCTTTTTTTGCTTTACTAGACTAACAAGGCTGCCCCTTTGGAACATGTCAATTAGTATACTCCAAAAGAAAAACAGAGACAAAACAAAGCTTTGAAGGGAAACTGCAGAGTTAGACTTCATATGCAAATTTGACACTATGAGCTTGGGTCTGAATAGAGACGTGGGCTGGTTTTCTCATCACAAAAGATGATTTCCCCCTCTTTCAACCACCCCACCTTCTGATCTGTTGTTCCACACTGTTTGAATCAATACAACCTGATCGGTTTGCTGAAATAATCCGAACTGATCCTGTGACTTACCCTTCACTGCATTTATTTATCCCCTTCCACACTGTAAGTCTTCCATTTCAAGCAGCTGACAAAGTGGGATTCTATCCCTGACAGCTCATGTGATTGATAAATTGGTTAGTCTTAGAAGTGCTACAGGGATCCTTTATAGTTAAGCTTGATTCTCTTTTTTCATGTCCAAATACATTTCATAATTTTGAGGGTACACGTGTAGTTTTCCAAACAGAAGTTATGAGGGAAGGGGAGAGGAGAGAGTAAACTATGACTTTATAATGGAAACTGGTTGCAACCTTCAATGTTTCCTGTAGGCTGCACGGGTGAGTGGGCACTCAGCAGCCGTTGCATACCCGTGCAGGCAACTGATGTTCCCTCTAAGCTGATGATGCAGCTGAGCATGTTATGGATGCCCTCAGGGAGCCGCGGGAAGCAACGAAGAGACCCAGTGGGGGACAGGGAGCTGGTGGGGAACTTCCTCAGTTGCATCTATAACTTGCTCAGATGCATGATCAGCTTGGAGGGAACATTGCCTGACACCCCTCATTATTCTCCAGAGCAGTGCAAATTTTATTTTATAAATACTGAAAATACTTAAGACCTACATTTTACAAAGCAGTGAAAATATAAATGGATAAAAATTTTAAAATGCTTAAAAAACTGATATTGTCCCACAAAATTACAAAAAAAATATTAAACTCTACCAAGCCTGTTTTCATGTACATGTGACTATCAGCCAAAGCTCCCATGGCACCAAGTAGTGAGGATTCAGTAAGAAAGGTAGAGGGGAAGCAATGAAATTCAAGCACAGCATCTTGGTTGTAATCCCAACTCTAGAAGCTACTCAGAGGGGTGACAACTCAATTCTTTTTTCCTCCTCCTGGTCTACTTCCTTCTTCAGAAGCAAGAAAGTATCATTTTATAAAAGAAAAAAGGTATTTTGGTCCCTCTCTTGTATTAAGAATACAACATTATAAATAAAAATAATTCGCAGAATTTTCTAGGAAAGAAAATCTTTAATTATGATTAGCGATGCAATGAAATTCTAGCATAGAAACGTAAGCAACAGGAGGTGTTAATCTGCCGGGCTTTTCTTCAAGTCAAAAAAGAAGCGAAACAGTTGTTTTGTAAAGTGATGTGTGGGGTTTTTTACATCTTATTTTACACATCAATCTCCTGTTGCAATGACGCCAAATGCAAAACAGGAAACAACTATTCCATCCCCTGTTGATCTACAGTTGAATATAATAGTTCAAGTTACTCGCTATTTTGGTCAAATGTTAGTTAAAAATTGAATGGAGTCTTGCCACATATCCCTGGAAGAGTTAATGTATAGGAGGGTTTCCACTTCACACATTGACCAGAAGAGGCTTAAGTCGCTTTCTGAGAGAAACACTAAACTGCAAAAAGGCATTCTTATTCCAAACTAAGAGTGTCTGTACAGTGGAGAGAGGATTATTTATATTTGCATACCACCCATTTAATTCATACCTCAGGTTACACCAAAAACACATTTTTGTTTAGTCACGTCCCCAGGAAGCCTGATCACAGACACCTTGCATATGAACCATTTGCTGGGACACACGCCTTATCTGGTTAATAAAAGATGTATAGATGACAACTAAGAAAAGGAATGCTAGTTTTTTTTACTGTCTACCACATCACACAAAATAAGGTTGCCACAAAACTACAGAAAAGGTTCAGTATTACTGCTGATTACCACAACAGTACTGCACACCTGTCTTCAACTACACTTTCAGCTAAACAACCTTCTACTGACACCTGTTATCTGCAACATCTAGTATTTCTAGTCTAGACCAGTGGTTCCTAACCTGAGCCCCATGGACTCCTGGGGGGGCCGCAGAGTGGCTCCAGGGGGGCCGCGGACAGGCTGGGAGCTGGGGCTGGACAACATCGGGATCTCCGGGAGCCAGGGAGACCTGAACTTCCCCCAGGCAGGGAGTTTTTAAAACTCCCACCCTGAACATGCAGGGCATGCTCAGCAAGAGTAGCCTGGGGGGTGGCCAGGCGGCAGGAGCTCCGGTGGCCAGGTAAGGGGAGGAAGGAGCAGAGCACTGCAGGGGGGGTTTGGAGAAGACTTGGGGGGACAGGGGGTCATGACTGTGGCACTGCTGTGGCGGCCCCATCCACCTGCCAGGGAGCAAGGGTTGCTGTGGCTATGGCTCCCTCCCCAGGAGCCACCGTGGCCTCATCCCCCTGCCGGGGAGCAGGAGCTACGGCAGCTATGGCCCCCAGCCTGGGGACCCCACTCCCCGGCAGGAGAGCAGCATGGGCCATGTTCTGACCCCCTGTGGGCCAAATTCTGCCCACAGTGGCACCCACAGGGTCTGTGAACTTTCTTCTCCCTTGGCAAGGGGTCCCCAGCCTTAAAAAAGTTGGGAATCTCTGGTCTAGACAGTGAAGACAAACTTACTTTCACTTACAACCAACACCAATATCCACGCTCAATTCTCCTAAAAGCCAATCTTCCTTAGACCTCAGATGATCAATATTTTACCAACAAACTTTATTTAGAGTCTTACAATATCTGAGGTTGGTGTGAATACTGTACTTGAGTGAACACTGAGTGCTTTGTTACAGATGGTTTATTTTTGAACTAAATTCATTCAAGTATGCAAAAGGCACTGTGTAACTAGAAACCTAAGTTAGCGCAAGTCGAAGTTTACAATGTCATTATCAGACTTAAGCTCAAAATTTAGGTACATAAAATAAGTTTTTCAAAAGCTAACACCAGGAGAAACATTTCTATTTCTTTTTTTAAATTCCAACAGAGATTATTTTAAACAAAAATCCACTGTACTATCTGCAACCCAGACATAAAGTCCCAGAATGCAAGAACCTGAAAGTAAAGCTAATTAATCTACATGCACTGTCCAAGCAAGGAGAAATAAACAATGAAGTGCATAGTTAAGAAAATTAAATGTTTTTGTTTTCATTTTTATTAACCTATACTTCCATTTGCAACACACTGCGTTTCTAACCTTTACAATCTCTCTTTAAATACAGTAGAATAAAGCAGCATGCACATTTTGATCACCCTTACAACTTCTCAGAGTTGAAACAGAAATAACTATCCAGTAAGAAAAAGGTGGTTTTCTCTACAAGAAATTCTTAAACATCTGTCCCCTACCCCTGCAATTTTCGAAGTCTAAAATCGCATGTTATACTTATAAATTAGAATAGAAAAATGTGAAAGATAAGCAGAATTTCCATCTTCCAGAGAACTAGGCAGAGACAGCCAGGGATATGCGTTTTAATAACAGAAGCTATTTCCTTCCACTCTGCCTCTTTTTTGCTGATGTAATTTGAAGCAGTAATGAACACAAACCACACATTCAAATATAATCATATACATTTCAGGGGAAACCCAAAATAGTGTAAGCCCCCCGCCCCCCCAAAGAAGTGTTTGCTTCCCAAAAACAGCGAAGAGAAATAGATAACTGGTTACCACCATCTGTTACAGATTCACATCCACAGTCTTGCCAAGTCTTCTTTTGGTGATAGCTATCCTCACTCTAAGGCATTTTTTAAAATCTTTCTGTCTCTTACGATGAAAGGTTTTGCAAATTTCACTTCTATTTTGAAATTCACTTAATCTCTCTCACTCGACAGTTCTGAACCCATTAGCTCCTCAAACCAATTTAAAGCACGCACCAAACCACATGTTTCAGAGAAAAATGATGCAACAAGATAGGATTTTAATGCATTTATTTTAAGGCCAAAGCAAGCAGCAGATAATTACATATTCTACATGTTTCACCCACTCACTCCTGACTGGCAGTAAACCTCCCAGTCAAGCTTGCTGCAGCTTCCATGCTTTAAATAAGCAGCTCCTCTTTAATGCGATATGTCCCCAGTGTCGCAACTTTTGGGTTTTGTGGCTGGCACCTATGACAGCCCCCTACTGCACCATCACTCATTTGACTGCATACGTTCCAGCCATGGAGCGTCATCCCTTGCAACAGCTAAAAAGGGGTTTGCACAGCAACCTCAAGCTTGTGTGATGGAATATAGCACGCATCAGAGGTGGTACATCTAAGAACTTAATCCATTTCAAGAGGTAAGTTTACCCCACAAACAGCATCTTCTCTTTCTCTGAACCCAAACAACCACTTCTAAACAAACTACTCTCTCCAAAATCCAAACTCCTTTCTTATCAAGTACCCAAACATTTTCCATATCACCAATATTACCCCCAACATCAAAACTTCTTCAGCAATCCTCTCCAGTCCTTCCCTAACCAAACAAACCTCATGCAACACTTGTATGACCCCATACAAATCCCATAACATCCACTACAAACTCTCCTACAACCCCTCAGCTCCAAAACCTCCCCCATAACCCACTCCAAGCGGTATAACCAGACCTGTAGGGAGAATACATTAATTACAAAAATTATTACTGAATTAATGTCAAGTTCACCAAATGTTTTGATTTTTTTAATTGGGTGAAAACTGTTTTGGTGAAGTCAAAATAAGGCATTTTTACAGTATTAACATGTAAAATTTTCAGGCTGGAGTCACAAATCAGCTGAAAGAAGAAGAGGGGGCTGCGGGGCCCTCCCTATAAAAGTTCAATCCAGTGGTTAGGGGAGTCACCTGGAAAGGCTAGACAGTGTGATAGCCACTGGGCTGGATATTCTGTTGCAGAGAGATGGGAAGTCTCAATCTGTCCTATTGATGCTGTTGCATTTTACATACATAAATTAATCACTGGAGCAGTGAATGAATTTGGGTCTCCCCCATTCTGGGTGAATGCCCTAACCCACCACCACCCAGTCATTCCCTTTCTTTGGCCCCTGTCATCATGAATAACTATGAATTGACGCTATGAATGCCAATAAACAATTACTAGGCCCGGGAATGAGACTGAGACAGCCTCCATAGCCCAGGGTGGGGTGAGGGGGGACACTAATATAGGATGTGGGGGGATCCAAATTCAAACCATGATTTATGGATTATTTACATTTATACCATTTCAACAGTGAAACACCAAAATATCCAGCCCAGTAGTTAGGGTACCCTCTGCAACGTAACAATCCCAAATTCAAAATTCTCCTCCATATCAGACAAAGGGCAAAACAGAACCTGGGTCTCCCACATCCCAGTTGAGTTATCAGGAGACCCTTTCCACCCCCAAAATACTCACTCTATTTGTTTTAAATGCCTGAAATCAAAACCAAGCTGAAGCTGAAGAAACTGGGGGCTGGGGAGTTAACTCCTGCCCCAGCACCCCCCATCTCCCCATAGCCCCTTACAGACCCTGTAAACTGAGCTGAAGAAAATGTTTCATTTGACCCCACTAGAAGTAGCAGCTACATCTGAGCTGCTGCCCAAGGACACCTCTGATGATGAGGTGTAATTCCCCATCACCACCACCACCATTTTCTCTGGTGGGTCACGCAGGGCTCCAAAGTGAACTGCTGTTGGTCCTTGTCCTCTCGGTATAATCGTCTAGGCCCTGGTTTTCTTTTCGGAAGGTGGGGTGGTTTTGGCGGGGAGGGAACAATTGTTATACAAAAGTCTGTGGAGAGCTCCATTTAAAAAATTTGAGAACAGCTACACTGAGACAACACATACCCCATCACACGCCATACAGCCCAGCGAACATACCCCCAGAAATACCATCCCAGCTCCAAACTACCCCACAAAGTTGCCCCATAAGCCCCTAATGGCACTCAGTACTCCTCCCCAACATCTCCGAAATGCAGCCTCCTACACACCCTCGCTGCCTGCTCCCACGGCTAACCTCCTACCTTCCACTCGATCTACAACACCCCACTACTCCCTACAGGCAAGCAACCCCCATCTCAGGGCCACCCCACAACCACCAACATCCTCAAAACACAAACCCACCCTCAACCCCCCCGCCTTCCTACAGCTCCAGCCCCACAACTCTCCCCACCGCCACACTACCTCCCCACCAACACCCCCCGAGTCTTGTACACCACCCCATCCCCAGACCCCTCCGCCAACCCCCAGCCTCCTACAGCACCCTTCACTCGTCCACACCGCAGCCCCACACACAACCACACCCTCGATCCCCATGGCGCCCCTCTAGCAACCCACAGCCTCGAGGAGA
>ML681996.1:47307425-47365802 GCA_007922195.1 Podocnemis expansa
GGGCCAGAGAAGCTCTACAGAGCATGCCCAGATTTTCTGGGCATGCTCCGTTAGAGCTTTTCTGGGTGGGAGTTTTCAAAACTCCCTGCTCCACAGAAGCTCCCTCAAAGCAGTCTGGCTGCCGGCAGTGCACTGCCAGCTGCCTTCCCTGCGCTGGCGGCTGCGGCGGGGTGCGCTGCAGCGTGCCAGCGCAGCTTAGAGGGAACATTGTTTCCGCCCTATGGTCACGAACAGCCACAGGGACTCAAGCCCAATACCTCCAAGCATCTTCAGGAGCACGTTGCCGCAAACAGGCTGATGAGTAAGTAGGGTCAGCCCTATCTCCCATTTTTGCTTCCCACCATAAATAGCTGAGCACCACCACAGAGGGGAAACACATTATGCTGTGGGAAAAAGCAATCCTTGCCTAAGCTGCTCCCTGCAGCAGTCCACTGCCTAAAACTACAGCTATATTGAAGTTAGGAGTGTGATTTCCACATTAACGATATGTACTCTTAGCTCTCAGAAAACTAGAATGCTAAAAATACTATCATAGTTACACTGTCCATGGTCCCTAACCTACCTGGCCACTGCTGGCCCCCCTATCCCCCGAGTTGCCCTGACTCCTTCCCCAACCCACCAGCCATTGCTGGCTCCCCAAAGTACCAATGTCACCCAACCCCTTCCCTAGCCTGCCCACCCAGCCGCCAGCTCTCCCCCCAGTCCCCTGACCCCTTCCCTAACCTGCTGCTGGCTCCCTGATCACCCTGGCCTTCCCTGCCAAACCCCCCATGCCCTTTCCCAGCCAGCTTTCCATCCCTGACCTCCCCCCAGCCTCTTCCCCCTTACCTGGCTGGCTATAGCTGCTACCTGACCACAGGCTGCTCCCACCCTGAGCATGAATCTGAGCATGCTCAAGGCAGGAGATTTTAAACACCTCCCAGTCTGGCTGCAGCTCCCTGGGCCTGGAGGAAAGGGTTTTGTGGGCCAGGTAGGGTCTGCAGCTGCCAGTCTACGCAGACAACAGTGGTGCCCATGTGGGTCAGTGAAGGCAGCTGTGCCCCCGCATGCTTGCACAGCTCACAGGGAGCATTGATTGCTGACTATGAATTGTTTTTGTGTCCTGCTGGCTCTTTAATAGTATTCTTTTTTTTTTTTTTAATGTATGGCAGGACTTCCTAAAACTTGGACAAAAATAAATTAAAAGAAAACAAATAATGTGACTGTGTGTCCTTTTAAGATTTAAATTTGCTGACTTTTCATTTCACTGAATAATCGTATTATTACAGTGCCTTAGACATTCAAATGGGCAGGTGCAAACTAATGCCTGGATCCTCGACGATATCTAGGACCCGTATTCTGCACATATACATGTGTTACTTTTACTCACATGACTAGTCTCGTTAAAGTCAATAGGCCTGCTCACCTGTGTATGAAATCGTAGGAGTGGGCCTAGACTGGAAAGCAAACATAGACCGGGTTTTGCAAGCAATGTAAAAAAAGGACAACAAACAGAATTGTTATATTCTCCATGTGGTATGCTGGGCAGAGAGTGGATGGACGCGGCAGGCAACGTGTTCTTACCAGTGTTGTTTTGTGTCTGGCACTGATATCAGTTTGGCTGTGTGTGTGAATGCGTGCATGAATCTCTGAAGGTGTGCTCCCTCAGAATGACCCTTAGCTCAGATCTCTAAGTGGGAACTCAGTTAGTCTGGTGATCTAGAGCCTGGCTTGGATCTTAAGCAGGAACTCAGTTAGTCTGGTGATCCTAAGCTGAGGTGTTCCTTTGGTTGATGCTTTGGGTTACCTCTGGCTCAAATCTCTAGTGAGAACTTAGTTAGCTCAGTGATTTGAAGCAGGGGCATACCCTGGGTGCAAGAGGTAAACTGAAGCACACTCATGATTGGGGAAACTAACATGACTACAGATCCTTGCAGAAACAGAGGTGCCAGGCTAGGCTTTATTGTAACGTAGCACTATTGCAAACAATCCATATCAACAGATTTATTGGCGGCATTGGTGCTCTCAGTGCAATGGAACAGCTCGGCTGACAGCAGGATTCGCCATCGCCCCCTTTGGCTGCACAAAGTCTGAGCTTCAGGTCTCCTGCTTTTTATCCTTATCTGCATTTACATTGATTGGTCCACGCACCTCTTTTTTGATGCCACGCATCAGTTTGCTAGGTCCACACATCTCCATCCATCAAGATGTCATGGTTTAACCAACCCTCACCTTTGCATGGGCCAACTATGTAAAACATACCTCCCTATCTCTTTGTCATTAGACTAACCCAACACCACCTTCCTCCAAGTACATTCTCATTTTTTATCCATATTATTGCAGCCTCTTTCTTGCCAATTTTAGTGAGGTTGGACTTCCACAGTCTGTCTCTTGTTGGTACTCTCAGTTCAGACCCAATATACATTGCATTGAGGACCACCATTTTGGATTACTTCATAAGGCCTTGGGCCTGCACCTAGACACTTCTACTTATCTCTCCTATTTTAAGCTTTTACTTTCTCCTACACTCCATTGTACGAAGGCAATTACTGATAAACATTGTCTCAATTGATCAGAAACAATAAAAAAAATTAAGCTAAACAATGAGGAAGAAAACTGCCCATATCCTTAAACAGCAGCCATGTTTTCAGAACATGTTGCTGATTGCCATCAGATTAAAAATGTGACGTAGAAATTAAAATATATTTTTCCATGACTGCTCTGTTTGTTGTTCAAAATACATTGTTGCTCCAGCTTTGGCACACTGGCGTAATTTATCATGTCTATACAGCTGTTTGAATACAGGAGGTGGAAGTAGGGTTGACACCACTACCACTGCTCAGAACCTCAGTCCTACCTGGAGTCCTATGGTGCTTAAAGACTAACAAATATCTTTATTGCATGAGCTTTCATGGGAGAAAATCCCACTTTATCAGTTCTCCCATGAAAGCTCATGCAATAAAGATATTTGTCAGTCTTTAAGTGCCACTGGACTTCTTGTTTGCTTGTTTTACTGAGCTAGACTAACACAGCTGCCCCTTTAGATCTCAGTCCTACCTGTTGAAGGTAATGTGGAAGCACTAGACATTGTTCGGAGGCATAATAGAGCAGACTGAAAGTCTCAGATTCTTAGAAAAGTTGTTGCATTGCTCAGATACATAACCTATTTTGCAGCAGCATGGAGAATAGATAGATTCACATTAAGTAACCTCACTGAATAGTTTCTGCAATCATCAGGGCTTGGGGTTATAGAGTTAGGACCATATTTTCAAAGATATTTGGGTGCTTAAAGATGCAGATAGGTAGCTAGTGGGATTTTCAAAAGCTTCTAAGAATCCAATTCTATAGCTGTCTAAACTTTAGGAGCCTAAATAGCTTTACAAATCTGGCTTCAATGCTCTTTAGGTGCGAGTAGGCAAATGCTCGAAGGGCTTTTGCAATGGGGAATAAATTATGCATTACTTATCTGTTGGGTTCTTTTTTTTTTTTTAGCTTCATGCACTACCAGCTGTTTCCGCATGGGAATTGTTCTAGAATTGCTCTCACCATTTTGCCATCACTGTTTGAATTACAGTATTTATTAACAACTGAAGCCTTAAGACTTCAATGAAATTCTTTGCTTTTACATAATTTAATTAGACCTCTGCAGAGATCTCTAGCTCTTATTGACTTAAAGGAGCTATGGTGAATAGTAACAGGGAACTACTACTACCTAGTTTATGGGGAACTCTGGTCTGTGGAGTAATTAACACTGTAGGCAAGAAAACATCTCAGCTATAATGGTAGATCTTGCTTTCCAGAAAAGGGAGACAGTCTGAACCACAGAAGTAGCTATTTCTCCTGTGCTGGCTATCTTACTTTGATGATTGAGGTAAGGTAAGTCATCCTACTGGAGTGGGTCGCCATTTAAGAAAATGGCTGTTCCTGGTTACTGTTCTTTTAAATTAGTTCTGAAGCACAGTTCTCATAATTTTATTGAGCTGCATTGTGCTTTAATGGTTGTTTTGACTGATTATTCAGATATAGAACTGTGCACCAAATGTGCTCCTGCACCAAGGAAGAAATGCTTAGAAAGGTACAGTATGTTCTCAAGAAAGCACATTTATGCAACAGAAAGCTGCTGTAACTAAGAATAGCATGGGACATTCCTACCAGGGGTCAGGCTATATTTTACTAGGTCATTTAAAACAATAGAATCATAGAATATTAGAGCTGGAAGGGCCCTCATGAAGTCATCTAGTCCAATCCCCTGCTAAAAGCAGGACTACTCCCACTAAATTATCCCAGCCAGTGATTTATCCAACTAAGTCTTAAAAGTTTCCAGAGCTGAAGATTCCACCACCTCCCTAGGGAACCCATTCCAGTGCCTTACCCCCCTCCTAGTGTAAAAGTTTTTCCTGATGTCCAACCTAGACTTCCCCAGCTTCCACTTGAAACTGTTGCTCCTTGGCTATGTCTACACTGGGGGGCTCAGTTAAGTTGACTTCACAAGATCAACTTGAAGCTGACTTTAACTCAACATTGTTAAGTTGACTTAAGGGTATGTCTACACTGGTAGACACACCCCAAGCCCAGTCCCCACCCCCTGCCCTGCTCTAGGTCCCAATCCAGCTCCAGGGTCCCAATCTGGCTCCCAATCCCTGACCCTTCCTGCCCTCTAAAGTCGACTTAATACTTAAGTCAGCTTTCAGGGCAGGTTTTATCAAGTTGACTTAAGCAAGTGCTTAAGTCAACTTAATAAATTCTAAATGTGGCCTGGGAGTTCCTTAGGTCGACTTTAGGCAAGTTAAGTCGACTTAAGGTTCCAGTGTAGACATACCCCTACTTCTGTGCTCTGTCACCACTAACATTTTTACTGTGATGAGATTGCAAATACATACAGAGGCCACTGTACAGAACAACATTGGTTGTCTGTACAATGTTTTTTTAAAAATATGCTGCAGAATCCATTTCTTGCTGAACCATTGTTCTCAAAAACCTAAACTCTCATTTAAAAAACAAACAAATTTCTGGTTCGTATTGTTGCCAAGATAGACATGAACAGAACATAAACTCGTGCACTGTTTGCCTCCCCAATGCCTAAAATAAACTCAATATACGTCATTAACCTTAAGGAGGCGTTAACTTTGAAACTAAATGGGGAATGAAAACTATCAACATCATTATTAGGTTTACTGCTTATCATTTTAGCAGCGCAATCCAGCCAACACTGTTATTCCTTAATCTCAAATCACCTCCCACATCTCCCACATTCTGAATTTCTTTGCTGACACTAAAAACAACAAGAGCCCTGTGGCACCTCAAAGAGTAACAGATTTCTTCGGGCATAAGCTTTCATGCGCTCAAGCCCACTTCGTCAGACGTGTAAAGTGGAAACTACAGCTGAGAGGTTTATATACACATGCCAGGATGGCGGAGGGCAAGCGTTAGCAAAGTCCATTTGGAGGGCAGATGAGGCCTATTCACACCAGTTGATTAAAGGAAGAAAATGTGTGGACAGGAACAATCACTTTTTG
The DNA here is from genome assembly GCA_007922195.1 of Podocnemis expansa. Lineage (NCBI taxonomy): Eukaryota > Metazoa > Chordata > Testudines > Podocnemididae > Podocnemis > Podocnemis expansa. The sequence goes on from ML681996.1 coordinate 47,312,921, forward strand.
TAATGTGCTAACCATTCCAAGCAGGGGTTAAAGTGCAATTTGGGGGGCCTTGGAACCTCCTAAATTTGTGGGCCCCCTTCATGCCAGGGCAGGGAACCTCCTACACCATAGCTACTGCCCCCCCAAATGCCTGCCCCCAGCCACTGCCCCAACACCTGCCCCCCAACCCCAGCTACTACCCCCAAAACACCTACCCCATCAGATCCCTTTCACCATGTCCTTTTTAGCCCCACTCCCCAGTCCCTAAGCTCCCTGCTCCCATTCCAGCCCTCCTAACCCCCCAGCCCACCATCCTGACCCTTTGTTCCCCCTCTCTGCCCCCCCACTTTCCCCAATGGCTGCCTGACCACCCAACCCACCCCAGCCCTCTAACCTGGCTGAAGAGCTGGGGGGGTGGGCAGGAGGCCGCAGCGCTGGCTGGCCAGTTGGTCAGGAAAAAGGAACCCGAGCCGGAGGGCCCCAGCCTGCAGCCCCTCCCTTCTTCCAGCCTAGAGGGGATGCGGTAAAACATTGGTTCCAATGTGCCCTTCTGTTTTTAGTGGGCCCCGGAACTCAGAGTTTCAGCATGTCCCTCTATTTTTGGGGGGGCCCGGAATGCAGCATTCTGGGGCATTCCCCTATTTTTAGGGGGCCTGGAATGCTAGCTCCCTAAAAAAGGGTTCTGGGGCATTCTCCCTTTACTTTAACCCTGATTCCAAGTCCCTATTCCTACCCAGTCTGATTGTGTCAAGTTTGCAAATCAACTCCAGCTCTGCAGTTTCATGCTGAAGTCTGTTTTTGAAGGTTTTTTGGCTGAAGTATGGCAATTTTCAAGTCTGCTGCTGACATTAAGACTTGAATTTCCAAAAAGGAAGTGTGGAAGGATAATTTACAGGTTGGCATAGGCATAGCCATAAAAGCTCTCTTTTTTTTCCAATTGCAGAGTGGAAGGAATAACATTGCAGAGAACATATCTTCTCTTGTATGTTTCTTCTTCTGTATCCAGTCAGTCTTTCAGCAAGTGTGCAGTGGAGGGGATGCACTGCCATGGAAACCCCAGCTGAAGCACTGATAAACAGACAAACAGATTTAAGGGCCCAGCAGACGTAAGAAGACAAATGTCACAACCCACTACATTTTTTCCCATATAGATCTACATAAAAATTATGTACAGGGTCAGCCTCATGAATTCTTGCCTCTCAGCCACTTAGCAGCACACAGCACAGTGAGTATGTGGGAACAATTTCAAACCTGGTAGGTATGAGTAGCACCAAGCTACCCAAGGGATGAGGTAGCAAGCACCGCTAAAATTATCACATGTAGATCTGTCACTCCGGAGGTGACCTATCAAAGGCCCAGAGAAGGCAGATGCTTCAGATGGCTCATGGTCACCCAGACCCTAGGCTGCTGATTACTTCACAGCGATGCTGCCCCAGCAGCTCTCTGCAGAGTTGCGTGGGAAGTTGTTTTACTGAAGCAGGAGACGCAAGGCAGCTATTCCTGGACATGTGCAAAGATCAAAACAGCACTTGCTTGAAAACCTCACTGAAATTGTGCCAAAGGACAAAAGGGAAGTTCGCAGTAAGGTCTCTGTCAATGAGAATCTCTGTCAGAGGAGAAGAGTTACCTCAATGGCTAGCTTTGTGAGAGCATTCAAAAGTAAGCCTTTTGAGTCAGCAAAAGGCCATTCTTCTTTCTCCTGACTCAAAGCATAATGCCCAAGCAATGTGATTTGGATTTCTGGCCTCAGAAACAAAAAGTGTGCTTGAGGTAGAGCTAGGCAGAGCTGCCTGCTTCTAGTTATGGTACCTTCCCCAGAACCAAGTAGGTGAGCTGGCTAGGGCTTGTAAACATAGGTCCAATGGAGTCAGAGGCAAGAGTACTGTAAAATGGGACTCTGTCATACCCTTCCCTAAGTCATCTCAGTGGGGTAAGAAGCAATCCATCTCTTACCACTCCTGGTGTTAACCAGAGGAACAGGCAGGGCATGGTTCCCTGTTTGTGGGAAGCGGTGAGACATTAGGGGACTTCCTTCCCCGAGTCTAAATAGCAAGGGTTCACTAGCAGGCCTTGCCTACTGGGTCCCCAGACCACTCTAGAATTGGTGTTTAAGGCTGCAACCCAATTACCCTCCCTACTGAGGGACATCACAGCTGCTCATAAGACTCCAAGACTGAGTCTAAACATGGGAGTTTATAGTTGGTAGCTTCCAAATCACTGTGCCCTCTTCTCATGGTACCTCCTTCTCAGCATGGGGTTCTCCAACCTTTGAGCTTCCTGATGTGTATACCAGAAACAGAGCGCAGACTTACCTCTTGGACCTTCCTTCAGCAGGTCTTCTGGGAGGGTGCTCCACACCTGTTCCCCATGCATAACCCTCCAGATTTTTTTATTGGGCCCCTTTCCCATGAACTCCCTCACCCCTGGCTGCTACTTCTGCATAATCCAAACCAGCTGTGTGACCAGCAGCCAGTTCATTTCTGAACTTCACCAAGGACACAATCCCTGGAAAAATCATGAAGCAGGTCCTCAAAGAATCCGTTCTGAAACACTTGGAGGAAAACAGGGTGATCAGGAACAGTCAGCATGGATTCATCAAGGGCAAATCATGCCTGACGAACCTGATTGCCTTCTACGATGAGATGACTGGCTTTGTGAATGCAGGAATAGCCATTGACCTCGACTTTAGCAAAGCTTTTGATAGGGTTTCCCACAGCATTCTTGTCAGCAAGTTAAGAAAGCATGGTTTGGATGAGTGGACCATAAGGTGGATAGAAAGCTGGTTAAATCAGCAGGCTCAGCGGAGAGGAATCAATGGCTCAATGTCTAGCTGGCAACTAGTAACAAGTGGAGTGCCCCTGAGGTTGGTTCTGGGGCTGATTTTGTTCAACATCTTCATTAATGGTCTGGATGATGGGATAAACTGCATGCTCAGTAAGTTTGAGGATGACACCAAGCTGGGGGAAATGGTAGATATGTTGGAGGGTAGGGGTGATTCAAGGAGACCTAGCCAAATTGGAGTATTGGGCCAAATGAAATCTAATGAGGTTCAGCAAGGCCAACTGCAAAGTCCTGCACTTAGGACAGAAAAATCCCATGTACTGCTACAGACTAGGGGCTGACTAACTAAGGAGCAGCACTGTAAAAAAGGACCTGGGGGTTATGGTGGACCAGAAGCTGGACATGAGTCAACAGTGTGCTGTTGTTGCCAAAAAGGCCTACAGCATACTGGGCTGCAGCAGTAGGAGTGTGCCAGTAGATTGAGGGATGTGATTATTCCCCTCTGTTCGGCACTGGTGAGGCCCCATCTGGAATAAGTGCACAGTTTTGGGCTTCTATTACAGAAAGGATATGGACAAATTAGAAAAGTCCCGTGGTGGGCATCAAAAATTATTAGAGGGCTGGGGCACATGACTTACAAGGAGAGACTGAAGGAACTAGGCTTATTTAGTCTGCAGAAGAGAGGACTGGGGGGGGGGGGGGCGGGGAGATTTGATAGCAACCTTCAACTACTTGAAGGGATGCTCCAAAGAAGAGGAAGCTAGGCTATTCTCAGTGGTGACAGAGGACAGAACAAGGAGTAATGGTTTCAAGCAGCAGCTAGGGAGGTCTAAATTAGATATTAGGAAAATCTTTCTCACTAGGAAGGTGTTGAAGCACTGGAATGGGTTACCTAGGAAAGTGATGGAATCTCCATCTTTGGAAAGTTTTAAGACCCAGCTGGACAAAACCCTGGCTAGGGTGATTTAGTGCGAATGGTCCTGCTTTTAGCAGGGGGTTGGACTAGACGACCTCATGAGGTCCCTTCCAACCCTATGATTCTATGACACATCTGTACATATTCATGTGCCACATATTCCATTTGCTCACCCTTGTGTCTCACCCCAATACCCAATGGTAGGACCTCTTACCACCTGCTGAGGGTGAGGAACTGAGATGGGCTAGCCAGTGTTCCACTTTGGTTGCATGGCCCAGTGAGGATATCAGCTGGCAGCCCCTTTTCTGGCTCCTCCAGAAACTTTTTCTTAGGCTCTGGCTATACTTCCCCCCATCTCCCACCAGGAGTGTTACTGGCTAGGGTCAGGACCCAGGGCCTGCCCCCTCCCCCCCATGGCCCCGATTCTGCTCCTGGGCCCAATCCGGCTCCAGCTGCTGCCACTTTCTAGCAGCAGCATGGGCTGGATCCAGCATCAAGCCAGTTTCAGGAGGCTCGAAACCAGAGCCGGTTCCTGCTGCTTCCCACGAGCAGCAGAAGCTCTCTCCGAGCCTCCTGCCACTTGCTGGAAATGGCTCAGAGCCAGATCAGGCTCCTCCCACTGCACTGCCAACCAGGAGATGCAGGGCCCATGCCCTGCTGGCCCTAGTGTAGCAACGCCCCTGTCTCCCAGCACCTCTTGGTATGTGCACGCCCCATCCATGACTCCACAAAGTCATAAGACATCCTCATCTACTTCTTCTTGACACTGGCCAAGGTGACCATCTATGACAACAGGAGGAGGATGTTGACCATTGAGGTGCTCTGCTACTGTGGGGCCTCATCTCATTACTCCACTCAATCACACATTCAGACAGAGTTCATCTGTGCTGAGTTTGGTTCCTAGACACCTTTGAGGAACAGTGGGCACTGTCCGTGGTTCTCTGCTCACTGTCCTCCTATGATTCCTTACTTAAGACCCTGTAACCTTCATTCCTGCTCCTGTTTGTCTTTTGCTGTCCCCCATAATTTTTTGAGCCCTGGGTTCAGTAGGTCCTTCCCTTAGGCAGGAGGAGGGGCCTTCAGCTGTGGGCAGGACTTAATAGGTACACCCCTTATCTGCATAGCTCCATCTGTGAGGCAAACTGTTCCCCCTCCAATTACAAGCTAGATTCCCAATAAGTAACATACTGCTAACTGGGGTATGTAGCCTGACCCTTTATGATTTGGACTGGGAATTTGGATTGGGATGTCAGTAAATCTTGCCAGGCAATTTGGATTCAAGTCCAAATTTGACCACAGAAAATATTTAAAACCCAGAAACCCCCAGGGAATAGCTAAGAGGAGTTGTCACACAGATACTTTAAATTAATTTATAAAATCCTTTATTGCTAAAAACATAAAGCATAGAATTAAGAAAAGGTTAGTTGATGAATATACAATGTAATAATTAGCTCATATACACACAGAATGCATGTAGGAAATATTACGCGGTTTATAATCTGATAAAAGATGATGTTTCCTGCTAGAGTCGCTATACTTACAACCCAGAGGCAAGCAGGGAGTCCGATGCCTCAAACAGACAAAGAGTGCAGAGTCTAGCAACCCTCACTGATAAACTTATTAAAAGCAACAGAGGACTAGATAGCTAAGAAAGATCAAGATGGGTCTGTGGTGTTCCTTCTCAAGAAAAGCAGAGCTGGAAAATGAGGACTGGAAGCTTCCTCTCCCTGTTTGTCAAAATTCAGGGGTGGCCAAATTTATGGAACTCAAGAGCCACACAAGTTGATTATTAAAACTTCGAGAGCTACATTGAGGCATATAGCTATTTTACCTACTCCAAAATTACTAAGTTTAAAATTCATTGCATACTTCAATTTTATTGTAAAAAGAGGGCAAATATAGATCCTACTGATGTCGAATTCTAATAATTACTTAAGATTACTATGAAAACTAGGCCCCACGCTCTCCGACTATGCCACCACTTCTCCCCATCGTCCTGACTCCCTCCCTAACCCCCAGGCCCTGAAGCTGGCTCCCCCAGGCTGATCCCCCCCTACAGGCTCCCCTTACCTGGCCGCTCCGGCAGCTAGGAACAAGCTGGGCCTCGCTCTCCTTGCTTAAGCCCTGCCTGAGCTGAGCATCCAATATAGCCACCCTGGTGACTAGGCACAGGCTGGGGCTCCCCCCTGAGCATGCTCTGAGCGTGAGATTTAAAGGCTGGGGCTGCTTTCCTCTGGCTTTCTTCTGCAAGCCGCACTTTTTCATTCATGTGGCTCCCGAGCCAGTTTGGCCACGCCTGGTCAAATCCTAAGGTTATAAATCCCCTTATTTCCACTAGCAATAGGATCTACTCCTTTATACCCTCCTAAAAATAGGTTAGATTAGATCACCCTTTATCACCCAAATATGGGTCCTTACCCCAGAAACTGTCAGACAACACCTGGGTTATTGTTTAAGGGTTTGTACATACAATTGATGTATGATTAACATATAACTGCCCTTCAGGATGTTCTATTAATTTCCCCTTTTTTTATTTATGAATCTTGTAGGTTTTGTGAAGTGTCAGAGACTATGTCTACATCTACTTATTTAGTTCGGACTTGCAACTAAATAAACCCAAGTTTAGTAATTCAGACTAACTGTGATTTCTTAGTTCGAACTAGCCACGCGGCCAAGTTCTAACTAAAAAGTTAATTCAAACTAGTCAGCATGACTAGTTTGTACTAACTGCTTTTTTGAACTTTTGAAGTTTGAACTAGCATGACTACATCATGCTAGTTTGAATTTACTGTTCAAACTAACTAGTTCAAACTAAGCAATTGCTAAGTTCAAACTTGGCAAAGGCTCGTGTAGACCCGGTCCAAATTAGCCAGTGCAGACATAGCCAAAGGTCCCAGCTTGAGTTGTTATTTATTTTATTATTCACCCACTAACCTACATATCGTGAGCTAAAATAGCTTATCTGGGGTTTTCCATAATCTGTTAGTCTTAAAGTGCCACACGACTCCTTTTTTTTTTTTTTTTTTTCCTGGACTAGACTAACACAGCTATCCCTTTGGAAATCAAACAGATCTACCCTTTCTGATATTTTTAACTTCAAAATTACTCATAACTACATCTGCATCTCCTGCAGAGCTCTTATAAACAGGATGTTAATAATTTCTTATACAGGCCTGTAGGTACCTTGCATTTCAGCTTCCAATATAAAAGTTATGCTAACTTATCAACTTATGCTAAATACATTACTATAAAACTAGGATTTCTTAAACTTATAAAGAAAAATATGAATGTATAAAATGAGCTATATGCATACAAACAGACATAGGTAACGTCATGGGCTGCAGGTAATAGCTTTCACCTTGATCTATGCTGTTCAAAAAGACACAAACAAAACACCAACTCAGTTAAGAAAAGCTTTTTCTCAGGCACAGCCTAATGCTGTGAGAAAGCTTGTTAGCAGGTTTCAAAATAGATTAAACAGTTGAAAAGTTTTGCATTATACTAAAGCAATCTCTTTGATTTGTTCCAAAGAGGCAGCTGTGTTAGTCTAGTTCAGTATAACAAACAAGGAGTCCTGTGGCACTTAAAGACTAAGGCAGTATTCTCCCCAGGATTTGAAATTAGGCAGGGGGTGTAGAGGGAGGGTATTGGGGATGCTCACTAAATTGGTATAGCACTTTTAGTAGCTGGCATCTGGGGGACGGTGTTGGGAAATTTGGGGAAGAACATAAGGGGGTGTAGGGGGTTGTTAGGAAAATCCCTGGACTAACACATTTATTTATTGCCTGAGCTTTCGTGAAAGAAAGTCCCACTTCGTCATTTTCTCCCATGAAAACTCATTCAATAAATAAATGTGTTAGTTTTCAACTGCCACAGGACTCCTTCTTTCTCTTTGATTCAATGATTCAAGAAGAGGAGTCATGAGGCTAATGCCCCACCTACCAGATTATAGTGCCACTAGGAGTTCCACACAAACCATCACAAGAATGTCCATACCCTGCCTTTTTTTTTTTTGCCAGCCCAAAATCTTCCCCTGCAGCAGAGACCCTAGTTCTAAAGGTCACCAGATGCTGTTCCCCAGTAGGCTTTAGAGAATGAAGATGACCCACCACCCAAGTGGGTGAATGCACCACATGAGCGCTCAGCAAGGAGAGTGGGTTGCTCACCCCACAGTCAAAAGTCAATTCAAAAGGAAAGCAGAAAAGAAAATATTAATAACAGTCACACCCTGAACTCAGGACTCTCCCGCCTGCTGAGATGTGGAACTGCTTTTGCTTTGAGCTATGTACAGTTCACAGAGAGCTTGCTCAGTCCTGAGCTGCAAAGTCCCCACAGAACTGATGGCAGTTAGCCAGCTGGACTTGCTGCCTTCTCCCTGGAGGCAGGGGCTGCTAGGAACCCCCCAGGCTCCATCAGGGCTGGTCTCAGGGCAGGGCAGTGCATGGGGAACAGGATTATTGAAGTCCCGGTTGCTCCACTTTCTCTCTTAACGGGTTCTCTGAAGCTGTCTCTTCTCTGACAGCCTGTTTCTGATTCCCCAGGCTACTCCCCTAGTGTGGTTGGTTCATGCCCTTCCTTGGAGTCCTTCCACGCTGGTTCTTTCCTCTTCTTTCGGGTAGATTTTCTGCTTTCTGTACTGCCCCCTCCTTTACCCTGCTCACTGGCTCCCTTGCACTTGTTGCTGTGTCTTTATATAGCTCCCCTCTGGCTTCCGGCTGGCTTCCAGCCATGGCTCCCACCCCCTGCCTGGGATGTGACTGCTTCATTCAAGTTATGAATTTGATGTACAGCTGGTTCCTCTAATAACTTAATTCATATGGTTGCCATTTATGCTGTGCTTGAACTGTTTGTGATGAGTTCCATTCCTTCTAGTAAAGGTTATGAAGACTTACATTGATGGTTATCTTGGAATATAATGTCTTGGACTGGCTTTTAACCACTGAATGCTACAATTTAATGGCTCGTATTAAATGCAAAACTCTGTTTACTTTACTGCACAGTTCTTTAAAAGACTCCAGTAAAAACTGGGCTTGCGATATACCAAGGCAGCCTCCTGAAAAGTTTCTTTAAGATGACATTGACTTAGAATTTAAGTGACCTTTAACCCCTTCTGTATTTAGGAACATCTGTGACCCAGGCCTCCTGGGTCAACCACCTGAATATGCAAAAATCAGGGCAAGCTGCAAAAATGAGAACCAAACTCCCTGAACCCTAATGGGTAGCACATAAGCCAGACTCCCAATCAGCAACAAACCACACTTCTGATTCCTCACACCAGTTATCACAAAGCATAACAAAATAGCACCAGTCCCCCTTATTCGCATTTCAGCCGCTGGCTGCCAAACAGCCACTGGGTTTAGCAAAGAGATAAGTTGCTCACAACTCCAAGCTCTTTACTCAAAAAGGTTCCTCCTGACCCCAGAGGGCCACCCACAGTACACAGAACAGCATAGGCTTGGATCTTACCCAAATACCATGTTGCCAGACAATCTTTTAGTAACTAAAACTGAAGGTTTATTATGTAACGCTTCTGCCAGGGCAGGCTGGCAGAACAAGGGCCAGGTTCTATATCTAGGGGTTTCCAAATAATGATACAGCACCAACCGGCTCGAGCCCCCACCCAGTCTTCTGGGAAATCATGCACTATTCCCTGGGCACCCTGAAGGGGTAATGCTTCCCCACTCGCAAGCATGAGTCTGAGTGTAGTATACAGAATTTTTAATAGTAATAAAAACAGAATGTAAAAGGCCCAATAACAAAAATCAGCACTGATCTGGAGAATCAGTACAAAACAGGTTCCCAACATGATGCCACACAACATAATAGCACCTGTGAACTCAGTAGCAAACCCAGCACCGATCTGGAGAATCAGTGCAAAACAGGCTCCCGACAAACCCCACAGTATGTAGGGTGTGTCTTTCACACCAGCTGTCTGCCAGTTCCTCCCTCAGGTCTCTCACCCTCCTCTCCCCAGCCGCCAGCTCCGCCTGTTGTCCGCGGGCTCTGCCCGCTGGCCACTCTTACTGCCTGATGGCTCCACCCAGCTCACCGCTAGCTGTTCTCACCATCTGCTGGCTCCGCCTGCTGTCTGCCAACTCCACCCACTGGTCGCTCACTCCATCTGCTGCTCCTCTTCAGTGATTCAGCTCAGAGAGAGGATTTTCCTCTCTCAGCAATTTCAGCTCAGAAAAAATGTTTGCCTCTCTCAGTGATTTCAGCTCTTAAACCTCATGTAGCTGCAAACAGCTTCTGCCATTAAAATAACAAAGAAAGGCCTTATAAGAAGCCTAGCCAGATCTTCCATTGGACAGTGGGGCTAGGGGGTGAGGCACATGCCTGAAGCATAGCTCAAGACTGAGATATGCAACCCCCCACCCCTGTCTTAACTTCTTTTAGGCTGAAACAGGCAGTAGCCTTGCTTACAAGTTTCTTTTTTTGTTAAGGGTAGCTTTTACTCTTTAACTAACCTAACCAGAGTTTGATCAAGCAAGAGAGTAGCATATTACAAAAGACAATATCTCATGTTTCTCTTCAATAGATTTACAGATATTGACAGATTTGTGATCAGATCAACCCCAAATACTATTACCCATATTGCCCTACACCCTAGTGTGGCTAGGCAAATATGTTCTTTGTGCTCATGCAAATAAAAAACCCATGCAGATTAGTTGCCCTTCCCCTACCCCAGAAGCTGTTAGGCACAGTTTCTAAGCCTGCCTTACAATTATATAACGAAAAGAAGCAAAGTACAAGAGTTGTTAAAGGAAATCACATACATACAGATGATTTAAAGTCCATGCAGAGCAAGTACTTTCAAGATTTGAAGTTTCCAGGCTTGTTCGGTTCGTCTGGTAGACACACAACACATGGGTGGGCCTCAGCTCTTTGTTCAGTTTCAGATGAATAGATCCAGAGGTAGGTGTTAGCTGCAGACAAAATGGAGTTGAGTGCAGCTGTTTTTTCTCATCTCTGGCCTTCCCCATGCTGTGTGAAGTTTTTACAAATCAAAATGGAGTTGAATCACATGGGCAAGTCTTAGTGGCTCCAACAGGTTTTCTCCTGGGCCCTCTATCCCTGTGAGCTTCCTTAATGGGCCATTAGAAGACAATGCTTGTAGATGTTCTGTCTGGGAATTTCCCCAGAGTCGAGTAAGTTTCAATACAGATATAACAAACATATTCATAACTTCTGCTATGGATATGATACCTGCACATAAAAATATAATTCCCGGCAAATTATAACCTTTTATTGGTACCAAATATGGCATATTTCCTATGGATATTGAAATTATGAAATATTAATATGAAAAACAACCATAAATGGTCCCTAAATCCAGATAGCATCACAACATCAAGTTCTGAACTAGGACGGGGAAGTTAAGATTTCTTTGCCTAGAAGCATCACGCTCTTCTAGCATCCATGAAGATAAGTCTGGATGGATTCTTCATACTATTTTAGTGTCTGTCTGTGTTCCTAAAGTTGTTCCTAAACAAAAAGTGACTCTTCCCCCACCTGAATTACAGTTTCTGGGACGATGCTGCAAAATACTGAGCACAACCTTTGTCTTCCAACTGCTGATAGCTTCGTGATTCATATGACTAGTAAGAAAGGCTGTTAATTTTTATGGCCACACTTCTCTGTTTTAGCACCAGACAGAATTGAGTGTTTAAAAGACCATTGCCTTTTAAAAAAGTAATCTGACACAATTATGGTCAGATGATTCCAACCAACATTTTAGTAAACAAAAGTAATCTTGAAAATTATATGCATTTCAAACAAATCAGACACTGGTAATGCACAAAAGTGAGTTTTTGTCTGTCTAAGGAGGCTGTGTTATCTTACACATTCTCCTGCAAAACGTAACAGGAAACACTTTGCTTTGTGGTTCCTGAATTGTAAGAATGCTGCTGAATACACCAGAAGCTGACAAGTCATGTCCTTTTACGCTCTTTGCTATCACAGATTCCCAGCACAGCTGCACTAAGAAGTCTGCAACTTTAGTGTTGCTAGTACAAAAATAAAATCTTAATGTTGGCTTTGGATGGTACTAATGGGGAAAAAAATCTCCCAATTTATTATTGTTAAGAATATGTGGCATGTTAACCATATGTAACATCATAAATCTGTACAGTGCTCAGACCTTCCCTCCACTTGTGTGGAGGTATGGTCGACTTACTTATTTTTGGCTTGATTTTGAGACTATTTTTAAGCATCTGACTTTGGCAGTGATGAAGGAATGTGCAAAGAGATCTTAGAGTATAACTGAAATAAGAAATCATGCCTTGTCACTTTATTTATGTTATTGTCACAGCTTGGTTGGGCTGCTCTGGTACTGCTGTTAGGGGCTGTGTCTTCTGAATTAAGCATGCAGTTTCCAGCATGAACTGTCCAACCGGTGTTTACCGACCACCAAGGGAGACTGGCCTCTGTTTCATTAGCTTTCTGTCAGCCTGAATAGTGCTTTATTTGTCTTGCCAAAGAACAGAAGCAGAGCATAGGTCAGACAGAACGTTACTTCCTTTCATCTTGCTGCTGCTTTAGGTCTGGCGCTTTGAGGAGCTCCTCTGCTATTAAAACATCAAACTAGTTTGCTCTGCAGCTGTCTCGTCCAACCCTTATATCTAGCAAAGTATGGTCCACTTGTGTCTTCCGGTACATCCTTAGCCATGCCACTGGCAATTATCCCTTCTTCAGTTATCTCTCCCAAAGGCCACCCTCCCTCACCAGGTGCCCCCCATTTCTCCAGGCTTCCTTCTCCCTAGCACCATCTTTCCCAAAACAACTCCTTTGATTACTTTCAGTCTGGTTTCCGCCCTTTTCACTTGACTGAACTATCCCTTCTAGAGGTGGTTTATGTCTCCTCTTCCCTTATGTGACTGTTGCTAGTTTTCCTCTGGCGTTTGAGTCAGGGCTGTAAATAACACAATCAACCAGGAAATCTTTATTCACCAGCTAGTACAGTGTGCTGCAGTCTTAACACACCTCATTTTTCTCTATTCAGTTGCTCTTCATTTATGACACTTCTCTGCAGGTGACTTCCATCTGTTGTCTCATCCCACTTGGCAGCTCCAATCAAAGCTCAGCCTTGCTAACCGATGCTTTCTAAATGTTCCCTTGACTGTTTGGTCTTTTCCTCATTTACTGCCTACTTCAGGTAGCCTCCATTTAGGGGTCCTGGTGGGCTTTAAATCAGCATATTGTACCCAGAACAGTTAAATTTGATAGATAAAACAGGCACTCTTACCACTTTACGACTTCCATCTCCCTCATTGGTTTATGTTTCCTCCCTGATCTCCACCAGAGGTACAGTATTTGACTTGAAAGGGGATTAGAAGGAACTGAAAGCAGTGGCTGTCGTGCTCGCTGGCATGGCTGACAAGTGAAACCACTGATTTCAGGGCAGACTGTTACGAAGCAGGAAAACAAAATCCAAACTGGTTGTCAATTCTGTACCTAGATTTCACTAACCAAGTAACAACTGTAAACTCCTCTGGTGTTTTACAGCCTTGACATAACAGGTTTCACAGGCAGTCCCCGGCATTGCAACCTATCTTGCCACCCTGACAAGCAGGGCTGGATTAAGAGGCATCAGGGCCCTGGGCTGCCCACTTTTCTGAGCCCCCCTCCTGCCTGGGACCTTGCTGTGGGTCCCCCCACTTTGGACCCTGGCCCCACACCACCATGCTAGGACCCTGGGGCCAGAGGCTGTGGCTGCCTGTGGTGCTCATGCTATGCCCCGGGCTAACTATTCTGCCTCAAGAGATCGAGCTGGCTGGCTCATGGATGCTACTTTCCAGTGCGGGGACAGGGCCATCCCACGCACTGGCCCACTCTGCCCCCACCACGCAGCAGACCAGCCAGCCCAGGGGTGGGACAGGAACATCGTGGCTTGCTGAGGCCTCTGACCCCAGGGCTCCCCACCTTCAGCCCCACAGGGCTGGGTCAGCAGTGATAATAGGAACTACAGTCCAGGGCACCTTTTTAGGCTGGGCCCTGGAGCTGCAGCTCCTATGGCCCCAGTGTTAATCCAGCTCTGCTGACAAGCATAACTCTTTGATAGATGATTGCTTTACACTAAAGTCACAAAATATTCAAGTTACTTCCAGTCCCAAAGGACCAGGCATCTGCTCCAGATCAATTTGCATCTTAGATCTCAATCCAAAGACAATACTTGGAGCCAGTTCTACAGTAAAACTAACTGAGGGTTCATTAACTAAGAAAAAGAAATTAAAATTATGAATAAGTTTAAAACAGGTACATTTACACATAGATGAGGTATACATTTTGGTTTCTGATAGTGAAGGAGTTGCTGAAATATGCAAGTTCTGTAAGTCATTTAGGGCTAACTCAGGTTCGTCCTGGGAACCTCTTGCTTACATTTAGGAATATTTGCCACATAGTGCCCAAACAGCATAAAAAGACCTCAATTCTTTCTGGTCAGGGCAAGGGTGTTGCTACATAGGAAGAAGATTCAAGGCACAGGACTCCAAATCCACCCCCCCTCAGGTATGGGGCCCCAGACTCCAAGCCCATGCACAGTACAAAGTACAGCCCCCCCCCATGCTCCTTCTGAGCTGGGCATGGAGCAAAACACCACAGGGCCAGGCAGCCCACTCCCCAGTCCCTCTGATTCAAAAAGCCAGTGAGCCTGGCCCAGTGGGGCCAGATAGCTCTCCATCCCCAGTGCTGAGCCTGGTGATGGAGCCAACAGCAGAACCAGGCAGTGCTCCCTCTCCGTCTAAACCCAGTGGGGCTCTACTCATGTGTGGAGCCAGCATCCTGACCGAACCCAGTCCGAGGACAGACCCAGCAGCGGGTCCAGGGAGCAGGCACAGCTTTCCCCTAAGCTGAGCCTAGTATGAAATCAGTAGGGGGCTGGGAAGCCCCCCATGCTGCACTGTATCATCTCTATTAAATGGGCAGGGAAATGGAGGCCCAGATAATAGAAGGTACTTGAATTCCCTCCTCATAAGACTATACTTTGCAACCGTGGCAGAGCAGGGAATAAATCTCTAGAGCCCTGACTCCCAGCCCCGCTGCTCTAACCACTAGACCTCATGCCCCATCCAGAGCAGCAAACAGAACCCAGGAGTTCTGATCGAACCCAGCCCTATATTCTACTTCATACCTTGGTCTTTCTCTCCTCTTTCTCCTCTCTTAACCCTAAGAGCCAAGTTGGGATCCGTCTCACCTGAAAGAGCTTTCGATGTTTGGGGACTCTGGCAGGTGGTGGTGAAGTTGAAGGATGGCTGTGAAAAGGGGGGAGTGAAGTGTGGGAGGACAAAAGTGATCAAGGACCTCCACAATAGAGTGAAATCTCACACACACACACACACACACACACACACCCATGCCCCAGTCATGTCTAGCATCATGCTCCCAGGCCAAAGCTGCTTTCAAATCCACAGTGAGTTCAGGGTGTGAATGACCCCTCAACCTCCGGAGACGTCCCTCTGGGCTTAGTCGACTGTCACTGCCTGTGGAATCACTCCTGCTTTATATCCTGCAAAAGCATGATCAGAATTACTATGCTGGGTTCTGGATTAATCATTGCTTTGCAGCTGAAACCATTAGTTATCTGCAGAAAGAGTGTGTTTTGGTGTCCTCTTCTCTCTCTCCCACACCCTGACGGGCTGAAATGCCAGTACAAGGCTAAAGACAGCAAAGGAGCAGACCCAACAAACTCAGGCTGTGGTTCAGGACTCCTGGGTTCTGTTCTTTGGCAAGGAATGGGGTCTAACGGGCTAGAGTAGGGGACTGAGGATTTCTCCTTCCCCAGCCAGGAGCAGCTGGAGCCTGGACTTATGCATCTCCACACTTGCTTTGGCTCTGCCAGAAGCAGGAGAGGGGGCAGTTCAGCACCAGGCCCCACATGGCTTCCCCAGCCAAGCAGCACCTCCTCTCTCAGCTGTTGCTGGGGCCATCTTTGAAGCAGCTGATGAAGTGAGATTTTCTCCCACAAAAGTTCATGCAAAAAATAAATCTGTAAATCTTTAAGTGACACACAACTCCTTGGTTTGTTTGGTTTTTTTTTTCAGTCATGCAGCAGCACCCCCAACCCCTGCACACATGTGGTTTCCCCACTCAGCAAGCAGCACAGTGTGACATTTTTGCAACCACTGTGCCTAGCTTCTGCTGGGGCCAGGCTGGGCATGTGGCCAGATATAGGCATCATCCCCCACTTTCCCTTCACAATTGGGCTTTTGCGCCCACCTGGGCTCTTGACTCCCACATGGCCATGGGCTTCCCCCCGCCCAGCACTTCTGCCTGGCCAGCCAGGGTCACCACCACTGTGGCATCCCTACAGCTTTGTAGCTGGTCCCTTGGGTGTTAGAAGAAACTTACTCACCTGGTAATTTGTAGCCAGAGCTTGGGAACAGGAGCATGGATGAGGTGAGGGACTGAATAACACCCCACTCAGCCAGGGCATCTGTCCATCACAAATCCTCCCTATCTGTAAGGCTTTTTTTTTTTTTTTTTTTTTTTTTGCTAACAAGGAGTGTGGCCCACCCTTCTTGTTAGCTTGCCAGAGAAGCAGCAGCTCCAGGACTGACAACAAACAACAAAGTGTGATTGTTAAACATCTTATTAAACTGAGTGATCAGTGAGGAAAAGGCGAGCAGTCAGCAAACCAGGCCCATGGCATGCTGCAATATATCTGGGGGCATGGGGCCCATGGACATTGGTTCCCTGGTGGTCAGGGATTTTTATCCCCTGATCTGCAGAGTCCAAATTCATGAGACAAGCATTTCTGCACATCTTCCTCTTCATGGGTGTACTAGAAACAGTCAACAAAGTTGCTGATTTGGATGCAATAGCCTTCCTGATAAGCTGGAGCTAACCAGTCATCCTAGGTACAAAACAGTGTTACATGCTTGATGACATTTCAGCCGTGACTGGATTTACTGTTTTTATAGCAACTAGTTTTAGAATCACAAGACAAACACATCAGACTTAAGTGCTACTTTACAGCAGTGGTTGTCAGCCAGTATGCTGTGAGAACTATCCAAGTGTGCTGGGAAATTTTTGTACAAAGATAATGAAAATCAATGTAAAACAACATTGTTACATCTTAAACAATAGCTTCTCCAACCAAACTTACAACTCATAACAATTGTGAAAATTAAATCATCAAACTAAAAGCGAGGTATTGGTCTTCCAATTCTAAAATGTGAACTTTGTAAATTCAGATGGCCAGGGGGCAAAATTAAGATGACATATTTTTTCCTGGTGGATTTGAAACATTAACGAATTTGATCCTTCTTTAGTACATTGTATGCACAATGTTGCCAACCTCACTAGTAAGACTGTAAGTACAGTACATGTAAGTAAATGTGATGGTTATGGGCAATCAATTCGGTTGAAAAAAAGTAGGTGAATTGTTTGTCTCACTGAAGTGTGCCATGTTACAGAAAAAGTTAGGAACCACTGCTTTACAGTATGGTTACAGAGATTATGTGTAAAATAAAGCACACAGCAATTTACAGCCATTTTTAAAATCTAATACTTCTGTTAGCCTTACTAACGCAGGTGTGTCAGACTGGATTCCAGTTTTGTCTTTAATAGTGTTCCCTTGAGCCCGAGAGACCTTGGCCAGAGCTGGCACCTGGCCAACCAACATTACAGTTGCTTTGCAGATTAGTTCAGTATTTATTGCCTCAGGAATAACATGGGAAAAAGTGCAAATGTGGGGAGTGGTTGATGGAGACTTGCCACTGCTGGTGGAATAGAAGGGTTAGGAGGACATGACATGGTAAGATTTCTGTTTTCCTCTCAATTGCATCCACTGTATTCAACAAATTAAACAGATTCTCTGTAACATACTGCCTGCCTAGTTCTTCTCAACTTTCAGCTCAAGTCTTTCATCTTCTTCTTGGCCTATTAAAATTCCGAGTCACTTTTAATTGTTCCTCAGGTAAAGTAATCAAATCCCTAATCCAGGGTTTCTCAAACGTTGTGATACTGCAATCCCCTACGATAAATGAATTTTTGCACTCCCCCATGAATAAAACTAATGATTTCATTGAGGTTAGGGTTATTTCCCCTGTCATATTCAGAGCAACATGGGCCCTCCTTTCCCCTCTCCAACACCACAGACTCTCCCACACCTTCCCTTTTCCCTCTCCTGTGGACTCCCCTGCCCCTGCTGGGCTGCTCCCAGTCCCCCCCCCCCGCTTCCCTGCTGGGGAGCTCCCAGACTCCTCCATGCTTCCCCTGCTGGGCAGCTTCCAGACACCCGCTTCCCACCTGGGCAGTGTCCAGATCTCCCCCTACCCTTCCCTTGCTGGGCAGATCCCAGACCCCTACTCTTTCCACTTCCCCTACCCCATGCAGGCAATCAATCCTGTCTCAGTCACAGGCAGGCTGGGCTCCAGCCTTCCTCCCTTTTCTTCCACTCACTGTCAGTCATTCCGCATGCTGGCCTTTGGTTGTGCTCAGTTCCTGCTGATTGGCTCATTCCCCATGTGGGCCCCAGCCACCTTTTCTTTTCCTGTTTTTGGTTCGTGTATTGTGGTGTCAAACAGGTTAGGATGCTCACTGACTGATTGCGATCATTTGGGGTAGTGGAGGTGTGCTGGCTCTCTCAGAAGCCCAACCCAGCCTGCTGTGACTGAGACTCTGATTAGTTGACAGACCGCAGCAGAGCTGAGCTGGGATTGGCTGAAGCACTTCCTTTGTTTCCCTGTGCTGTGACTCTGATCATGTATGTGAGTCAGGCACTTGCCCTTGCTCTGCTATGCTGGTAGCTGGTGTTTGCTGTTTGAATCATAGAATCATAGGGTTGGAAGGGACCTCATAGGTCATCTAGTCCTACCCCCTGCCAGAGGCAGGACCACTCCCACTAAACCATCCCAGTCATGGTTTTGTCCAGCCGGGCCTTAAACACCTCCAAAGATGGAGACTCCGCCACCTCCCTCGGCAGCTCATTCCAATGCTTCACCACTCGCCTAGTAAAAAAGTTTTTTCTAATATCCAGCCTCGACCTCCCTAACCGCAACTTGAGACCATTGCTCCTCATTCTGTCCTCTGTTATTACCAAGAACAGTCGAGCTCCATCTTCCTTAGAGCATCCCTTCAAGTAGTTGAAGGTTGCTATCAAATCCCCCCTCAATCTTCTATTCTGCAGACTAAATAAGCCTAACGCTTTCAGTCTTTCCTCATAGGGCTTGTGCTCCAGCCCTTTAATCATTTTGGTTGTCCTCCGCTGGACTCTCTCTAGCATGTCTCTGTCCCTTTTGTAGTGGGGAGCCCAAAACTGAACACAGTATTCTAGATGTGGCCTCACCAGTGCAGAATAGAGGGGAATGATCACATCCCTTGATCTGCTGGTAATACTTCTTTTGATGCAGCCCAGTATGCCATTGGCCTTTTTGGCAGCAAGAGCACACTGCTGATTCATATCTAGCTTCCCAGCCACCATCACCCCCAGGTCCTTTTCTACACTGCTGCTACTTAGCTGAATGTTTCCCAGCCTGTAGCAGTGCATGGGGTTTTTCTGTCCCACGTGCAGGATTTTACACTTGTCCTTATTGAACCTCATAAGATTTCTATTGGCCCACTGTTCCAATTTGTCTAGGTCTCCCTGAATCCTGTCCTTGCCCTCCAATGTGTCTACTGTTCCCCACAGCTTGGTGTCATCCACAAACTTACTGAGAGTGCAGTCTATTCCATCATCCAGATCATTGATGAAAATGTTGAACAGAACTGGCCCCAGGACCGACCCCTGGGGCACACCACTCGTGACTGGCTGCCAGCTAGACATGGAACCATTGATTCCTACACGCTGAAACCGTTGATCTAGCCAGTTTTCTATCCACCTTATAGTCCACCTATCCAACCCATACTTCCTTAATTTGCCAATGAGAATGCTGTGGGAAACTGTATCAAAAGCCTTGCTAAAATCAAGGTATAGCACATCAACGGTTCTTCCTGCATCCAGAAAACCAGTCATCTGATCATAGGAGGAGATGAGATTGGGTCAGGCATTATTTACCCTTGGTAAATCCATGCTGACTGTTCCTGATCACTTTATTTTCCTCTAAGTGTTTCAGGATGGATTCTTTGAGAACCTACTACATAATTTTTCCAGTGATTGAGGTGAGGCTGACTGGTCTGTAATTCCCCGGATCCTCCTTTTTCCCTTTTTTGAAAATGAGCACTACATTTGCTTTTTTCCAATCCTCTGGCACCTTCCCCATTCTCCATGAGTTTTGAAAGATAATGTCCAGAGGTGCTGCTATCTCATCGGCCAATTCCCTTAGCACCCTTGGATGCAGTTCGTCTGGCCCCATGGACTTGTGCACATCCAGCTTCTTTAAGCAGTCCCTAACCTGACTTTCCGTCACCAAGGGCCTGTCTTCTTCTCTCCAATCTGCCATACCCATGGTAGTGGGCTGGGAGCTGACCCTGCCTGTGAAAACTGAAGCAAAAAAAGCATTGAGCACTTCAGCTTTTCCCTCATCCTCCATCATGAGGATGCCTGCCCCATTCAGCAAGGGGCCTACACCATCCCTGATCCTCTTCTTGTTACTAACATACTTGTAGAACCCCTTCTTGTTATCCTTTACATCCCTCGCTAGCCGCAACTCCATTTGTCCTTTGGCCTTTCTGATTTTATCCCTGCAGTCCCTAGCAATATCTTTATATGCCTCCTTAGTCATCTGACCAAGCTTCCACTTCCTGTAAGCCTCCTTTTTATGTTTAAGCGCAGAGCAGACTTCTCTGATAAGCCATTCTGGGTGCCTTACATGCTTGCTTTTCTTTCTCCTAATTGGAATGGCAACTTCCTGTGCCCTTAGCAGGGTTTCTTTAAAATATAACCAACTCCCTTGGACTCCTTTCCCCTTCAGATTAGCGTCCCAAGGGATCCTGCCCACCAGTTCCCTGAGGGAGCCAAAATCTGCTTTTTTGAAGTTCAGGGTTCGTGTTTTGCTTCTTTCCTTCCTTCCTTTAATCAGCATCCTGAACTCAACCATGTCATGGTCACTACTGCCTAGCTTGCCATTTACCTCTACGTCCCTGATCAATTCTTCCCTGTTTGTGAGCAGCAGATCGAGAGGTGCAAGGCCCCTAGTTGGTTCCCCTCGCATTTGTACTAGAAAGTTGTCCCCAACACTCTCTAAAAATTTCCTGGATTGCCCATGCACTGCTGTATTGGCCTCCCAGCAGATGTCAGGGAAATTGAAGTCCCCCATCAGCACCAGGGCCTGTGATCTAGAAGCTTCCGCTAGTTGTCCATAGAACATCTCATCCACCTCCTGCTTCTGGTCTGGTGGTCTATAGCAGACACCCACCACAACATCCCCCTTGTTGCTTTCCCCTCTCAATGTAACCCACAGACTTTCTACAGGCACGCTTCCACTTCCATGATGGAGCTCTGAGCAGTCATAGAGCTCTTTTACATACAACGCTACTCGTCCCCCTCTTCTTCCCTGCCTGTCCTTCCTGAACAGTTTATACCCATCCATGGCAGAGCTCCAGTCGTGCAGACTATCCCACCACATCTCCGTTATTCCTATGATATCATAGTTCCTTGTCTGCGCTAGTATTACCAATTCTTGCTCCTGCAGAGAGCTCCCAGGTGCCAGCTGTGCTGGCTGCATCAGCACCTTTGGTGGGCTGGCTCTGACCTACAAGCTGTAAGTTTAATACCCCTGCTTTAATCGAAGCAAATTGCAAAACTAAAATATTTTGCAGCCCTCCTCCCAAGTTGCTCATGGCCCCCCCAGGAGGGGTCACAGCCCACAATTGGAGAACCTCTGCCCTAATCCTCTCAGCTTTCCCACTTTTGAGGCTGCCTATTTCACCCGTCAGGCAGTACTCTACCTAGCTAGTTCATCCACAGTGCTCATTGTCCTCACACTGGAATAGACCCATTTCTAGATGGATATGCTAAAATTATTAATAATGGGGCAGAAGAGTATAATTGTACCTTTACAAAGATAAAATAAAGGCACTAATGGATTCTTCAAATGTAATGGAGAAAAGCATAAAAAGAACCAATGGCAGGAAGGTGAAGCCAGACACATTCCAATTAGAAATAATGCCTAAGTTTTTAGGTATTAAAACGAAATAACGCTGGTTATTCTGATTTTTAAAAAGCTTTGGTCCACATGTTTTCTTGTTTCAAAATGATGAGCTCCATCATATTGAAACAAGGAAAGTTAGATCAATTCAATAAAACCTAGTTTCAAATCAAAACAACGCTTGGATTGCAACTGTTATATCAAAATAACACAGTGTGGACCTGTTATTTCACTTTATCGGTTGTTTCGATTTAATGCTTTTGTCTCCTTCCCAGGGTGCCTTTCTCTATTCATATATTGGGTGGGGCATGGCCCTTCTAGGGGGCCATCTTGCCACATCTCTCATGGTGCCCCTCTCCTAAATTGAACTGGCAAGTCCTGTGCCTGGACATGCTACTTCAATTTGACTTTCTGGTGTGGACCTGTTAAATTGATTTAATGATTTTTATAGTGACTTTATTAAAATTGATTTAAGTTAAACCCGATTTAACTGTCTGTGTGTGGAGAAAGCCATGATGACTAACCCCTGGAACAAAATCTCAAGTGGTAGATTCCCCACCTCTTAAGATCCACAAAGATGGATGCCTTGCTGGAAAACTTGCTATTGGCAAATCCAAAAGTAACTATAGTCAGTACAAAGGTGACTAGGTGAAAATAAATGCCCTTAAAAAACAGAAGATCCAACTAGATGAGCTAATGAGCCCTTCTGGCCCTAAATTGTATGTGTGGATGAATAATTAATTGTGTAACACTGACTTTGCCTAAGTGCAGGTCTCCATTAAACAACTTGCACTATATTAATTAAAATCCATCTAGTTAAAACAACACTGGCAGACCAGGTGTCTGCTAAGGCCAAGACCCTTGGGCCTCACTGAACCCTGGGAAATACATACCAGCAAACTGGCACACCTGTGAGTGAGTAAAACTGGTATTAGCCTTGTAAAAACATACATAGACTTTGTGACATGCATTAATCATACAGATGATGTGTGTTTCCCATTTTATGAGGTAATATTTAAGTGCTTGAATCGTAATTATAAAAATATTTACTCTAAAACTGTAAACGCCATCAGGGGAGAAGCACTGCCAGTGTGGAAATAATAGTTTACCACACCTCTCCACCAAGAGAAGGCCTGTAGACATGAGACAAGCCATTGTGAACATCAGTGGGTAACAGGTTTTGTGGATTGCCCCCATTCCCATGAAGAGCATTCATTCTGTCAGCTTGAACTCTGGGGAAAGAGAATAAAAATCTTCATCAAGACGACATTGTCTCCATGCTGTTTGAACTCTGACTTTTTAACATAAACAAGAAACCCCCTGTTGTTTGACCTGGGTTAGAACTAGAGTATTTATACAACTTGCATGTTAGAGCAGCTCCTCTTAAATTCTGGAGTTAAGAGAGTAGATGATTTGTGTGCATATATGTATCTACTTTAACTTCATAGAAAACTCATTTCTTTTTCTTAGTTAATCATTATAGGATTGATTACAAGCATTGGCTTTGGCAATCCAGGGAATTATAGACCAGTCAGCATAACCTCTGAACCAGGAAAAGTAGAACAGATAATTAAGGAGGCAATTTGCAAACGTCTAAAGAGAATAAGGTGCTTAGAGCTAGTCAGCATGGATTTGTCAAAAACAAATCATGTCAGACCAACTTGGTAGCTTTCTGTGATGTGGTAATGAGTCTTGTGGATAGAGGGGAAGCAGTAGATGTAGTATATCTAGACTTTAGTTAGGCATTTGATACAGTCTCACTCCCATTCTTATTAATAAACTGGCGAGGTACAAACTAGATGGAGCTACTACAAGATGTGTGAAAAACTGGCTGGATAACTGCTCCCAGAAAGTAGTTATCAATGGTTCACATTCAGGCTGGAAGGACACAATGAGTGGGGTGCCACAAGGATCTGTCCTGGGTTCATTTTTGTCCAGCATTTTCACCAATGACTTGGATGATGGCACAGAGAGCAAACTTATGAAGTTTGGGGATACCAAGCTGGGAGGTGTTGCAAGTGCTTTGAAGGATAGGATCACAATTAAAAATGATTTGGACAAACTAGTGAAATGGTTTGAGATAAAAAGAATGCCATTCTCTGCAAACTGTCATGGGTTAGGGTTAGTGTTAGGGTTGCATCTGACAAAGTGGGTTGAAGCCCACAAAAGCTTATGCTCGAAGAAATCTGTTAGTCTAAGGTGCCACAGGACTCTCGCTGTTTTTGCTGTACACAGACTAACGTGGCTATCCCTCTGGAAGTTTCCACCAGGGAGATTGAAGTGCTCCCCTATTAGTTTAATCTTATCATTCCTGATGTGTGATTTGTGTCCATTTGTTCTTTTGCACAGAGACAGTCCAGTCTGGCCAATGTATATGGCAGTGGGTCATTGTTGGCACATGATGGTGAATATCACATTGTTAGATGTGCAGGTGAACGAGCCCCTCGTGGAGTGACTGCTTTAGTTATATTCTATGATGAGGTCACTTGAGTAGATATGTGGGCAGCATTGGCAATGGGGTTTGTTGCAAGGATAAGTATCTGGCTCAGTGCTCCTGCTGTATGAAGTATAATTGCTGGTGAGTGTTTGCTTAAGGTTGGGGGGCTGTCTGTATATGAGGACTGACCCACAGCCTAAGGCTTGAGAGAGTAAGGGATCATCTTCTAGGATACATTGTAGATCCTTGGTGATATGCTGGAGAGGTTTGACTTAGCAGCTGTAGGTGATGACCAGTGGCATTCTGTTATTTCCTTTGTTGGGCTTATCCTGTGGTAGGTGACTTCTGGGTACCCATCTGGCTCTGTCAATCTATTTTTTCACATCTTCAGGTGGATAGTATAGTTTTAAGAACACTTGATAGAAATCCTGAAGGTGTTTGTCTCTGTCTGAGGACTTGGAGCAACTGTGGTTATATCTTAGGTCCTGGCTGTAGACAATGGATTGCATAATGCATCTCGAATGAAAGCTGGAAGTATGTAGGTAGATATAGCCGTCAATAGGTTTCCAGTATAGGGAGGTGCTTACATGGCCACAACTTATTTGTACTGTAGAATTCTGGAAGTGACTTTCCTGTGTGGACTGGTCCAGGCTGAGGTTGCTGGTGGGGTGGAAATTGTTGAAATCTCAATGAGATTCCTCAAGGCCCTCCTTTCTGAGGGTCCAGCAGATGAAAATGTCATCAGTGTAGCACAAGTAGAGGAGAGGAACTTGGGAGTGAGAGCTGAGAAACTGTTGTTCTAAGTCAGCCATAAAATGTTGGCATACTGGGGGGCCATGCAGGTACCCGTAACAATGCCACTGACTTGAAGATATAAATCATCTCCAAATCTGAAATGGTTGTGGGTGAGTGCAAGCTTCCGCCCGGAGGCGTATCATGACATCACCTGGGAAATTCTCACCTGTGCATCAATTGTTGTTAATGGCCCACATCTTCGCTGTTTGAATTCAGTTTGTCTATTTAGCAGAACAAACACTTTCTGGAAAGTGAACAGTGCTTCTTCTCTCCATGATCCTTTGTGTTTAACTGCATTCTGCAATGACGAAAGAGTAAGGCAGCCTGCTCACCTCCTCTGTTCCCTCATGAACAGGAAAACTCTTGAAAGAATGAATTCTGCTCCTGAAAACCTGGCTCCTCACTCCAATGCTGTGCACAGTTTGTTCTGACAGAAACAGCTGGGGGCAGGAACAGTTCTATTTTTCCCCTCCGATTTATTGCTGAGAATTGTATAGTCAGGGTGACAAACTTTTGGCCCGCTTCCCCAAAGTGTTCATGAGGCCACCACTCCTGGCTCCAGAATTAAACACAGAGAGGACCACTCTGGTCTCCTCCTCATCTGTCAGATTCCTCAAGCTTCTCCCCAACTTTATTAAACCATTATGTGAAGCACAGGAGGAGAGCAGAGACCTGTGAGTTTGTACTGACTAAAAACGACCCTCAGTCCTCCGACTCCTGTGACACAACATAAACGCCAAAGCTAGGCAGCAGCATCTCCTAGCCTTCCCAATGCCTTGCAGAAATGAGCATCAGCACAAAGAGCTGTTACCTGAAAGATGGACCCGGCCACAAGGCAGGGGATCCTTGTGGGGAGAGGCACCTAGAGAAAGCCGTCTCCTTTATAACGTGCCCTCAGACTGGTAAAACCTTCTGGACTCCTCACCACCCAAAGAGTTGTGAAAAATGTCTGTTCCATCTACAGCTGGCCAGCAGTCTGGTCTCCATTGTGAAGGGCACAGACCTGATATAGTGACTCACACATAGGTGACCTCTGGACTTGATTACGGTGAGTCACTGCACTTAGGAATAAACCCACTTACGTTGGCAGGCTCCAGTTTGCAGAGAATGCTGCAGTAGGTCTCCACGCCAGCGCTCCACCCTCTGCACTAGCCGCTCCCTTCCTTCCTTTGCAAATGGACTCATTTTCAGGTCTTAGTCATATCCAAATGCTCAGAGGGATGGGTTGCCTGGCTACTTCAGAGATCGTACCTCCCTCCGTCACCATGACAGCAACATTCCACTGGAAACATGAAGCTGTTGTCCTCCAGAGGATAACACATGATGGGAGAAAGAGACACAAGTTTCTTAACAGCTGGACCCAGAGAAGAGAATTCAGTAGCTGCTGAGATAAACACGACCGTGGGCCACAGTATTTCACGGAGCTAACTGCAAAGCTCACGTTTTCCTCTTGGCATTCCATCCACATGGGAAAAAATGTTCAGAGTAAAATAACTCACTCCTCCCCACATGGAGAAGGGGCTGAGTTTCTGCTGTTTTGTTCCCACAAGTAACATTAAGACATTCAAATAGCATAGTGATGGTAGGAAGGACAAGGCAGATGTTCAGACCATGGTGGCAAAATGTTTTCATTTGCTGATGCTCAGATGAAATAAGCCTGACTTTGTCCCCCTTGTTGAGAGCATTTTTCGTTAGCAATAAAGCAGAAACAAACCAAAAGGCTTATCACTTTGTCAGTGCTGGATTACCCATTAGGCACTGTAGGCACAGTGCCTAGGGCCTACGAAGGAAGGAAAAAAATTAAAAAAAGCAGAAAAAAATAAGGAAAATCACATGGTTTAGCATTAGAATAGTTTAAAGTGCATCAAGTCAATCGACATAATTCAATTGGCATTTACTCCTCCTTTTACACATTTCAGAGTGAAAGTGCCTAGAGCCTACGAATGCCAAAATCCAGCCCTGCACTCTGTTGTGTAGCAGGTTCACACAGGGCTCGCAGCTGCTCAGATCCTCTACTCTCATAAACCACTTAGACTTCTGCTTTGTGCTCCCATCAGAGCACTGTTCACAGATTGCTACCCCTACCCACTATTGTCTAGAGACACACAGCCTAACAGGCCTCACCATTTCCCTCCTACTACAGTGTCTCACTTTCATGCTGTTGCCCCCACTGCACTTCCTTCCTGTGAGTCTTTATAGCACCTGGTTAATGAGTCCAGCAGCTGCTCACGAGTGGCCACTCGGTGCAGACTTACTCAGCCAGCTGCAGTTCCCCCTCAGTTAGAGCTCCAGTTGCAGAGAGTGACTGGTTCACCCTGTTTGCACCCAGCATCCATCACACACCTCGCCTCTCATGAGCCACCAGGTTCAACCTTCCACATCCCCTCATTCCTCTACCCGTGGGATCCAAGCAGGGAAGTTGCTCTTCTGTGGGTGATTTCTGGGGTTACTCTTTCAGGGTTTACTCATCTCCCACCTGCAGAAAGTACACTGTGTGGGGAGCAGATGTCCCCCACAGATCCATTGACACTCTGATCCTCACTCTCGGGGTTGTTCTCCTTCCTTACATCTCTGGTCTTTTAGCAGAGGTCTGTCCTGATCTCCTACTGGACTGCCAGGGCCTCAGGTTACTTCAGCCTATTGAGCATGGCCTAGCCTCCACTATCAGGTGTTGAATCAGGAATGACTTTCCTGACTCTTTTCCTCCCTTTCAAGGGGCCTGGGTGGCCATATACCCCACCCCCCTTTTTTCCTTCTGGACACTGTCATCTAGAGTATTCCTTCTTACCCTGTTTCCTCTTTGGGGGCTAGAGTCTCTTCTGTTGCACTTTGCTCAAGCTGGGTGCTGTGGTCTAGGGTCCCCAAGCTCTGGAGACTTCTCATTTTTCCACCCTTTTTCTGCTGGTCCCCCATCCCTTGCTTCCCTCTCATCTCTGGAAGGAGTCCCAGTCTGTACACAAAACCACTAAGCATGGTAATCCCTCTACTATCCAGAGTCATTTTTAGTCAACCTCACAATCCAAAGGACACCAGAGCCAGCAGGCAGTACATTTTATCCTCATCCCTGGGATTATCCACTGTGACTTTACCAGACCCTTCTTGGATGAGCAAGCAGGAGAAGGCTGTACCCACTAGACCCCTCTGGGGTCTCCTCTCCATCTTCACAGGGATGCTGGACAACTCTGGTCCCTTTCCTCATCCTCCAGCCACAAAGTTCAGCAAAGCCACATTCCACCCATGGGCAGTCACCCTTGTTATGTTCTGACCATCCACACAGCCCGTGGACAATCTGCCCATTTCTACAGAAAGCTGCTTGGAGTTTCTCCTTCTTCCTCTCCAGTCCCTTCTTTGGGGTAGTTCCCTGTAGTCCCTCCCCCTAACTCCAATCTCTTATAGGGCTGACCCTCTCTCTCGGGGAGGAAGTCTGCATCTATATATTTCTGTTAGTTTTACCGTGCTCAGCTAATGCCTTATGACCCAAACATTTTCAGGCATGTCATGTAAAAATTGGTCAAGGACTAACATGTCCATTATTTCTTCTACAGCATGGGTATCAGACTTCAGCCAACAGGTGCTCCAGTCCATTAACCTCTGTGCAAACACTCAGGGCCGCATATTCCCCATCCACACAATCACACAAAACTTCTGATGGCATTTCTCCACCAACAAAACCACCTGATGAAGGACAGTTGCCCTGACCACATCATAGCCCCTGGCCTGCTCCTCACTCAGGGCCCTGTAGAATACTTGAGCTTCACCAACCAGGTATGGTGCAACCAGAAGGCCCAGGTTTCTCTGTCCCAACCAATCCAGCACCATTACTACTTGCTCAAATGTACCAAGGAAGGCATCCGGGTAATCTCCCGCAACCATCTTACACAGTCCCAGAGCCAGGGGTTGACAACCATCCACCCCAGCCTCCCACGGGGCTCACAGTTCATTAAAGAAGTTGCTGCTGCATGCTGGCCTGCTGCCTGATGAAATCCTGCAGGCTTTTTTGCTGTTTGGCCTGCCAGGTGAGCAAGACCTGTCCTTCCTCCTGATGGGTTTGCTGGAGGTTCTGCATTGCCTGCTCTATCTGCTTCTGCTGCTGCACCAACCATTGTAGGGTCTCCTCTGTCCCTGGGCCACCATCTTTCACCAGTGCTGCATCCAGACAAGCACCCACATATAGCAGGGTCACACCAGGCCTCCCTGCTGCCCAGGTCCTCTGCTCCCACAGACCACTCACAGACTTCCAGCCAATGCATTTTATTTGTAGGATGTTACCCACTGCTGTCTATTAACACATAGTCCAGCCTAACAGCCTTGGGGACCTCACAGTTTCAGCCACTGAGCAAAGGAAGCCCCTCTTCCTGCTATAGCATCTCCCTTTCAGATTGTCATTGTGGTCATCATCATCATAGTGGTAGTTTTCCTCCTCCTTCTGTTGCCTGCTGCTTTCTTCTTTCCTTCCTTTGACTCTTTATAGCACCTATCTAATGAGCCCAGCAGCTGCTTCCCACTGGCCCACTCCATGCAGGCTTACTCAGCTGGCTCCAATTCCCCTTCAGATAGGACTCCAGTGGCAAACAGCTGGCTCAGCCCGTTCCCATCCAGCACTCCTCACACAGATATTTCAACCACATGCAATATCTTGGGGAATTATTGTACTACATTTATCAAGATTATAAGGATGGTTGTGAGCTAAGGATTATGTTCTTCTCAATGAGGGAGAGTTACTGCAGCTGCCCCAGGAAGTAGAAGCAATGCAAGTCATTCCTGGAGGCCTTGGGCCTGAAAATAGCGCCAGGAAGGTGTCATTCCCTGGGCATGATTTGCTTCTGTGGGTACAAACTGCAGTTAAAAAACCAAGGAAACAAAGGAAGGGCTTTGATTTTAAAAAGACTGAGCCATGGTCTACACTACAAAGTCAGGCAGAGCTAAGCAACTTGTTTCTCAACCTCACTGTGCACATGTCTAAAGCTAGATTTATCACCCACCAATGTAAGCACCTTATTAGACTGATGCACCACCACCACCTTCCTCAATGATGCAGAGGCATGTTTGACTTACTTAATGCTGACACAATGCAAGCACAGACTCAATCATTATCCTGTGCCCACTAAACTAGTTGAATCTTTTTTTGGTGGTGCTGAGGTGGCCAAAGTAGGACTTCATAAGTCAGATAGCAAGAGAAGTTTGGGTTCCCAGAATGACTACTGGCATTTCCAATGGAAGTGCACCCATTAGGGAAGAATGTCCCAACTCATAGCTTTTGGAAAATTCTATGTTCTTAAAGCTGCAAATGTCATGCACCTTTCCTGACCTGGGATTTAGTGTCAGCAATGACCCACGAGTGCTTGCAAAGCCATGAAAAAGAATTTTTTCTGTTGAGGTGCTGCCTGGCAAGGTAGGTTAATAGAAACAGGTCTGTTGTCTATCGTCCCAATGCAGTTAGGAAACTTCACTGCTACAAATCCATTCATTATCTCCTGGATGTTGTTGAGAAGTCCTTTGAAACTGGGTATGCTTAAGGACTTTGTACAGTTGGATGACAGTGGCCTCCACGGTGGATTTTCCAATCAAAACCGATTGCCCATTGGCTCATAGCAATGTGGCAAGGAACTCTATAACTGCTTCCTTCTCTGCTGACAATTCAGCTCTCATTCAGGTAGAGGACTCATGCCTCCTCATGCTGGGGGCACAGTATAATGGTGAGGGGGTACATGACCATCCCACCTGTCACCTCTGGGAGAAACTTCCAGCCCCACCTCTCTGAGCCAGGGCAGCCAATCCTGCTGGTTCCCGAGAGACGGTGGTAGCAGGAGTGGGGAGCAAGTGTCTCAGGGACCAACTGTGATAAGCCCCAACCCAGGGAGACTCATGGCACCAGTATCTCTCCAAAGTTTGTGGACGCCTCAGCAGAGGAGGCACCAGGTGCAGGCAATGACCCTATCTCCAGCTGAGCATTGACAACCTTCCTCAGCACTTTCCTGCCCGGCACCCAGCCCAGTGACCTCTGTGCTCTGCCAGCCCCACCAGCGTTATCTGTGGCAGCAAGGGCGAGGCCTCTGTCTTTCTCCCGCTGTGCCTCCCTCTGGCACATTTTCAGCTCATGACGTCTCTCACTGGCAACCAGGTGTGGGCAGGGAGCGGGCTGCTTCTCATGCCAGATGAGGGTGGCTGTGCCAGGTTGCTGCCTCAGTATAGCACAGTGGCTGTCTAAGAACGAACCCGGCTGGGGAGGTGGCAGCCCAGCCCTGCCGCTCCCCACCTGGGGCTGGCTGCCAGCGACTCGGGCTGAATGAGCCTGGCAGGCACAGAGGGTGAAGGACAGAGCCTCTGACCCCCTCCTGCCTCCCAGCAGGCCAAGCAAAAATCTGGAGAGGCGCTTGACTCTGTATGCCCCCATACATGTCAACTATACATTCAGGTATCCTTGCACGGGAAGGAATGTGGCATTCACATCTGAATGTGGCATTCACATCACTCCACATCTACAATGTGATCCCACCAGTCACTGTTTGCTTCTTGGGCCCAGAAGGGGCAATCTGCCCTGAGGAGCTGCTCCTTGAATGCCAGCAGCAGCCTGGCAATTTTATTCGGTATCTCACTCACATCCTGTCGTCGTGGCATGGTTGAACATCTCCTCTTCTTTTTCAGCACGCTCTCCGTTGTGGCTCTACTCACTGAAACTCTGCAAATATTAGAGAACCACGCAACCTGTGTTAGTAATGGCCATTAGAATTGCACTGAGTTCTGCAGGGCCCCTGCTTTTGCCAGGGAGTGGGTGGAGGCCAAAAAGCAACAGATAGTACTATAGTAGTTCTAAAACATCATGCAAAAATTATGGGATGGAACAAGAATTAAGAGGTAGAAAAAGTGACATTGTGGGAATTTGATACCTAGCTCCCTGAAAAACCTGAGCAAAGCGCTGGTATCCCACAAAAAACTGTGAAAATGTCCCACAAGGCGAACTAGGATACATATCCCTGGTGCACCACGTTTTCATAGACCCATAGAAGCGTATGACAGAAAGTGACCTCAAAAAGCCATCAACACCAGCCCCTGTGTGCTGTGACAAGACCAACTGAACCTAGGCCCTAACATGCCAGTTTTTAGAGAGCTCCCATCAGTGTAGCAGTGGAGTGAAGTGTTGCAAATACCCATGCATGAGCTTCTACACCCCCATCACAATACACAGACTAGTGATGCATGAACAAACACCAAACTGGCATTAAATTACATTATGTAGTTTCACTTCCTCTCTCATCCGCCACAGAAGCTGCAGCAGTGTTTCCAGACACCACACTGTTCTGTCAGCGAAATACACAGCTATGTCCATTCTCATGATTTTAACTCAAGGAGCAGTTTTTTGGTATAAATGAGTTGGACTTACTCTGTATTTGTCAGGCAAAGGAATGGTTAGGAGAAAAGTCCTTTTGGTTTCAGTTGCCTCTCATGTTGGATCAGCTTCCCCCTTTCCACATGCCAAACATCTTAGCTTTCCACCTTTAAAATGTTCTCATCTTAAAACTCCCAGTTCTCCATCACCAGGGTCTCTCTGCTCATGGCTCATTAGTGCCTGGATCTGCTGATTCTTT
Organism: Podocnemis expansa; assembly: GCA_007922195.1. NCBI lineage: Eukaryota > Metazoa > Chordata > Testudines > Podocnemididae > Podocnemis > Podocnemis expansa. Next base: position 47,345,441 of record ML681996.1, read on the forward strand.
CTGGTCTTAAAATTTATGAATCATTTTTGTATTCTCAGTATACGATCCAGCCAAATTAAGGTATAAGTTTCTCTGAGCAGGGATTTTTATCTAAATGTGTTTGCAAAACTGGATATAAATAAAGCATGGATGTGCACATATGGGCGGGGGGGGAGATGTTTTGTACATCACTTCCCAGATTTTTCAGAATTGTGCAAGCACAGTTGTTCAGACAAAGTGCATGTATGTTTACATACACAATCATGGTAACTGTATAGGAAACAGACCAGGTACTTTTAACTGTTTATTTGCATAAACAATGAAGGTAATTGTATAACTGCAGTTACTGCTTTGATAAATTATGCATGCAATTGAATATTAAATTTTACACACACAAGTTAATGAAGATGTGGGCCCTGTTGTCCAAAGCCTGTTCTGATTTTTCAGTTATCAAAGGCATCTTTTGTCTTTAAGTCCTTAAAATACTGTTACGATACATCACTCCTCTGTCTTGCTTACAATGTAGGCATTAAACTGATATAAGAAAAAGGAAACTATTTTTAGTAGTACTTCCACACTTGGCTGAACATTTGAGAGAAGAGCCCAGTTATGTTTCCAGGTACAAAAAAACCCAGCTATGTTGGTTCTAAAATGAATTTAAATTTACACTAAGGAAACAACATCAAAACAAGACCAAACATAAGAGCTCCATGTGAAAGCATACTGCGTGCGTCTCTTCTCTAACAGACCACTGTAGCAGCTCTGAGAACACCATGGCTCCTGTCTCAGCACAGTTCTTAGTGAATAAAAGGTGAAGTCTGAATAAACAAAAGCGCAACGCATCACACTCTTGAACCACAAAACCCATGTGTGGATGTGAACTGGTTCCGCATTCAGGGGTGATTTCAAAGGCAGATGAAGGTCCTCAGCACCCCATAGGGATAGAAGCAGAAAGGATTGTCTATAATCGTTCCCTATTGGCAAGCCCAGGGTCACAGGAATTGGAAGTGAAAAACATGGGCCAGGAAAGGAAGGTGCAAGACGTAATCTTTGCTGACACATGCAATTGATGTAGTGTTTCTCTTCAAGGTCACGTACTTCCGATTAGTCCCACCAAATGATGACGCCTAATTTTCCATTTCTTTGGGCTTTCTCCAAGGAGCTCTATTTATTCTAGGCATGGAGCATTAGCTTAAGTGCCCTATTCCTGGCTTCTGCTGAAGAAATGAGGTTTTATTTAGAATAACTATTACTTCAGATACAACTGCACTAGCTGAGTCAGACAAAGGCTTCTGGAAGGACAGCCTAAAGGATAACTGCAATGTGAGCATGCATATTTGTTACACCGGAGGCACACGTGCACATGCACGGGGGGTGCACACTTATGCACACGCTGAACTCTCAAAATTACCGTCTCCCTTGTTTCCAGGGCTGGATTAAGACAGGGGCTGCACCCCTGGCCCAGGCCTAAAGGAGGGCCCCATGGACCACCAAAAATCCAGCCCAGCTGGCCTAGGGTGTGAGCTGCTGCCACTTGCTCTCAGACTGCCTGTCCAGCCCCTAGGCTGGCTGGTCTCACCAGCCAGCCAGGGTGTGGGGATGGAGTATTGTGGCCTCTGGCTCACCCGCAGCCACATCACCACCACTGCTAACACAGCCCCCCCCAAAGGCCCCAGAGCCTCTGACTCCCACCCCTGAACATGGGGGGGGGTGTCTTAGGAGGGTCCAAACAGGGTGACAGTTCTGCACTAACTCAGGATCCAAGCAACCTCACTGCAGCAGTGTGCTTTAATGGCATGGACTGTCATTAGCATTTGGCTCCATTTAATGCGTCATGCCAGAGGTCAGACACGAGAATCACCATGCTTCCTTCTGGCCTTAGAATCCATGTAGCTGAAGATTAACAATCAAAATAAATTTATTAGAGCCCGATAAAGATGATTTCGGTAGCAGGGTCTGCATTGCATTAACACCTAACTTAGGGCAAAGCTAGCCTTTAAACTTGCACTGTATATATCAGTCGATGGAAATACAGGGAAGAGATTATGGTTCAGTTTTCTGCATACTGCACTCTTAAACCTACATTTTCTCCTGTTTGGCAGCTTGGAAAGCAGACAATGAGTCAATTCAAAGTGGCTGCGACAGTATCAGTAACTCTTTTTTCCTCCCCCATCCTAACCACCACTCACAGGGCCTTGGTGAACAGTGATGGGGCCAGAGCAGCATTACAGTTACAAGCTGCAAGAACAGCACTATGATGGCCCAAGGATTTTTTTGCATCTGACAAAGTGAATTGCAGCCCACAAAAGCTTATGCCTGAAGACATTTGTTAGTCTTTAAGGCTATGTTCACACGTAAACTGTTATTTTGAAATAAGTTATTTCAAAATGAGTTATTTGAAAATAAAGTAATTATTTTGAAATAAGTTAATTTGAATTAAGGGAAAAGCTCAAACAGAAATAGCATGTCCAAAGACAGGACTTGCTATTTCACTTTAGGAGAGGCGCACCATGGGAGGTATGGCAACATGGCCCCCTCCCTGGGCCATGTCCCCACCCAATAAAGGCTAAAAGAAAGGCATCCTGGGAAGGAGAAAGGAGAAAGTGTTATTTCAAAATAATGGTTATTTCGAAATAACACATCCGAACGCCGTTGTTTCGAAACAACCATTTCAAAACAATGGCTATTTAGATTTCATGTGAGGTTTTTACTGTTTCAAAACAATGGTTATTTGGCACTCTAGGCAAACAACAGCTTTTGTTTCGAAATAAAACTCTCGTCTGAACACAGCCTAAGGTACCATAGGACTCTGGTTGTTTTTGCTGTAGACCAGGGGTGGCCAAACTTATGGAACTCAAGAGCCGCACAAGTTGACTACTAAACCTTTGAGAGCCACACTGAGGCATATAGTCATATTTTACCTACTCCAGAATTACTAAATTTCAAATTCATTGCACACTTTAATTTTACTGTAAAAAGAGGGAAATATTGATCCTGCTAATATCAGATTTTAATAATTACTTAAGGTTACCATGAAAACTAGGCCTACATAGACAGTAAAAACTTAGCTTCTCTCTGCTGTCCCAACCATGCCACCCTTTCCCCCCACTGTCCCGACCATGCTGCCGCTTCTCCCCGCTGTTCCGACTCCCTCCCTAACCCCCCGGCCCGGATGCTGGCTCCCCCAAAAAAGCCCCCCCCCCACAAAGTCTCCGTTACCTGGCTACTCCAGCAGCTAGGCACAGGCTGGGGCTCACTCCCCTTGCTTTATAAGCCCTGTCCGGGCTGAGTGTCCAATATGGCCACTCCAGCGGCTAGGCACAGGCTGGAGCTCCCCCCGAGCATGCTCTGAACATGCTCAGCACATGCTCAAGGTGGGAGATTTAAAACTCCTACGCTGGGGCTGCTTTCCTCTGCCTTTCTTTGGCAAGCCTCACTGTTTCATTCAGAAGCTACATGTGGCTCCCAAGCCACAGTTTGGCCATGCCTGCTGTAGACAGAGTAACATGGCTACCCCTGGAAATTTTCACCAATGGTTTTTGGCACTCGAGGCAAACTATGACTTTGGCACCTCTCCCTCACGTTATACAATATAACATATTAATATATATATCTTAAATAGAGAAAAAAAATTCTTCCATTTAATTTGGCTCTACTTAAAGCCTGGCACCATACGTGACCACCTTGTTCTCCTATATGTTTGGGCTGTACCTGCTCAGAGCACTTTGAAGGCTTCTCTGACTCACAGCAGGTGCTAGATTAATGGTGGCACAAAGCCGCTTTTTACTATTTAAGTCTAGCAAACCCTCAACTAAAGCACAGAAAAAGCCAATCCCAAGCACTGAGCTAATTGGTTTATGGAACTGCTCACTGATGAATGGTGGAAATGTGCCATCTTACAGATGAATGAACCAATCAGTACACTCTAAATGATACCTACATCCTATTAGCCAACATGCTTGAAATCATTTAGTGTTCTGGTTAAAAAGTGGTGGTAGCTTTCCTTGGAAGAAGGACGGTCTAGTGAGTTAGAGAGATAAAACGTGGTTTCTAATCCCAGCCAAAGATTTGCTATGTGATCTGGAACAAGTTGCCTCATTTTCATTTCTATAAATTGAGACTAATATCTACTTTTTGGGGATGCTGGGAAGAAACATATATCAAGCTAGAAGGTGATACAGATTTTTATAGTCCTCCTGTTTTAGAAATATTATTTTCATGGCAGTTTAGCCATGTGATCGTAATGGTCATTCATTAACTCTCATGCATCCTCCTATAGCCCCAAGCTATTTTTCTCTGCTTACACTAACTTCCAGTTCTTAGAGGATACTGCACCTCCATTCCATCACCACCCTTCTGCCTGAGCTATCCACTGGCTTGCTGTCAAATTCTAAACGTTGTAAATGAACATGAATCTGCACCCAGAATGGAATTCTGTTAACCAGCAAGTGGCATTCCTTCTAAAGGCTGCCAGCTATTGATTCCCTGCAAATGTTAAAAACTCTCTTGGCTATTAATGCTTAACCATTCCATTCCTCATCAGAGTTCTCTAGAGCTGTACTCTCTCCACTTCTATATGCAGATCAAAACCAAACCTGGTAGAATCATGGACACAGCTGGCCCCATGGCATGCACCCCTCACTGCCCAAACTAGCAAAAGCCCATTTGTGAATGACACGTAGGATCAGGTCTCCTGTGTAGCATTGGTAGAGAAATCAGATGCAGACCCTATGGATTCCTACAGGAAATACAGGAAGTTAATGCAAACAATTGATTGCTGCTTCGTCTTTCCTCCAGCTGATATTTTTCTCTTTTAAACAAACCCACTTGTCTTTTGTTCAATTTAAAACACAACTGTGTCATTTCCCTCCTCGCCCCCCTCCACACTACGTTCCTACCACTAAAAAATATAACAGAGCTCAGGGTGAAACACTTTATCGTTGTCAGCATTGCCAATCCCACAGCCAGGCATTTAAAATTTTTGAGCCAGGTCCGCTTGCTCTCCACATCATGAGACTGGCTTAATGCATGGGGGTGCTTTTATTTGCCTTTGGATCTCTAAGCCTTTAAAGTCCATGTTTTCAAGCTCTTCTTGTCAACAGCAAGGGCTTGACACTTCCTTTTTTCAAATGAAAGCTGAGATTCTCACACAACCACTCAACTCACAACAGGAGACTGTCAATAAAATCATGAGAGTTGGCAACAGTGGCTTTTTTTAATGTGCTATAATAGCCCAGGTCCATGAAAAGAACACTGCATTTGTGGAATTTAAGCCATGTCTACACTACAAAATAATGTTGTCTTAATGTATATTAGAATAAAACCAGTGCAATAATTAAATCATTTATGTGCGTAATTTCTTGGCTCCTTGTGTCGGCAGTGAACACCCTCACTAGGGGTACATCTATACTAGAGCCTTAGGTCAACTTAAGGAAGGGCAAGTCAACCTACAAACTCCTGCAGCCACTCTGGGCTTTTATTAAGTTAACTTTAGTGCTTCCTTAAGTAGACTTACTAACACCTCTTAAGGTCAACTTAAGTCAACCTTGTTAAGTTGACTTAAGCCAATGTAGATGGGAAGAGCCCTTAAGTCGACTTACTTGGCCTCCAGACCCCCTCTCCAACTTCCTGGTCACCAGGAAGGATCGAACTAGCACCTGCCAGTGCGGACGCAGACGGTCCACAGAAGTTTTCAATATGAACTCTCTAAGTTAATTTAACAAGGTCAAATTTAAGTATCCTTAAAGTCAACCTTGTTACGTCAAATTAACAGAGCCTCCAGTTTTGTCATACCCTAGGAGCACTTGTCTTGATTGTGCTGTTAGTGTTGGACAATGTGGGACAATGTGAAATCCAGTAATAGACATTAGCAACTCTGTTTACACTGATAGTTCATTTAGCTAATTATGGCTACATTGCTCAGGAGGTGGTGTTACTAAATCAGTGTAGCAAGGCACCAATGTCAGTGGAAGCAAAGTTTAAATGAAGATACTTCTACAGCTAGGTCAATGCATGGCAGCTTACATTGACACAATCTTGTAGTCAATTTCTGGAGGGCTAGCCATGTTAGTCTGTGTAGAGCCAAATGAGTGTCCCATGGCACATTAAAGACTAACAAATTTTTTTCAGGCATAAGCTTTCATGGGCTCCAACTCACTTCATTTAATGCAACCTTGTAGTGTAGACCAAGCCTTGGAGTACACCAGACACTGGTCCTTTAAAACTTTAAGAAACTCAGCTTCATGCCCGTGACATCCAAATATCTTGAGGCCAATGTTCCCTTTAATTTTTAATCAGCTGTGTACGCAAAAAATTTCTTCTGTGCAAATTTTCAGAACCACAGTGTCCAAATTTGTCGCACTCCAGTGAGTATGGTCAAACTTGCGAGGACAACGAAGCAAGTGTGTATGATGCATATAATATCTACATTTTATTTTTATATGGTTATGGAAATGACTTTATAAATTACAAAACCTTATTTGAAACATCCTACTTGAAAATGCCTTCTTAAAGTAGTATAAAAATATTAGCACTGTTGAATTTTTTTGTGCATGCTTTATTTTGTTGTATCCACAGGTTTCATTACCTGTGTGCATGCACACACGCACACAGCTTAGAGGGAACATAGCTTGAGCCAAGTCTGAAGTTGCATTACTTTAGTGTGTCTGCATTGAATCAACTCCTAGAGAAACACAAATAACAGATTTTAATGTAACTGTGGTCAGAGTTCACAGTTTTGCAAGACTCTGCTGCCCTTGGATAAACAATAATGTTTATTTAGGCTAAGTGATGGGTCTGATGCCTGACCCACAAAATTTGGATCCAAATTTGACTCCCTGAAGATTGTATCAGTAATACAATAGTTACGTAAGGACTCCTGTCCTATGTCACAATGGTTTAAAAACTCTTCTATTATAACAGCTACTATAAACTTATAAAAACAGAAGTAAAAGTTGTATGGGGATAGAAAGTTAGTACTGGACAACAGACTAGGCCTGAGCCACAGGTCACTATAGTAACAGGGTCACTTTTGGGGCAAACTATACAGCTTCTGTAAGTGGTATAGCATTCTAGTTGAAATATGTTATCTCCTCTTCTCTTCCTCCCATCATGTCCATCTGTGTAGAATATGTTGTCAGGACTGTCCTGTCTTTGATTCTTAATGAGAAGACAATTATCTCCTTTCCTCCCCTTTCCTCTCTGGATGGGAAGGTGGTGTTATCTCCTTTCCTCACTTTCCTTCCGTGGTACCATGTTTTCTTAAGAAACATGTAGTCATTATTTTTGTGGTAAATAATGAGTTTGCCAGTAAGGCGCCAGTGTAATATATGCTAAAACTGGAAACAGGGTGGGGGTAATTATATTCACCACATAATTATCAATATTCATTTTATAGGTGTTACTGTAATCATATAAGGGTTCATGGGGAGTTGTTAGAAATGTACGTATTTCCATACTGTTTTGGATAAAAGAATTGTAAGGCAGCCCCTCATTGCTCACTTTGCTAATAAACAAAATATCTATTTTTACCCTGCTACAAAGCATCACCAAGTATGTAATAAAACAACTTTTTGTTAGTCTTTTTTTATTATTTCTGAACCCATTCCTTGCCCATGCTAAAGCATAACCATTAAGGAGGAATAGTTCCAAAGGGGTAGCCCACATTAGTCTAGTTTAGTCTGGTGGCATTCTTAAAGATTAACAAATTTATTTATTGCATGAGCTTTCTTGGGAGAAAAATCCCACTTCATTAGTTCTTCACTTCTTCAAGTCAGTTCTTCAAGCATCTGATGAAGTGGAGTTTTCTCCCATGAAAGCTCATGCGATAAATAAATTTGTTGGTCTTTAAAATTGCCACCAGCTTCCTTGTTTGCTTCAGTAATGAAGAAATTTAGCTACCTGCACTAAAGAAAGGTTTGACCATTAGCAATATCCACCTTAAAATGATCCAATGTGTATAGGCAAGTAAAAATTGTCTGTGGAAGGCAAACATAAAGTATAAAAATAATACAAAACAAAAGGCTCAGTAATGGCCATCCTAATCCTTTAAATAAAAGTTCCTCCTTACATAGAGAAAGGGACCACTGGCCTTCTGAAAAGTTAACTCTAAAGAATTGGCCAAGAGTATCACACAGCCATCGTATAAATGAGGATGACACGCTTAAATGGGGCTGTTAATTAAAAATGGCAGCACCTAAAAGACTCCTGGTTGCCACCAGCAAGCAAGCAGCTCATGAAGAGGCATTACACAGGCAATGTTATGGGTGCTGAAAAAACAAAGATGCCACTGATGCTAATGGTGTTCGAGAACAACGTGGCAGAAAAACTCACAGCCAAATTTTGTTTGAGACGATTGTACTTACACTGGGCTAAAGATGATGTGAACGGTCAGATTAAAGAAACTGGTGGTTGTTTGTGTTTGTAGAGCCCTTTAACTGTCATCCCACATTGGGATACTGCAATGCTTTTCTTTTAACTCAGGAACATATAGCTCTAGGACCCAGAGCCGTAACGTGGTATTTTGCCGCTCAGGGCATGTTCCAATCGGGACGCACCCCTTCCCATTAGCAGCACTTAGAGCCAGCACTGCAAAGCTGCCCCTTTAATAGAGAGGCTCCACTGAGCCACTCCGGACCACCTGGGACTTTGCCCTGTCAGCCCCACCATAGTTACGGCTCTGCTAGGACCAGCAGTGGTGGACAATGTCATGAAGGCCAAGGACCCAGACAGCTCATTAAATGAAATAATCAAACTGACAGATAAATGTTCAATGTGAAATGTTGAATATCTTCTTGGTTCAACAAATTACAAAATCCTGATGAGAAAAAACACTAAAAGTTAGAGTTTGGTTTGGGGTATTGTAAAAATAAAATAAAAATGTGTGGTTTAGTTGAAAGGGCCTGTGTGAAGTGTGTTTTTATGGGCTTCAGGAATGGGGAGTCTCAAAAGGGTATTAGTTTGCTCCCTCTCCCCCCGCCCCAGCAAGTATACTTGTAGTTAGGTTACAGTTTGTTAACAATAAGGCTGTCTACACTGCCAAATTAGTCCAGACTAAGACTGTGTTCACACACAGGGGGTTATTTCGATACGGTTGTTTCGAAACAACTTGTATCGAAATAGCGCCTTATTTCGAAATAACTTAATTTGAATTAACAGTTTGTTAATTTGAATTAAGGAAAAAAGCTCAACGCGAAATAGGCGCAGGCAACAGTTATTTCGAAACAAGCCACCGTTGTTTTGAAACAACATGTTCACACGGCGTTGTTTCTAAACAATTGTTTCGAAACAATGTTGTTTCGTCCCCGCATGGGGTTTAACTTGTTTCGAAACAACGCCATTGTTTCGAAACAACGGGACCCATTGTTTCGAAACAACCGTGCGTCGTGTGAACAGCCTAAATCTTATTTCAAAACAAACTCTGTTGTTTCAAAATAAGAGGACTGTGTGAACACAGCCTAAGAAAGCTTAGTCCAGACTAATTTAGCCCTTGGCTACACTAGGCTTTGCCTAGTCTGAACTAAGACATTTCTTAGTTCAGGCTAGGCAAATCTTAGTCTAAACTAGTAAGACCCGGCGGTTAGTCTGGACTTACTTGCTTAGTTCGAACTTTAGCTCAAACTAAGCACAAGCAATGCTTCTATGATTCTCAGACAACTTTTCTATTAAGAATTTAAGAGAAGATAATCCTGGCCACATTCTTTCGTTTGCACAGATGGCCAGGATGGGAGGAAAAATGGGAGACAATGTTCTCTAACTAAAAGCTCTTATCACTTACAGGAGATATATGGCCTGCCTGTGAAGCAGCCCCATTAATGTGCTGACCTGTGGCTCAGGCCTGGGCTGTTGTCCAGCATTAACTTTATACTGTCCTACACAATCTATCCATGTTGTCCCTTCGAAAAATAACAGGAAATATTTCAGGGCCATGTAACTCATTTCAGAAAAGGTATAAGTATTGGGGAATATTGAGGAAACCCCAATGCCCCACCCCCAAGGAGTAACACCTGCAGAGGCCTGTAATGCTATAAGATGGAAAAACTCCAGGGTAACCAACACTTTGCTACAAAAGATTTCTGAGTCAGAATATTTCAGGATAGCCAACACCCTATCCCAAGGGAGCACTGAACAAATCAAGAGCTCAACAAGAAGAAAAGTGGTATCCACTTAGAACTGGTAGCTATTCCTATTTTGTTTGCCAGTAAAGATGCTGTGTAGGTGTAACCCTAATTAAAAGAGCGATTCTTTTAGGGATCTCTTGAGGCTGGGTTATGTCACTGGGCAGATTTGGCTGCCTGGATCCAGATGCTTCTGGAAATTAAGTGGGTGGTTGCATTGAGCATGTTCCACAAGGTTCTCTACTGCTGCTGTGGCCAGATACTGAGGGCATGTCTACAATGGAGACTCTGTTAAGTTGACTATGTTAAGTCGACTTAGAGCATCCACATTCAAAACTCCTATAGACTGCCCATGTTCACACTGGCAACTGCTAGGTCAACTAAACACTAACATCAACCTTATTAAGTCGACTTAAGCGCTACTCCCCATCTGCACTGATATAAGTCAACTTAATGAGGTCAATTTAAGTGTTAAGTCGACCGTAGGAGGTGGTGTTATTAAGTTGACTTAAGGAAGAGCTTAAGTCAACTTAATAAATTCCCAATGTGGACGGAGCTTTCCTTAGGTCAACTTAAGAAAGGTTAAGTCAGCCTAAGGCTCCAGTGTAGACATACTCCATGACAGCAGCAGCCTAAGCAGCAGCCACAGAGTTGCAATGAGAAAAGTCCATGTGCTCAATGTGTGACTGGGGGAATCTGAGCCAGGAGTGGACAGCAAGATATTCTCTCCCTGCGGTGAAGGATTTTGCAGCGGAGTTTTCTCCTATGCATATGTGACTGATTGCTGGTTATCCAGTAAAATGACTGGATGGTGCTGGTTCCAAACAAGAAAGGAAAGCCTGTGTGGATTCCTACCAAAGATCCCAGAAAACAAGGAAGAGGATTGCTGCTTCTTGCAGCACAAGCCTTTGGACTTGAAGAGAGACTGCAGCTGAGATACGGGTGAACTCCACCTACACTTCAGGACTCTTGGGTTCCTTACTGTTCTGTTTAAACTCACTTTGTTTTCTTATAAGATTTTTCATGTTAGTAGTTAATAAATTCCAAAGGCGCAGTCATGTTAGTCTAGTTCAGTAAAACAAACAAGGAGTCATCTGGCACTTAAAGACTAACAAATTTACTTATTGCATGAAACTTTCATAGGAGAAAATCCCACTTCATCAGATGCTGTGAAGAGGGGAGAAATTACAGAACGGGAGGAAATAAATGCAGGGGAGTGTAAGTCATGGGAACAGGTCACACTGTAACAGCAAATCAAAACAGCTGTAGAGATTCAAACACTGGGGAACAGCATACAGAGGAAAATGAGGTCAAATCACCTGTTGTAATGAGAGAAAAATCCAAAGTCCCTGAGGCAACACAATCAAATTTGCAAATAAATTCAATCTCAGCAGCATCTCTTTGAAGCCTTGATCTGGTATTCATCTGTCTGAGCGCAGCAATTAGCAAATCATTAATGGTGTGATCATGAAGATTGAAATGCTGACCCATGGATTTTAGAATGTTGTGATTTCTGATGTCAGATTTGTGCCCATTTATTCTCTTGCATGGAGACTGTCCTGTTTGTCCAATATATAAGGCAGAGGGGCATTTCTGGTAAATGATGGTCTAAATCACACTGGTGGATGAGCAGGTGAATGAGCCTTTGATGGAGCAGCTGTTTTTATTCGGTCCTGTAATATTGTCTTTTGTGCAGAAATGTGGGCAAAGTTGGCAGCATGGTTTGTTGCAGGGATATGTGCCCCTTTAATGGCTCTGTTGTTATGTCTGTAGTTGCTGGAAAGTATCTGCTTAAGGTTGAGGAATCATCTGTAACCTTCCCAGCAACTTCCCTGCATTTATTTCCTCCCATTCTGTAAGTTCCCCATCTTCAAAGCATCTGACAAAGTAGGATTTTCTCCCACGAAAGCTCATGCAATAAATCAATTTGTTAGTCTTTAAGCACCACAGGACTCCTTGTTTGTAGTTTAAAAAGTTCATTATGTTTGTTCTTGAGTAGTAGTTTAATGTGGGAAGGGTAACTGAAAAATCTTTGCTGTGAGTCCCTTACAGACTGAATCCTGGGTCTCCAGCTGTTTCTCTGTAGGTGTTGAGGGTGGTTTTTTGGGGTTTTTTGAGGTTTTTTTTTTTTTGAGGCACTAGAGAAAGAATTCTAGCCCACCCAAAGGGTACATAGGGCCAACGCAGGGACTGAAGGTGTATGCATGAGGAATTGAGGCTTATTAAGAAGAGGTTTTGAATAACCTTTTGCTGACTGTCTACGATGCTTTGAAGGAAATTGAATCTGAGTCTTTTCCACTGGCATTAATATTATATGTTTTACCCAGCTGTGAGACTGTGAAGGGTCTTGCACTTCACCACCCACTTGGGATTTCCTTGTAAACTTTCAAACATAAGGCACAAACTAGAACCAGTGGGAGTGTCCTGCTATGCTTCTAAATGCAATCACTAAGACAGAGTCTCAGGTGACCTTACAGCTGCCTGATCTTGTTACGCAGGACAGTTTAGCAACTCACGGACTGCTCTAAATTAAACTTGATATCAGAGGCCTTCCAAGGGCTGTTCCAGCATCAAGCCACACCGCTTTCTGCCACCTACAATGCCAGGCCCCCCAGGGGTCCAGAAAGGGAGGCTATGTTTTGGTGTTTCCCAGACTGATGCTGGTGTCCTGCCAACCTGCATGTGAACATATGTGCTTTTGATGCAAGATTTTTCTTAAGCAGGAATTTTACCTAGGAGCAGAAGAGCTTGAGGGCTGAAATCTTCTGAACAAGCATTGAAAGTGGAAACAAAACACAGGCAATAGTGAAAAGACTGTCTTAAGAGAGCTGCTGAACAGGAAAGGTGAAAGTAAGTGATTGATTGAGGGGGAAAATCAATCAGGCTTCCTCATTAGGGCTCAATCCTGCAAGAGGCTGATCGTTGTGACACTGATCTAGCAAAGCACTTAAACACATTAAGCATATGAGTAGTCCCATGGAAGCCAAAATCCTTGAGGTGAAGATAGCCCAAGGAGTTCAGATCTTACATTATTTTGGTTCCTTGATGCAATGCCTGTAGAAAATACACACAGATGCTGGGATATTTCGGTTTACTTGCGTTTACTCAAAAACTTCTTTCTGAGGCTTCATTCATATTCCTGCAGAAAAAAAGGCATTGTTCTAAGGGCCTGGCCCAATGCCTATGGAAGCACATTTCTACTGACTTCAGGGGGCATTAGGTCAAAACGTGACAGAATGCGGGGCAGGAAAGAAGTGGAGCAGAGGGTTAAAGACCTCATCCTGCAAGTAATGAACTATCCCTCACTCCAGCTTGACTTCAATGGGCAGTGAGCACATTGCAGGATAAAGGGCCTCTGTCCATGACTACACAACCCAGAGGGAATGAGGGGATCCTGTGTCTAAACTACATATGGGACAATATTATCTAGCTGTACTAACAGATAGAAGCTTCTGATTTTTTCCTGCCAACTGCAGTCTAAGCTAAATAATAGTGTGGGGCTCTGTCCCGAGTAGCATAAATAGAGCCCATAGAGCAATGGAACTGTCAAAGTGTGCCATGAAATTTTGTACAAAGGTAATGACAATCAATGAAAAACAAACACTGTTCCATCTTAGACAATATTCTATCCAACCAACATTACAACTCATAAAACTCATGAAAATTAATTGTTGAATTAAAAATGAGTTATCGATCTTTCGATTCTAAAATATGAACATTCTAAATGCAAGTGGTCAAAGAACAAAATTGAGGTGACGTGTATGTTTTTCCAGTGGATTTGAAACATTGATGCTTTTGATCCTTCTTTAATTTTTTTGGTTGCATTATGCTGCAAACCACTCTAAAAAGACTGTAACCATAGTAAATGTGACGTTCTGAGCAGTCAGGTCAGCTGAAAAAAGTGGGTGTGCCATGGAATTGTTCGTCTCATTAGCGTGTGCCGTGTTACTGGAAAGGTTGGAAACCAGTACTACAGAGGTTGCTAGTCACATGACATTACTACATTAAATATAAATTATTAATAAACAGCCATGCAGCAAGTGTTTTGTGCAGCAGTCAGCAGATTGCCTATCTCTCTCCAAGACATAAAAAAGTGGGCTTTTCCAACAGGTACTAAATAGAAGTGAGCTCCTCAATGCTAGATACCACTATATCCTCACAAAAGAATGAGATAAAAATCACTAATGCTCAAACGGTGGAAGCCATCTGATTTCACAGCCAACAACTCACACCCATTTCTTGGGAACTACCACCCTGCTTCAGTGAGAAAGATGTTTATGTTAACAAGGGCAATCCAGAGCTGGATGAGACTTGCCTGGTTTTGGTTTCCAGAGGCTGGTGCACACCTTTCATTAAGCTGCATGTTTCATTTTAATTAGATTTGTTTTGACATTTAATTTAGGCTAAAAGGAATGCAAACTCTCAACAGTGAGACTCCTGCTCAAAACACAGTTTAACTCACTTCCCTGGGGGTTTCAATGGGATATTGAGAATCAGCCCAGGCTGACTCAAGGAGGTTGTCAATCTGTCTGCAGACGTGGTTTGAATTTTTAATTGAACATGAAAGCAGTCAACTCTTTCCTGGCTTGGGTTTTGTTGTGAGTATTTTACACAGTTCTAATTAAGCCCTGCTCTGTCCTACTTGACCAACTATAAGAGGATCAGAAGAAACCAGGCACTGCCATCTCACCTGAAGGAAGTTTATACTACATTAACTGAGAAGAGATGTTCTAGAAGAGGCAAAATCATTTGTCACATGTATTTGTGAGGGTCTTAGACCTGTCCATGATAAAGCTGTCAAAGGTCATGGAGCTGGTGGGAACAGTTGAGATAGATCTTCTCAGGCTGCAATTTCCAAATTGGACATTTGCTAAAAATGGAGGCTCTGAGAGAGAAATTTGATTGAGTGTATCAGCAGTTCTGAGTGTTGATCCTACTAAGAAGCAGCAGCAATGGCTGGCTCGGTTGATAGCATTTTTTGCGTCCTGAGAGTGTGGTTTTATTTAAATCCTACACCAAGACAAGGATGCTTTCCAAAGCTGACAATGCAGTGCTGAGAAGTCTTCTTCTCCAAGGTGTCTTCTCTATTCATTGCCTACCACACAACCTGAGCCCCAGCGCATCTGATAAAATGCTAGGAAGGAAGATTCTTCATAACCGTTGGAGACAGAAATGAGATGATGAAACTTGCCTCCTAGCACATGGCATTTGGAGCCACTGAATCAGAGGTGGTAGACAGCAATGCAAAACAGACACTGATAGGAATCTTCCCTTGCACGTGGATGCAAAGGAAAGGCAAGGCCCTGCAAGAATGACCAAGGACAACACAAACCCATGTAGGAGACCGACTATTTCCCACCAATTTTCAGATGTCACCAGCCTCTTTTAGAAAAAACTACCAATTTGCCAGCCAGCAAATGCTTATAGAGACATTTGACAGGTGAATAAATGTTAAAGAAGTAAATGTGCAGTAGAGGGAGAGTGTGGCCTGCACTTTGGCAGTGCCATGGAGAATCCTGCCTTTACTAGCTCATCTCAAGATAAAAGATGCTGCTTTTATGCATCTCTGTCATCTACATCACCATTTTATATCCTAGTACCTGACAAGTTATTGCAAGCTAAATCCTATTGTCCCCAGTCCTGAAACCAGTGGGCGTTTTGCCACAATCTTTAGAGACAGCTTCTGTCTGACTATAAAGACCAGCAGTCGGATCCTCAGCTGCTGCAAATTGGCAAATCAGTGCCACAGATCTGACCTCTTGTTTTTGTTCAGTTTCCACTGGGCTGGTAATTGGGTATGAAGATGGAACGTGACAAGCCTAAGGACACAGCAGAGCCATTAGCTTCCATTAGAAAAGGAGGGATGGCCATGTGGTTATTCACACATTGCTGGCAGGCATGAGATCTGGGCTCAGCTCCCAGCTCAGCTTTAGACTTCCCATGTGACCTTGGACCAGCCAGCTACCCTTTCTGTGTCTCGGGTTTCTCCTCTGTAAATCAGAACTGATGCTTTTATAGCACAGTAACTTTGTGAGGTGTTCTGAGAGTCTCAGCTTTAAGTCACTACTACTGCTACACAAAGCTAGTACTGTTATTTATCAATGCTTTATTATTCCTGTAAGGATGGGAAAACCCAGAAGAGTTCAAGTTCGCATTATGGGGCTCTGCTGAAGGCAAACAATTGTACTTGCACAGTCAGAACTGCCAGCTGCTGACACTATGACTGGCCTGCGAGCAGTATTGAGAGTTCAAAGTCCTAGAAGTAGCACATGCCTCACAATAAAGTTCAGACTGGGTATGAGATGAGAAACTGGTGGATGTGATAAAGGCTACGTCTACACTAGCAAATTAATCCAGACTAACTTAGCCCATGGCTACACTAAGCTTTCCCCAGTCTGAACTAAGAAATTTCCTAGTTTGGACTAAGGAAAGCTTAGTTCTAACTTGTAAGTACTGGGGGTTAGTCCGGACTTGCCTGCTTAGTTCCAACTTTAGTTCGAACTAGGCAAGACTCAGACTAATGCTTAGTTCAAACTAAAGAGGTTTGAACTAAGCCGGTTGGTTAGAACTAACCATGTGTTCTAGTTCAAACTAAGCATTAGTTCGAACTAGAACACGTGTTAGTTCGAGTTAACTGGCTTGCGATTAGTTTGAACTAAGCTCGAACTTATTAGTTCGGACTAGCAAGTCCGAAATAAATTTGCCAGATGTTGACACAGCCAAAGATGATGATGTTACCAGAAATACCACCTTACCCAGAAGTCCCAGGTTTCAATATCACCAGAGTCTCAACATAAGCAGAAGTGGCAGCACAGGTAATGATGTCACAGGAAATGATATTATGACCTCAATCCATGCCCTCCAAGGGTCTAAACTAAACCCTTCTGAACCTTCATCCCATCTAGAAGACCCGCGTATCTATGGAAGTAAACCAGTAGGATCTGACGTTGGTTGAGACCAGCCTAGAAATGCTAAAGAAACACCTAGAAGTGTTTTTAAAAAATGGTAAAATGTGTAAACAGAGATTTTAAAATGTGCAAAGAGACTTACTGTGTTTGGATGAAAGCACTTTGGATTTGTGCCAATCTCCAATCAGACAGATGCACTCTGTTCCCACTTTCATTTGTTCTTGACAGCACCTCAGAGTACAATTCCTCCTGAGAGAACCTTGGGGAATACCCCTTAATTCAAGACATCACTTAATGGGAAAAAAAAGAACCAGCTTTTGGCAGACACAGGAAAACAAGTTGGTTTGTTCATCAACAAGAAGACGAACTATGGTGCACCCTACAAAGATCATCAGTGGTTGATGAAGTCTTAAGAGCCTTGGAATAGACTCATGGAGATCCATTTTCAGCACCAAAGGGAAGTACTGTCTGGGTTCTGTGAAGGATGTCATGCCTGCTGCATCTGGCTGCTCTCTCTATGCTATTTCTCATGGCACTGTTGCCTCTAACTATGATGCTCGTTCTTGGTCCTCAGCAGGGGTGTTGCCGTGGGTGGGCCCAGGTGGGCCAGGGTGCACCCACTTGGAGATGAGGCTTGCTCATTGCAGCTCTGGGCAACGGTGCAAACTTCACCATCCAGCAGCTGCTGCAATGCAGTTTAAACTGCTGCCAGGTGCTGCAGAGAGTGGACCTCATCATGCCACCTCTCCTCCTTCCTCCTCATCCCACAGCTCCACTTGCTACCCAACAACTGGAGCATCTCTTGGCCAGCAGCTGTCCTGGGTTGGGCCCACCTGCAGAGTCAGGGGCCCAGTTATAAAACAGGGACTGGCTACACCCCTGGTCTTCGGGTGCCAGATATAACCTAGTGATAGTGATTATAGCTCCGCTGATGCTGGGGAGGGGCACCTCACCACCTCTACGTAGTCTTTCACCACAGTACCAGGTCAAGGCTTCACCATCTAGCTAATGCTTTTATTGTTTTATGGGTGGTGCTATTTGTCAGGTGGTGGGTTAGGGAGCCAGTACCAACATCAGATCCTAGTGTTTTAACTCTCTAGGTCAGATAGGCCTTCCTGTCGGGAGGTCAGAGGCTAAGGGGGAAAGATCAGATCTAAGAAGGGTATAAACTTTACAGCCTACCTACATGTTCTGTAACATCATTATTTCTTGTAACATCACTTCTCATGAAGGCAAGATTTCCAGTGACACCAAGGCAGACATGTCTGGTTGCCATCGTCTCCCGTATCTCATCCATCAATCTAAATTAGACATTTTCCATGGTCAGGTACTACTTTGGAAGACTGTTAAGCATTTTAATGCCAGTCTCTGGTGCTTCAGCAACCTGCTGATTTCAACGATATGCTCAGCCTGACGAGAAAAGGATGAAATAGGTTAGTTTATGAGTAGGCACACAGTCCTCCAAAAGACAGTTCCCTTTGACAGATTAGCTCTCCCTTACGGCAGGAGAGCCATCACAGAGATTTAACTCAATTACATTTTGCTTCAGTAGAGTTTTACTGCACAGTCCAAAGCACTCCAAGGAAAAAATACTCACAAAGAAGTAATAGGGGTCATTCAGAAACAGGTCAGATGAATCTTTCTGGGATTTGCCCCTAACTAGGTCAGATTTATGGGTGTGGTCCAAATTGCATGTCACCTGGTCCTGATCAGGCAAAGCACTGGAACATGAACTGCAGAGCTGAGCCCTGGATTGAAAGAGGAACGGTTAGAGGACTTCTTACTAGAGAACATTCTCCAGCTTCAACTTCTGTGGGTTAAACCTGAAATCCTTACTCGCTTGAGCCTCAGTAAGGACTTTCAGAATTTGATCATATCTCCTGACCAGAACTAGAGACCAGGAGAGCCAAATGTTCTGGGGATGCAGCAGAGATATTTTTATTTTAAAAGAAAATGCATTTGCACTTGGAGGAGTGAATGGGTCAAAGAGAAGTGACATCCGAATAACCTAACATCCACAGGGACCTTCACAACAGTTAGGCAGCTCATGTGCTGAGACCACTGCTGCTTGTGGCCCACGGTTAGGGTTCCTAGATGCAACAGAAATGATAATAGCGTAATCAGAGTGACCAATAGGTGTGCATCCCAAGTTACTAGTGATACCAACAAGTAACAGTTTTCAGACAGCTCTGTGGTGGCCGTTGTGAAATGAGTCAGTGACCTGCATGCAATTCCAAGTGAATGAACGTGTTGAGTGTAGGAGAATCAAAAGTTAAAGCTAAAATGCAGGCCAAGTTTGAGCCACAGGTCACTATGGTAACACTGTCACTTTTTGGGCAAGTTTTATATCTGTATAACCTTGAAAATAGAACAAGATTTATAGTTGAAGTATGTTATCTTTCCTTCTCCTGTTTCCTTCTGGCCATTTGGACAAGAAATGTGGTCTGGACTGTCTCACTTTTTGATCTTTAATGAAGAGGTAGGATTACCTCTTATCTTCTCCTTACCCTCCCTTGTATCATAGTCGCGTTAAGAATGTGATGTCAGTGTTCTAATGCATTTAAATAACAACTTTGAAGATAAAGTAGCTGCACAATGTATTTCAAAATCTGGCAAGAGTAAACAGAGGCAGGGACAATTATATGCATCCTATAATCATTAATATACATTAAATAGATATTAATGTAACCATAAAAGGATTTCTAGAATGTTGTCAATCATGTATGTATTTCCATACTGCTCTGGATAAAAAGTGTTGTAAAACTGCTCCTCCTTGCTCACTTAAGATGTCACGGTGGACTGAGCAGGCAATAAAGGGTAACATTCAACCTAATGCACTTACTACCTGTTTGCCCCCCAATGTTCCCTGTAAGCTGTGCGCATGCGCCCATGCGCAGCAGGAATCACTCAGTGGCGCAGCAATCACAGCCAGCAGCGCAGCACTGCCAGCAGCCACGGACCCTAGCCAGCCAGAAGACACAATCTTCTGGGTGGCAGGAAGCTGCATCAGCCTACCACAGTTTGAAATTTTCTGCCCTCATCATGCTGGGGGCAGCAGCAGCCTGTGGCCAGTGAGCAGCTCTGGAGGCCAGATAAGGAGGAAGGGGGGGATTTCAGGGGGTCGGAGTGGGGAGCGGGTCAAAGGGGGTTGGCTGGGAAGGCGCCGGGACTCAGGAAAGTGGGTGGGGAAGCAGCCCGAGCGGGGATTGGCCAGAGAAACCGGCAGATGGGCGGGGAAGGCTCTTGGCCAGGGGTTGCTTAAACTACCCCTGCTGCAGGGGTTAGAATGTAATTGCTGGCCTTGGAGCCCTCCAGCACAGGTTCCCCCCCGCACGGGAGAACCTGCCAATAAATCCCCCA